>JASDDO010000001.1:119230061-119830061 GCA_030015575.1 Agapanthus africanus
AAGCATAGCCACTGGAGAAAATGTTTCATCATAATCGACACCAGGTCATTGAAAAAAATCTTTTGCTACAACTCTAGCTTTAAAAGTTTCAACTTTTCCATCTACACCAATTTTCCTTTTAAAGATCCACTTTCTCCCGATGGGTTTTACCCCTTCAGGAGCAACTTCCAAAGTCCATACTTTGTTGGTGTACATGGATTCCATCTCAGATCGCATAGCATCCAGCCATTTCACAGAGTCTCCACTTGTGATAGCATGCTCGAAACTAGTTGGGTCATCATCTTCCATGATGCAATCCTCCCTCCCACCGTCTATGAGAAAACCGTAGTATCTCTCAGGTGGATGAGGAACCCTATTAGATCTACGGAGTGGCTGAGCTTTGTTGGGGACTATCGAATCCTCCGATTCCACCAAATCGTCAGATATAGTTTGTGTTGCTGGATCTTTTTCCAGTTCTACCTCATTGCCACTAATTTTTTTCATAAAAAATTCCTTATCTAAATATGTGGCATGTCGAAAAACAAACACGTTTTGTTCCTCGATGTGGTAGAAGATATACCCTCGCAAAATTTTAGGATATCTTACAAACTTGCATAGAACTGACCTTACCTCGAGCTTGTCCGGATTTTGCATTTTAACATAACCCGAACAACCCCATATCTGAATAAAATTAAGATATGGTCTCTTCCCTTTCTATATCTCATATGGAGTGGTGGGTACAGATTTGGTCGGAACTCTATTTAATAGGTATGCAGCAGTCTCAAGTGCGTAACCCCAAAAGGAAATGGGTAACTCAGCATTACTCATCATAGAGCGCGCCATATCTAATATGGTGCGATTCCTCCGCTCCGAAACTCCATTGTGTTGTGGTGTATATGGAGGAGTAAGCTGAAAGAGAATCTCATTCTCTGTTAAATAGTTTCGGAATTCCGTGCTCAAGTATTCTCCTCCCCGATCAAATCGAAGGATTTTAATACTTTTACCCGTCTGGTTCTCAACTTCACTCTTATATTCCTTGAATTTATCAAAAGATTCAGATTTGTGTTTCATGAGGAACACATGTCCGTATCTTGAGAGATCATCGGTGAATGTAATGAAGTACGAGAAACCATTCCTTGCATGTGTAGACATAGGACCGCATACATCACTATGTATCAGTCCCAAGAGTTCAGCGGTCCTTTCTCCGTGTCCAGTAAACGGAGTTTTAGTCATCTTACCTTTGAGACATGACTCGCAGGTTTCATAAGATGTAAATTCGAACGGATTCAAATATCCATCTTTATGTAACTTAGCTAGTCTTGTCTCATTGATATGACCTAGTCTACAATGCCACAAGTAGGCTTCGTTCATTTTTGAATTCTTCCTCTTGTGTGTGTTCTGTACGCTTAGAACTGTGGTTTGATTCAGAACGTATACACCGTTACATAATGTACCAAACCCAATCAACACTTGATTTTAGAAAATGTTCATAATATTATCCTCTAATGTGAAATTATATCCTTCTTTAGTTAGCAAAGAAACTGATATAATATTACACATTATTTTTGGAATGTAGTAACAGTCGTTCAGAATCAATGTATTACTTGTTGGTAACATTAGGTGATATTCACCAACTGCTTTGGCTGCAACAATTGCACCATTCCCTACTGTTATAAATTTATCACCTTTTCCCAGTTCTCTACCTCAGTTTAGTCCATGTAACAAATTACATATGTAGGATCCTGATCCGGTATCCAATACTCAGGACGTAGAGCAAACTGAGAAAAAGTTCTCGGTTACGAACACACCCGAAGACGATGCATCAACATGCTTATTCTTCGTACGGGTGGCGTAGGAATCCCTATATTCCCCTATTTCATGCTCAGACTTATGACAGTCATAAGATAGAGCGGAACCTAGCCCAGTATAATAAGTAGGTTCGGTCAATACATCCATATTTTTATCTTGATTAAGGCGTATCATTGATCGCTACCTGGAGAGAGAGAGAGAAGGAAACGCATTAGCGTGCGCTCTTTACAAGATTAGATTGGTTATTATATTATCTAATCAGGATGGCTCCTATTGTTTTTATCAAATCTTCCTTCAAACCATAAAAGGTAAGATTAGCTGGGATTAATTATATTCTACAAGTTCGCTAACCGATTAGCCAGGCAAGTGTCGGTACGCCGAGGGAGGTTTCCCGTGCTTTCGCACGGACCTAATTAAAATAAACCTCATTTCCTTAGAGGCATAACCCCATTGACACCTTTCTAAACACCTGCTGGATTAGCTAATTGTAAAGTGCAAAACTCTCCCGGGAGTAACTTTTACTCGCAGTGGGTATCGGGATTTAACTATCATATAGAAGGTATGCAATCTCATTGCAAATTTCAACACTTGAAATTCCCAATATTGTTTTTACCTCTAACGTCCTATTACCTTGATGAATTCCAACAAACCATAGGGCACTAGTCAAGTTCAACCCGTTCATTTCTTGATTGAATTAAACCCACCCGCATGACCCTTGATGAAGGCCAACAAAATCGCACAACTACCCTAATCCAATAGCATCACATGCAGCAGATAAGCACTAATCAGCTACCGCACACTACGCCTTGACGAAGGCCAACAAACGTAGCACGAATACTAAATAGTACTTATCTGAAATGACGGAGGGCTACGTTGGTTTTTAAAAAAAACCTTTAGCGTAATGAACTTGATATCGTTGTAGAATCTAGTGATTTTGAAAAGAAGTGGTTTAAGTTCTGCTTTTAAAATCGAGTAGTTTTTTCAAAAACAAACCGTATAGCTTTTACTAGCTTTTGCTAAAGAGGTCACTCCCGGTGAAGGGATCTCAGCTCTTTCCTCATCGAATGAGGTGCTGGATATTCAGGAATACCACTATGAAAAACAATAACTACATAAGCTATGATAATAAACCGAGTGGTTTGTAGCATTTATTAGTTTTTCTAAAGAGGTCACTCCTGGTGAAGGGATCTCGGCTCTTTCCTCGTCGAATGAGGTGCAGGATATTCATAAATACTACTATGCAAAGCAAGAACTACAGCTACCTTTTTGAAAATTTTTGATTCTACAACTTCTTTAGGTTTCTTTTCTTTTCTTTTCATTAATCTCATTAATGAAGTCCCGTCATTTAATGTTTCCCTAAATATCACAGAAAAATGAAACAAAAATAGAACATACGCTTATGACATCCGCATTCACTACGGGGCCCCGTCATGCACCATTAGGTTACTTAACTAACGGCAGAACGGGGGCTGAACTAGCGCGGATGTAAAACATAAGCAACGTTTATTATATATCATATATATAATATAACATTCGACTCACGCAGTTATATGATCAACATCACGGAACATTGTAGCAGAAGTCAACATATGAAATACTTGATATACTAGGAGGTCCATGTTTTAAATTCAGCCGGTAATGTAAAATATGGATTCCACGGTCGTGATGAATAGCCAATCCCACACCCCTAGACCCCTACGAGAGCGGCAAGTAACCCTGCCAATTCTAGAGTTAGGAGACCCGGTCTCGACTCCTCGAGATGGCCTCCCACTGGACTCTAGAACTCGGTCACTTGTGCTCCCTGCCTTGGTTCTATCCTAATATGGAAAAGTAAATAATATACATCAATGGTGACATCATCCTCAACCCGGAAGTACCCTAATAAAAAAATATTACATATATTTCTACATGAATGAAAATACAAAAACTCTCATCTCACGTAAAACCCCCGGCTATTCAATCACGACGATTCAATAAAACATATCACAGCAACACATAATATCACATATCATCAACGTAAGAAAAAATGCGTATCTCAAATTCCGTTGACATATAGCAACGAGATTTGAGATACCCCATATATTACACTTAAGGTCGCATTAAAGAAATAGAAAACTACAATAATTAGAATCCGCATTTCCTTAGATATCATAAGCCCAGAATATCTCATATTCCAGATTTCATGCCTAACTCTATAAACCTAGCATTTTAGTCTCAAATTGAAAACACTTTTTAATGAGAAGTCGGATAATTCAACAAGATTCCTGACTTGGTGATCGCGTACAATACGCAATTGCGACGGAGTTTCGATCCGAATCGAAACTTTGTGGCAATCGATCAATAGAGACTAACATGCTAGATTTACAAATAAACTAGTTTTCATAAAACTAATTTAATGTGGATTCTAACTACTGTATCCATATCAAACTTAAACCCGAAATGATGTAATAATTACGACTACGAAACACTCCGAATTAGCCCCTTAACAAAATTAACATCACATGCAATTGTGAACTAATCAAACATAACCTGAAACCCCAAAACCAACAAATAAGAACACCATACAAAATCTAAACCCCAAATCTCAGGAAAAACTCTAGTTTCACCGGCCAAAATAAAACATTTTGGGTTCGTTTTTGTAGGGTGTTCTAATTACATCATATGTAAGCTTTTGCAATTGTTTTAAAAAAATTTGGAGACCATTTAAAAAACGACAGAGAACAGGGTTTCAAGTTTGCATGTTTCAGAGTTGCTTCGGTTTCATGATTCTACAAACATCGTATAATCTTCTAGCTTTGGCTCTGATATCATGAAAGTGTATCCTAGCATCACCACTGGGTTTTACTAGCATCAAGCATGCCTATTTTAAAATTTTGCGGTGCTAAGCTACACTTAACCAAGATACTTAACTAGATGATTAGGGTTTTAGGTTTGATAACAACTAAATTATAAGAAGTGAAAGAGATTATACCCTCGTAGATCGAGTCCTTCACTTCATAAGCTCTGGGTTGTGGTCCACGCGACTCCACTAGGCTCCTCTTGAAGCTTGAACGTGCATCCTCCGTGATCTTCATGCCGAAGATGATCCATCCGAAGTCCACTTGATTAAGCTACCTCTTCACTAAAATCTCATTAGTGAAGGCAACACACCACACTAAAGTGCTAATCTAATGTGGGATAGTGAAATAGGGGTTTTGTTTGCTCACTAGGGTTCTCACAAGTTCAATAATTCACATCACATGTGAGGGTTTGAACTTGGAGATGAGGTGAGAAAAATGGGAGAAAACTATAGAGCAAGAGCTCAAGAATGGCTAAGTAAAAGAAACAAGTGAAGAAATGAAGAATAGAATGGCTCTTCAAAAACTCACACATTATTGAAGCATGCAATTTTTAACAATTGAAAATTCTAGCCATGCTTCAATAGTGCTAGCAAATGAATATAAAAAGAATAAGCCATGCTTTTCTCCATACCACAAATATCTCCCCATTTACACTTCGTTTTCTATTTTCCAAAAAATAGAAAAGCCATGCCATGCTTCATTTTACACACACACACACACACACATATTAAGAAACATAATTAGTGAGCTAATAATATTATATATATATATATATATATATTTGATATATATTAAGAAACATAATTAGTGAGCTAATAATATTAGTTAAAATATATTATATCAAACTTGCTGTTGATCTTCTAATCGATCAATACACTGGAGTTTAAGCCGGTTAGATCACAGTATAACCGACTAAAGAGGCATTTATCGGGTGATTGATCTTGATCATCACCTACTGCTGGATTCTGACGAAGTCTTTAGAGTCCACACAGAAGTTTCTGATACAAGAGACCACCGATAGTAGACGGTACATATAGCTGCTATGTGCGTGGGGCAAGCATATCAGCATATGTGCCCTACTTCGTTTCGCTTGAACCAGGAAACTTCTGTGTGGGACTCTAAAGACTCGTCAATACGCCAGCAGTAGGTGATGATCACATCAATCACCCACAAGCCGTCAGCGGTACTAACTGGACGTAACGGCTACCCAGGTATTGATCGATTAGAAGATCAACAGGCAAGCTTGTCTAAACTCCCATGAAGCCTATAAATAACACTACTGTACAGTCCGGTCTTTTCGTCTGATATGTCGCATATCGAGTCTAGGGGTGGTAACGTCAGACCCCAGTAACTTGAAGTCATGCCGATGTATGGCTCATAACGGTTCGAGAAACTACTGGTAACTCTTACCAGTAAATCTCATCAGCAGCCCTGGCCAGAGACTTCCAGTACAGCCAATCGAGCATAGCGCAACATCAACCTCCAATACCGGGAGAGACGAAACCCCTCCTATCGCTGGCCTCCATGTGATTCGGGACTGTACCCAAAATCCACTTGTTTGCACGACTCCTTTAAGCCGTGGTAGGGAGAAAATCAAAGCACGGCGGGAGCCACACAAGACTCTATGACAATCTCGGGTCTACAGACTAACCTGTACCAGTGTCACCAGAGAACTGCTATCTAACGATAGGTACAATACCAACTAAGAGTTCTCGGCGAGTCCTGTTCGGTGTACCCATTCTCTAATGGGCACCTGTGTACAATCTTTGATGTCACATACCAATGGTTGTAGGATCAACCATCACCCCATACAGAGTCAAGAAACATACACACTAGTCTACTCTGAAATATCGATGCCCTGTCTCGATATCCTCTCGATTAGGAACTGTTTAAAGGATGTACTTGTGGACCACCCTGGCCCCACTAATATGATCTGCATCATAGCCCTGGTAGTCAAGTACATATCCTAAGGGCTTTATCAACATGTGAGAGAGAGACAGTATAATAATACCAGTCTACATATTAAGATAAAGGCAACCAGATAGCATACTATCATGTCGAGCAAGAAGGTCCTCTATATATATGTCCAAGCATCCACTATAAAAAGGTTTAGATTCCTGGGCTTACTTGGGTTACAGTGGGGTCCTATAGACTTCACGTGATTCAAGTGCAGGTCATGTGCCATTTTCGGGTCGTGACAAAGTTGGTATCAGAGCGCGTTAGCTTTAACCTTTGTTCGAGTCTAGGTTTGACTATGTGGAGTATATGGCATATATTTCAGAACTTAGGCTTAACTTTACGGAAGTTAGACTTTACTTTAAGGATATTAGACCCGAATTTTCGTTACGTATGTTGACCTTGGTATGATGGAGTAGGTAGCTCAAGTAGAGTAACGTGCCGTACGTATGTTCCGTGGCATATTTACGATATGATACTCCTCTTGAGTAACCTTGGGATATATATCTTGTGGTCCTTTCGTCTATTCGTTATTTCGATCTATCCTCATTGATACTTGTTTGTGGTTTCTGTCACTATGCTGCACGAACCGAGGGGGCTGTGGCTGGAGTTACGATCAAAGTGAGCTCGCCAGGGACGAGGAATCCTGGTGACACAGAAACAGATTGATTATCCTTTTTAAGTTAGGATTTCTCCTATAGAGACGAGTGTTCTGGATCCATACCTGATGGTCGGGTCATTCTTAGGGCCAGCCAAACTGAGAGGCATGTTGTCGTACAGCCTACTCCGCAGATCGTTGTGTTGTTCACTATGAAGACAGATGTACCAGCCATTGCTGAGATTGATAAGGTGTCGCTTCCAGAGTTCATGACGCTGAAGTCGCTGGTGTTTACATGCATGGATGTGATAGAGGATCCTTAGTCATTCTGGGCTAGGATATTTCGTTCATTGAGATGCTCCGATGCGAGATCAATTGAGTTGGCTAATTCCGTTTGAAGGGTCTTGCGTAGACCTGGTGTGAGTCGATCGAGAGAGGCCGAGTGGTGGGTCCTCCTCCGAAGACTTGAAGGAGTTCTCGAGGGAGTATTTAGCCAGATTTCTTCCACAGAGTATTGGAGATACCAAGTTCATAGTTTCGAGTCCTTGCGTAAGACTTCGGACATGATCATAGCTGAGTATGACATGGCATTGGTGTAGCTATTGTGATGTACTCCCTACTTAGTTAATACTGAAGAGAAGTGGATTAAGAGATTCGTACGAGGTCTCGACGCGCAGTTGTTCTTCTCTGTTGATGCTAGAGATTTGATACGTATGCAAAGGCGTTAGATATGACCATACTGTTATAGGAACGTTTTGATGCGGTTGCAGCTGTTACGGAACGAAAGCGGATTCATTAAGGAGTTCTAGTTTTCGGGCAGTTCGACAGAGTTGATATCGACAGAAACCATGGCGGGTTCTTTTCGGGATACTATAGGGATAGAAATTGGATTCAGGACCAGTTGTATGGCGCATACTCAGAGGGTCGAAGGCCACCGTCGTTGACGTGTTACATTGTGAGTGGCCGGGTTACTTAGCCAGGAGGTGTTCAGAGAGGTGTCAGAGCGGGGCCATTTCCGTCATTACTCCTTACCAGGCTGTCGAGTTGAGAAGCCATGGATTTGATGGTCCGTAGAGAGAACAAGGACCTAGAGTCAGAGAACGCCAGACTATGGGCAGGAGGCAAGTGGAAATTCTTGCTCTGCCAGCTCTGGGTGCACGGACACCTTTCGACATTGAAAAAGGTGTACTTCAATATCATTTCTTTTTTATTTGTGTTTTGGAGGTCCGAGCGTTATGCTTTTATTGTTTTGGACTCTTGTGTTTTGATGGTTGAGTTTCATGATTAATATTTTCGTACACCGTAGCTGCACCTAATGGATATTTTTCTTTGTGCACAGTTGTTACACTTGATCTATGTTTTTGTGCATACCCATTGCACTTGATATTGTTTTGTGCACACCCATTGCATAAATTGATGTTTCTATGCACCCCGATGCATATATTGATGTTTCTGTGCACCCCGATGCACTTGATTTTGATTTCGTGCACATTATGTGCACCTGATTTTGATTTAGTTCACCCTAGCTGCACTTGATATTGCTTTCATGCACATTTAATTCATTTGATTTGGTTGTCGTGCACATCCGTTGCACTTGGTTTTGACTTCAATTTTCATGCGCATCGTACGTGGGTTGGTTTCGTGCACACCTGTTGAGCTTGATTTCTTTTTCGAGCATCACGTTTTTATGAGATGTATTATATTATATAGTAGCCTAGTAGGACTGATCTGAGAGACAATATCTAAATACTTTGCATATATCGATGTATACTGAGGAGATTTTTCAAAGAGGCTATAGTCTCATTATTTTCCCATCTGTTCAGGAGCGACGCAAGATTTTTACAAAAGACTAAATTATTTTCAAAAGCCGGGACGTATATCTTAAGCGAAACACACACACACACACACACACACACACACACATACATATATATTTCTTCATATATGGATGTCCACTACTTATGCCGTGATGTGCGCATCATATGGCTATTTTGAAAGGATTTTTCATACATACATTTTCAGCTACTTGTATGATTTCACTGGGATACGTGCTATATATGTATTGTTTCCTGGATTATATGTGTGCATGGTCGTGTTCTTGATTTAAATGGTTGATTTCGTAAATTGCACTTTTCATCATTGCATTTGTCGGAGTTTCGATTATTTGAGTTTCGCACTTTGTTTTCATACGCTTTGCGCTATGATATTTCTAGCCTGTTCTTGATTTCGGAGCCCCGTTGATTTGATTGATTTGAGTAGACAAAATGTTTTGAGATTTGGGGTAAATTTAAATTCGGGGACAGAATTTCTTTAAGTGATGGATATTTGTAACGTTTTGAAAATTTTAAATATTATTTTATAATTTAAATATAATGTTACGAGTTTTATGGAAATAATACCTAATATGGTTTTGGGCTTTCGTAGATTGGTATAATTATATATACTTTTATTTTGGGATTAATTGGAAATAAATGTGTATTATTAATTATGAGGACAATTATGTAAATGGGTTTTACTAAATTGGTTTAAAATATTGATCTGGTTACTACGTTAAACCAAGTTTTATTTTGTTTAACCATGTTTAAGATGCCATGGCATGTTAATGATATGTTAACCTTTTCATTTGTGTTTAGTGGTTGTTTTTATATTTATTATTTTGAAAAGAGAGAGAGGGGAAGGCATGGAGGCATGATTAGGGTATGGTATTTAAAATATAAGGAATGAAAAGTGAGAGAGGGAGAGTTATGGCAAGCCAACCCCATTTCTTCATCTTCATTTCTTCCTCTTCTTTTTCTCCTTCACCATCTTCAATCACCATCATCCACACAACCATGGCAACACCCTAAAATCATTTTTTTTTTTTGGTCCAAACTCCTCCATTTGACAAGTTCTTCAAGCTTGATCCTTTAGCAGTATCTAAAGTTGGAGTTCCATCCTTTTCAAATTCAAGAGAGGTAAAATCTCATCTTTCTATGTTCCTAATGATATTTGCCATGAAAACCTTATTTGTAGATAAAAGATCAAGTTTTAGTCTGTTGTTTGATGATTCAAGAAGGGTTTTGAGGTGGATGTGTACTAGGATAGTTCTTTGCTTAATCACAACCTTATTAGGGATAGATGAGGGTATTTTAATGCAAGTACTCTTGGTTTAAAATGTTTTATAGTTGCAAAACTATGTTTTCTTTGAGCTTTGGGTGTTCAAATCGAATTTGGAGGAACTTGGGAGCTCTAAAAAATAAATAGAGATTACCTGGAGATGCTAGGACCAGTAAAAGACCATCCAGACACCCGAGCCCCTAGTTCCTATTCCTGGCCACCAAAATATCCTTTTTGGCCGCAAATTGCAGCCATGCTTTTGAGTTAGGGTTCTGGGTTGGGTCTATAGATCATGCACTCCATAATTAAGCCATTGTATTTTTCCTTTTGTCCCAGATTAGTTGTGTAAAAATCTGGGAGCAATTTGGTAAGTTTTCAACGATATTTTGCGAGTTTTTGAAACTTGGTTTTCGGATTTTATGTCTTGACTTGGTCGTTCGACGTTCTTACGTCGACGACACTGGGGGTATTTTGTCGTATTTGGCACGTGTTAGCCATAGGTTCTAACTTATGTGCGCTTCGCTCATTATTTCGATTTCAATGTGGATTTTATGCGATTCGATATGGTTTTGATTGTAGATACGATCGCGGGGACTTCCGAGACGAAGAAGAGGGGTAAGGCGTTCGTCAGCTTTGACTGAAGTGAGGCGCATATCATTGAGTAAATATATATCTACGGGAGAAGTCGGATGGATGGCGTATAGCACCTCTGCAATCGTAGTAATTAGCGTACTATATATTAGAACTATATTCCTAGCGTGTAGAATTATGCTAGAACACTCATAAGTGTATATTTGTACTAAGTAGATAGTTATATATTTAGTCTCTATTTCATAGCTACTAAGGTATATATGTGACACACACACACACACATATAGGTATATATGTATATATATGATTATGATCTTGTGTTGTACGTGACTAGATGTTCGTACTTATTATGATATGAGTTGGCGTATGTGACTATTAATCCGTACTGTATTGATTGGATAATATCGTAGGAGAGAGGTTCCGTACATGCTGTAATGATAATAGATTTGTCGAATACAGCCCAATATTCTTTTGACTCGGAGAGTCTTGTTAAATCCAGATTGGGACTTTATGAGATGTTTAGAGCTATATTTATTTTAAAAACTAACGATCTGTTTGCTACTTTAAAATGATAATATCAAGGATGCGCTACGGATTTTCAAATAATATCTATTTCAAAAATATCGTAGCCTCCTTATCTCCAAAATAACATTTCGTCCTATTTTAAACTATAACAATATAGCTCGTAAGTAATTATCTATATTAATGTCTGTTCATGTTATGATTATTCTACTCCTTATACGCTGCATCGATTACTTTATTGCATACGCTGCATTTATACCATTAGTTCGAATTTGCTTTTTAGGCTAGTTTACAACTGACATGCTATACGAACACAATAGAACACTGCACAACTATCAATGATTGCTATGTTGCACATATCACGGAGGCGTATGTTACACAACACATCATTGGTACTGCCATGATACTATAGAACTGTTATACTACAATATATCCACGTAGATATCGATTCGGTTTATCATGACTTCTCTATATACAGGGAATTGATTAGTGTGTGTGTGTGTGTTGATAGGAATTGAGAGCTATTCTTATGCGAACACATTGATAGAACACCCGCACAACTGCTAATGATTGCCATGTTGTATAAGCACCGACGCATATGCTACACTACACATCATTAGTATTGCCATGACACGGTAGGAACTGCCGCGTCTATTCATGTGTTGATTATGTATATGCACGATGCATTATGATACTTGCTGCATTGATATGCGAATAGTATTACCATGGGTATTCGTATATGATCGACATTGGTTTTATGATATTTTTATTTACGATGATATATCTCAGTGGTATGAGGCATTGTTATATATATATATATATAATCATCAAAATCAATTATGCAAATGTTGTTCTTCGAAACTTGATATTTTCCATGAATTTGAGAAACCGCGATGTGATTTATGAAATTTGAGTATATTTTAAAAATACAGTTTTCTCTTGATATGATAATTTGGCGTCCACCATGAGCTTGATAGTTTTTCATTTGATTTTATTCTGAATCGAGTGATGGAGTTGGGGGAGTACATAGTTGATAAATGGTAGAGCCGATCGAGACCGAAGGGCAGGAATACAGTATGTGAAGCAGGGAGCCCAGCGAGGACACTCGATATCGGAGATAAATTATAGAACTGCGAATATCCGGGAGATACCGACCGAGGATAGTGATATCGAGAGAGGGTCGTTCTGATGAGACATTGCCTACGATATCTGGGTCTTACATGTCGATACTGGACATGGAATTTATGATGATTTCGAGTGTCGATACTGAACACTCAGTTGATACGATAATTTCGAATGTCGATGATGGACACTCACCTGATGATATATATATATATATATATATATATATATATATATATATATATATATATATATGTTTTGGATGGCATATTTTCTTTTATTGATTGATCATAGGGATCATGTATGTTGTGCGTGATCCAATATGATGCGTTTATAGATACTGAGATGATATTATGCATTTACTTATTTATATTCGTATCACATAGTATGATAGTATTATACTTTATGGCCTAGATAGATCATTATGCATTTCGATTTTTACCTGGTGATATCTTTTACTCACAAGTTGGCAACCCATCCTTGTTGTGCCATAGTTTCTTGCAGGACCGACCACTCGGATCAGTAGCGGCTTGTTGGCACACTTCTTTTTCTTCGGGTGATTGCTTTGGTAGGTGGCTTACATTCCATATCATAACTGTCACTTGTATATGTATATTCTTTTATGATCTAGTTAGAAACTCTATCGACTAAAACTTGTATATTCTTGTGGATCTAGAGACGAGACTTGTATATTATTCTTTTAGATATCGAGTTTGGATATAGTTGAGTTGATAATGTTTTTTAGTATTTTCTTATTTGTTCTTGTGATAATTTTCGTCTTGGACGTCGTATATTACTGCGTGGTTATGATTCCGCCGATTGAGTAATGAGATTGCTCTTAATTGGGGATGCTGATATTATATTTATATGTATGTATCGGTTTTATCAAAATTTACAGAGGAGCTGCTGCCAAAATTTTAAATGACGAAAATGTTTTCAAAGTTCAGTTTAAAACTCACTTATGTTTTCAAACAAACTGTATTTATACTTTAAAAAAGAAACTTGATTTCATTAATAACCATTTTTCAACACCCCACCTCCACTATTTACTTTAAAAGGTTTAGATTCCTGATTTTCGGTTTATTTGGATTATGGTGGGGTCTTATAGATTTCATGTGATTCAAGTGCCGCTCATATGTCGTTTCCGGATCGTGACAGGAGATGGAGATGAGGAGAAAAAGAAGAATGAAAGAAAGAGAAGAGGGTAATATGGGCATTAGAAAAGTATTTTTATACCAAATAAATTAATTTTAAAAAAAAGTAATATTAGGACCTGCATATATGAGCTTTGGATGTTAGGGCCATTTTAGCAACTTTTTTAGGCCGAGGATTCTAGACCTATTGGATTTTGATCATATGGAGAACTTGGTCCATTTTTCCTTGAAAAATAAGAATGCATTGTTTCGGCTTGAGGCCAAAAAAAATTAACATTTATCTAAAATATGTTTGAGAGATCATGGTATTTTAAGCAGGAATGAAGCCTAAATAGAATTTATAATTATTCTACCATATATAGATAAATTAATAATGCTAAAATTAATTCTCACGTTCAATGCCCGTAAGTTAATGTTGACGCCAAACATGCCTCATACAAACTTGATTAATTAGCCTAAGCCCCTCTGGCCAGGTTCCCCTAACTCAATTCTTACGGCTATATTTTGAACTCAAAAAGAAAAAGGAAAAACGAAAAAACTCTTTTCCTTCTTAAGAGAAATTTCACTTCCGTTTGGACCCGTTTGAATGACCGGAAGTACCGGAAGCGTAGGAAATAGTTATGAAGCAGCTTCCAAAAGTTGTGAAGTAAACCTAAAACTAACTTCTAATATTTGTTAGGAATACTTTTTGAGTGAGAAAGTAAATATTGAAGTAAATTCTTATGTTTTTTATTAAGAAAATCAAAAAAGGAAACTATTTTTTAATAATAAGAAATTATTACATTTTAGATGTATTAAAGAGAAGCGATAAACAATTAATATTTTTTCTTGTTCCTTGTGCTTCACAGCTTCTTCCAGCCCAAAATGAGACGAAGAAAATTTTGGAAGTAAGCATGTCATGTATGATCCACCTCGTTAATTGGAAGTAACTTTCACGTTCTTTTTCCATCAAACAAACACTTGAAGTAGCAGAAGTAGGTTTACTTCCGGTACTTTCATACAGCTTCATGTCAAACTATATGTTTGAAAGATGAAAAGTAGGCAAGAAAGCGAGAAAGTGACTCTCACTTTCTTGCTTTACTTGTCTGAATATAAAAAGTGAAAACTAGAGAGTACTTTATAATGCTTTGCCACATATGCTTTTTTTTACTTTCCACCTTCTCATCAAAACATTAACATTAGAAAGTGAGGGGACATTGGAGAAAGTAAATATTTTATTATTATTTTATTTCTTTTTTATTCTACTTTCTTTTTTCTTTTCTCACTTTCTTATTTTCTACAACTCTAGCCAAACAGCTCAATTTCACTTTCTATTGTCATATAAATGTCAACGAAGTTTCTTTTTCATTTTGTAATTAATAAAATAAATAAGAATTAGTACTTTCTTTTTACTATCTTTTTATTTCACTGTTCTATTACTTTTTTACTATATTATTATTTTTTTTCATTTTCCGATCGCCAAACAGAACCCCTTAAGTTTTAATTAGGAAACCTTTGTATGATTTAAGGAAATAAAGTCCGATAAATTAGGTAAGTCAAAACCTATAAATAATTAAATACTAGCCCTTGTATTCTTTTTTTATATATATTAATTTTAGCTGGAACTTATATTGAACCCAGCCAGCCTATATTTATATAATAGCATGGATCCCACGCGTAATGTGTGGATCAAAACTGATCAAATAGAAATTTTTTTATATTGTAAAACCCAAAAAAATTTACATACATTTCATTATTTTATCTTAGAAGATTTATTGCTCATTTTAACTAATATTAATAAATAGAGAAGTATTAGTAATTTTATTCTAAAAAAATACTGGTACTCCTCAAATAAAATTCTTGCAATTGGGAATAAAAGGAAATAAAGGTTAGAACTTTGAAATCAAAGATCTAACCATTAAAAAAATGTTAGAGTTCCATGCCAAAAGTCCATAGCAAACAAAAAAATTTATTTATTAGATATCAAATGAGAACCAAAGAGAAGGTAGTAAAATGTCAATGTAAATTTCTATTTCATCAATCCATCCTGTTACTTAACAAATTACATGCTACATAATAACCTGTCATTTTAGCCAACCATACAAAATTCTCGTGAATTTAAAAATAATGAAAAACGCTTGCAAAGAAAAATTAAAAACAATTACGAAAAAAGATTAAAAAAATAATTTTAACAAATATAGAGAAAACTCCATATAATGCAACAATTTAGCATTGATTCATTCCAAAACGAAATATTTTTTAAAGATTAAAGCAACCAACATTTTTTGAAGATTAAACCAACGAACATTTTTTGAAGATTAATTAAAAATAAGGACAAACCATACTTACTTAATTGTTTTTTTTTTCAATTATGAAAAATCTTTTGAAAAAAGATTTTTAGACAAATAAAATAAAATAAAATAGAAACCAAATAATTACCAAAACCATTCCATAAATAAGCTTTTCTGATATTGGGCCTTAAATGAATATTCAAATAGAAAAGGATAAGAAAATGAATGGGGAAATAGAAAGAATAAGAAAATAAATTTGAATGAAGAGAATGGGGAAAGAGAAAATACCAAAATTAGTATTTTGACTTGCAAAATATTTCTTGACCAATCCAACTTTATATTAGAGTAACTAGATTTTGACCTCACGTGTAACGCGTGGGATCAAAAATGATTCAATATATTCATATATAATTTCATACAGTACAAAAAAATTGTCACAATTTGAGATGTAAGCAACACATGATAAAAGAAAGTATATAACCATTTTTTTCTAGCTCAAAATAATCGTCATTAATCGGATTCTTTATAGATTGTGATATTTCTTCATAAACATTATAGTGCTTACAAAAATAAATAGAGTTGGCATCTATTTTTAATTTTGTATGAATTATAACGTATTACATTATTAGTTGTAAAGGAACTATAATTATTGAATTTAATGTATTAAAAAAGATAATTATACACTTTATATTATGCATGATAAATAATCTAATTATTGAATATAATTTTAATAATTTTCTAAATAATTTGTCTCTTTATTTGATTATCAAGATAATATTTGATTTCTTTTTCTATAAGAAATATCATATGACAACTCAGATCTTAGTTTAATATTTTAAGACTGTATAAAAACTAAATTTCACTTAAATACCAAAATCTTTTGATAGTTTTTTTAATATAAATAGCATATATTTTGTGACTTGTGAGTAATACTAAGAATAATCATCATATCCAAATAAATATCCTGTTTTGGTTTTTTCAATTTACAATTTACAAATACGAACGTTTTATGTTATGTAACGTGGCTATAAAACAATATAAATAATAAATTATGACAATATTTTAGCTTAAAAAAATATATTTCAATAAATTATTATCTAGTAAATTTTTAAATAGTAATAGTTATTTGAGTCATGAAACTTTAGTTTAAACTTTAAAGCAATTATAATTTCACTACTACAATAAGGAGTTGCCCCTACGGCTACAGAAATCCGTAGGGGCAACTTTTTATTATCCCTACGGATTAATCCGTAGAGCCAGATGGTTTCCCCTACGGTGTCCTACGGATTAATTTAAAAATATTAAAATGTAATATTTTATTTGGCCCTACGGAGCCGCAAAAGAAAACCCTACGGATTAATCCGTAGGGGCATAAATGGGTTATTTATAAAAAAATTAAAGCTCGGAAAATTCCTCATCGTTCCCAAAATTTCCCAACTCCCTCTCGTCACCAATCTCCCGCACGTGCCTCCTGACCACCACACCCGCGCGCGCCTCCTCGTCGCCGGTACACCATCGCTCTCGTCGTCGACTGTCTCGTCGACAGAGGAATCTCCGGCCTCCTCCACCTCATCGACAGTAGAATCGCCGGCTTAAAGTGAGTTAATTTCAATTTTTAACTCATAATTATGCTTTTATTTGTGTTATTGTTCATTTTAGGGTTACTACTAGGGTTTAGAGTTAGGGTTCGGTGTAGGGTTTGGGATAGGGTTAGGGTTAATTAGATAGGGTTAGGGTTCGGTTTAGGGTTAGGGTTAGGGTTAGGGTTCGGTTTAGGGTTAGGGTTTGGTTTAGGGTGAGGGTTAGGGTGAGGGTTAATTAGGTAAGGTTAGGGTTAATTAGGTAAAATTGGGTTGGTGATGATTAGGGTTAGGGTTAATTAGATTAATTAGGGTTAATTTTGGTTTGGGCTAGAGTTAATTTGGGTTGGGGTTTGGGTGATGATTAGGGTTAAGTTGATTTGGGTTAGGGTTTGGGATAGAGTTAATTTGGGTTAATTAGGTAAAATAGAGTGTATTTGTGTTAGGGTGTTGATTAGGGTTTGGGTGATGATTAGGGTTAATTTAGGTTAATTAGGTTAATTTGGGTTAATTAGGGATAATTTGAGTTAGGGTGATGATTAGGGTTTAATTTTGGGTTAATTAGGGATAATTTAGGTTAATTAGGGTTAGGGTTTATGGTGCACTAGTTTCTTCAGTAGGATACTCAATGATAACGTAAACGCGCAATTTTACCGTAAACTTAACCCTTCATATAAGAACTTAGTTCTTTCTCTGGTTGAGATTTGCAGAAGCAAATCTCTCCGCAAGTTGAGAATTTAATTCTCATCGGGAAAATTTTGTTCTGCAGATTCAAAACTTAAGGGAAAAGAACTATGTTATAAAGAAATAGCAGGAACATATGTGAATTTAATTCCTCCAAAAATTACGATTAGGGTTTAGAGTGCACCAGTTCCTTCAGTAGGATACTCGATGATAATATAAACGCACAACTTTACCGTAAACTTAACCCTTCATATAAGAATTTAGTTCTTCTTCTGATTGAGATTTGCAGAAGCAAATCTCCCCACGAGTTGAGAATTTAATTCTCATCGGGGAGATTTTGTTCTGCAGATTCAAAACTTAGCGGAAAGGAACTAAGTTAAAAATAAATAACATGAACATATGGGAATTTAATTCCTCCAAAAATTAGGGTTAGGGTTTAGGGTGTACCAGTTCCTTCAGTAGGATACTCGATGATAACGTAAATGCACAATTTTACCGTAAACTAACCCTTCATATAAGAACTTAGTTCTTCCTCTGGTTGAGATTTGCAGAAGCAAATCTCCCCACAAGTTGATAATTTAATTCTCATCGAGGAGATTTTGTTCTGCAGATTCAAAACTTAGGGGAAAAGAACTAAGTTATAAATAAATAACAGGAACATATGGGAATTTAATTTCTCCAAAAATTAGGGTTTAACCCTATATAAAAAACTTAGTTCTTCAAAAAAATGATGATTTATTCTTTTCAACCCTAGACAAAGCACATACACACTGACAACCCTAAATTTAAGCGAAATCATAAATTGAAATACAAATACACAGAATACAATTCATACTTGGGTATCTTCAAATCTAACTTTTTTTATCGATAATTTATTCTTTTCAACGACAAACTTGTATCTACATATTTTCTTCTTTGTCAGTAACCATCCCGTTTTTAGATTTCTCAATATAGTCATCATAACCTACAATTTATATATTATACAGTCTAACATGGCCCATGAGTATATTAGAGTTAAGGACCGGATGTAGGTGGATTGGCAACAACGTATACAACTTAAGTTTGTCGCAGGAGTTGCTGTTTTCATTGAATTTGCACGCGCACATAATAAGATCGTGTTAGAGAAGATTCTATGCCCATGCGATAGATGTGCGAATAAGTACCGGCAGAAGGTAGAATTCGTAGAGTTTCATATCGTTAAACATGGTTTTACAAGACTTTATACAACTTGGCTATATCACGGGGAAGGATAAGAAGAAGACGGTAATGCGGCAGAAGAAGAAAGAGAAGACGGTAATGCGGCAGAAGAAGAACACGATAACTTCTTTCCAGGAGAAAAAATGGAGGATATGGTAGAGGCCGGCCTAGGTGATAGTATTGCGACCGAACATGACATTCCTTCCGGCCAAGGACCGCGTGCGGATAAATATGAAAAGTTCATGAATGATACTAGAAGACCAATTTATGAGAATGCAAAGTATTCCACCATATCATGGTTCGTCCAACTTTTCCAGATTAAGTGCCTAAATGAATGGAGCAACAAGTCATTCACGATACTTCTGAAATTCTTGAAAGATTCTATGCCCCCGGGAAATAACGTGCCTGACAGCTGGTATGGAGCCCAGAAGATGATGTCTGATTTGGGTCTGAAGTATGAGAAGATTCAAGCATGTCCCAAAAATTGAGTGTTATACTGGAAAGAGAATTCAGATTTGAAAGAGTGTCCAACATGCGGAGAGACCAGGTATAAGCCGAAAGATTTTGATAAGAAACCCGATATACCTGTTAAGATAGCACAATACTTTCCCATAACACAGAGGCTGCAGAGGCTATTCAGGTGTAAGAAAACAACCGAGGTAATGATTTGGCATCACCGTGCTTCTCCAAGTGAAGATGGAAAAATGAGTCATCCAAGAGATTCACCGGCATGGAAGGATTTCGATAGGAGGCACGAAATATTCAATAGTGATCTTCGCAATGTTAGGCTCGGACTCGCTAGTGATGGCTTCTGTCTATTCAACTGTTAGTGTTATATGCCCTATAAGCTATTATTGTATAGTACTAGTCTGTATATTACATTTTGGAAGCTGGAATATATACACGGATTGATGACAGTCTTGCTCGATATAGTAGTATGCTACTTGGTTTGTATCTATCTTAATATGTGTATATGTTTCTTTTAACTTATCGCTAATATATATTGATAGAGCCCTTAGGATGTTTGCTTGACTACCAGCGTTGTGATGGCAGTCACGCTAGTGGAGGCTAGGTAGTCTACAGGCACATCCTTTTATAGGTCCCTAGTCGTAGGATTATCGAGACAGGGCATTGATACTCCAGAGTAGACTGGTGTATACGCTTCTCATCCCAGGAGGGGAGATGGTCTGTCCCGCAGCCATCAGTACGACGTACTGGAGATAGTATACAAGTGCTCATTGAGTTATGAGTTACACTGGACGGACTCGTGGGGAACTGCTGGTTGGTAATATACCTATCGTCAGGTAGCAGTTCCCAGGTGACATTAGTACAGCTTAGTCCGTTGACTTGACACTGCTGCTTCGCCTCGAGTGTGTTCCCACTGTTCTTAGATTACTACCCTACCACGACTCAGCTGAGTCGTGCAAACAGGTAGTAGTTGGGTGTAGTCCCGAAGCGCTTGGAAGCAGTGGCGGTTAGATAGGATTCGTCTCTCCCGGTATTGGGGATTGATATCGCACTGTGTCTGGAGAGCCATTAGACAAAGTCCCTGGCCAGGGCAAGCGAGATTTATTGGTAGTGTTTCCAGTAGTTTCTCAGGGTGTTCTGGGCTACACTCCGACACGACTTGTACCGCTATTAGGGGTCTGACGTTTACCGTCCCTCTAGGTCCGACATGCGATACTCTTAGATGAACAGACCAGACTGTATGGAGATTGTCACAGACAGACTCAGTTAGGGTACGGATGAGCTTCCTCGTCGACCTTCTCATCGACAGATACCTGGGTAGCCGTTACGTACAGCTAGTGCCACTGACGCGCTTGTGGTTAAACCCACTGCTAGAGTACTGTCGATTCTTTAGAGTCCCACACATAGAGTTTCCCGGCTTCAGGCGAAACGTGTAGAGGTCGTATGGTTTTACGACAGGGTTCGAACACATACGTGTACTTGTGCGCATATGATGTTCGGGCAGACAATACCAGTGGGCTTTGGTTTAAGCCGGATCCTGGTATTTTGATTATTGGATTAGTTAGTCTTACTTTATTCGTATTTCTCGAGATACAAATCCGGGTATGTACACATACGGAAGAGAGGGGTATTCTTGTCATTTAGACAAGATTAATAGATTGAAGAAATGAGAAGGAAGCTTATGGTATTTTGTTAAATAAAGGGATTAGGGTTTTTTATGTTGACTACCTTGACTTATTGACCTTGTTGACTTAGATATTTTTTTGTGATATTTGCTTGATCTTTTGAGATGGTTCTAGACTTGAAAGAGTTAGAAACCCTTGACTTTTACAACACATATAATCCTTTTACATTATTGTATCAGATACTTTTTCCTTCACAAAAGGAAAAGAAAAACCTTAAGCTTCCATCATCTTCTTCAAGCTCTCTCCTCTCTCAAAGCAAACCCTAACCATTCCATGTGTTGGAAACCATAGGGTTTAGTGAGATAACTTGATCCTTATCACTCTCTACACAACCTAGGGCACTTAGTCTAGCAAACCAAGTTACCTAGTTGCTTCAAGTTAGAAGCAAAGCTCGAAATCGGAACTCTCGAGTGGATCGTCTATGATTCGGAGAACACGACGAGGAGGTGGATTCCGTTCTCACGACAAGGAGCTCACCACTTGGAGAGGACAGCGAGGAAGTGAAGGACAGCGGGATCTTGAAGTATATATCGCAGACATAGTAGATACAACCTCATAGTTATATCGTTAGTTAGGGTTTAGAAACGATTCTAATGTTTAGTCGATGTTACGAAGCCAATAAAAATCATTTTTTTACTTGCTTATTCCGCCTCCCCGCGAACACGTGGGGTGCATGGCATCGACTTACAGTAGTATCAGAGCCGACTAAACCATAGCTAATAGATTAAATGATAACTAAAACTGCGAAACCGAAATATCCCGTAAACATCGAAACCTAGATTCTAGTTTCTGTTGATTTTTCCGAGCCTCTGAAAAATTATTTACACAACTGCAGTGTGTTCCTTTCACTGTTAAAAGTTCATGCACCAAAAACGAGACAAATCCCTGCATACCTGGCCGGCCACAGACCCATAATTTTCGGCCACATCGGTTTTTTGGTGGGGGTTTACTTCGTAGTTTTGGGTATGGGTTTGTTGCTAGGATCTAGGGTTTTAGGAGTTGTTTATTTTTGCCACTTTTGCATATGCTGTTTATTATTCTCTGTAGCAATGGGGATGCTTCGAAGTTGCAGTTTAATATCGTTTAATGTTTCTGTGTTTGATAAATGTGTTCGTAAACTTCCGCTAATTGCTATATGTCGGTTAGTTGGGGGTTGCACATTTTTGTAATGTTTGTTTGTGTATATGGACTTGTTGGATTGTCGTGAATGGATAGCCGGGGTTGTGAGGTATTTTATTCTTTCATTCAAATGTAATTTGTAAATGGTTGTAATATTTTTTCGCGGGGCACATCCGGGTTGAGGTTGTATCCACCGTTGTATTATTTCATTTACTGTTTATTGCTCTTAGGATAGACCCAAGGTGGGGTGCACAAACTACCGGGTACTTTGAAGTGCTTAGTGGCCTACTCACGTTGTTGAGGGAGACTGCTTCACTTTGGGTACTTGGCGGGTAGTTTGCCGTACCCGTAGGGGTCTAGGGTTGGGTTGGCTATTCATCACGACTGTGTAATCCGCTTTTCATTACTGGCTCAAAGGAAATGCGGATTGCTTGTATATCCAATGTGTTCATCTGTGATCTGGAATGCCTATTATTGCGTCTGACGAATGTATATATCTATATATGATATCTAGTAGGCGTTGCTTATGTTTTGCATCCGCGCTAGTCCAGCCTCCGCTCTGTCGTTAGTTAAGTAACCTAACGGGTGATGACGGGGCCCAGTGGCGAATGTGGATGGTATAAGCGTACATCATATTTTCGTTGTTTTCTGCAATGGTAGGATTAATTGATGGGACGCATTATATTAATGCAAAAAAACAAACCAAAATTGAATCGTTGGAACAATTTCAAAACCACTCGGTTTTTTCAAAACAGCAAAACTTTTTAAATGCGGAGCTTAAACCACTCCTTTTAAAAGCTATCAGGTTCCTTCGATTATATCAAGTTCACTACGTTCACGGTTTCGCCAAAACCATTCGTAGCCCTCCGTCATTTCAGTTAAATATTCAGTAGTATTCAAGCTATGTATTTTGAGCTTCGCCAAGGCATAGTGATTGGTAGCTGTCAAATATTTATCTGTTGCATAGATAGATGCGTTGGTTTGGGACAGTCGTACTGCTATTTTGGCCTTCGTCAAGAGTATATACCGGTGGGTTCAAATTAACCTGGATAATGACGGGTAGAACTTGACATGTGACTTATGATATGTTGGCCTTCGTCAAGGTCATAAGAGCATGGGGCAAAAATCCACATCGGGAGTTTCTAAAGAAACTGAAACTTTCTAGTATTGCATACCATTTGGATTGTGAAAATTTTGGTAGGATTCCTTCAACTTTATCACACAATGATATTTGGATCCCGATCCTACTGTGAGTATATGCTACTCCTCGGGAAATTTTCTCACTTAACGATCAATGTTATAAACCAAGTAGGTGTCTAGAAAGGTGTTAGCGGAGCTACGCCCACTGGGAAAAGAGCTTATTTAATTAAGGAACTTCGCGAAAGCGTCGTAAAACCTCCCTCGAAGTACCGACACCGGCCTGGCTGAACGGTTAAGCAAGTATTGTACGGTGAGATCAATCCCGACTAGTTCTTCTTTTATGGTTTGAGGAAGGATTCGAGAAACAGTGGGAGCCATCCTGTTTAGACAAACTAAAACCCACTCTAAACTTGCAAGAGTATCATGCTAAAGTGTTTCTTCTCTCTCTCCTAATTGCAGTAACCAAACATCATGACGGGCCTTAAGTTACTATTAGATAAAAATATATTGAGAGGGCCAAACTACAAAGATTGGTTCAGGAATGTCAAAATGGCTATTACTTATGACAAATTGGGCTATCTTCTCACCACTAAAGCCCCTGCCAAACCAGGTCCAGAATCCAATGTCGCGGATAAGAAAATCCGTAAGACCTGGGAGATAGACTGTGAGAAGGCCAAGTGCCTCGTGCTGGCCTCTATAGACAACGAGCACCAGAGTCGGCACGAGAATATGGATCTCGAATCCATATTCCTCCATACCAAAGAACTATTTAGAGAGCAATCTCGTATCTCAAGATACGAGACCTCGAAGAAACTTTTTCAGGCGAGGTTGGCCGTCGGATCATCAGTTGGGGAACACGTTCTTAAGATGATCGGTTATATCGAAGAGCTCGCAGACCTGGGAATCACGTTAGAGAATAAGCTATACACTGACTTGATTCTCCAGTCCCTTCCTTCCACCTACGCCCAGTTTATCCTGAATTTCAACATGCAAGGAAAAGAAGTTGAACTTCCGGAACTCCTCAACATGTTGAGGAGTGCAGAAGACACCCTGCAGAAAGTCAGGGAAACACCCACTTTGTTTGTTGGAGGAACTTCCTCTTCTAGGTCCAAGGCAAAAGCCAAAGGAAAGAAGAAGAAGGCTCCCACCAAACCAAGAGGCGGTGTTAGTAAAGTGGAAGCTAAGGGAAAAGCAAAGGTAGCGGGACAGATTGTGGGAAAGGAAGAATGCTTTTATTGTCACAAGAAAGGACATTGGAAGAAAGATTGCAGGGCTTGGAAAGCCAAGAACCAGGACCCGAAGCAAGTTGTGGTTTCGGCTTCAGGTGTGTATGTTATTGAAAACTGTCTGTCAATCAACTCTACTTCCTGGGTATTGGATACCGGATCAGGATCTCATATCTGTAATTCTTTGTAGGCACTGAGAAACCGTAGAGTTTTGAAGGCGGGTGATATGACCACCAGAGTTGCAAACGGAGCAAGCATGGATGCTGAGTCCGTGGGGGACTATCACTTAGGATTGACAGATGGACATGTTTTGGTTTTGTGCAACTGTTATTTTGTACCCAGTTCGACTTGTAATATCATATCTGTATCTTTAATGTTTAAAAAAGGTTATGATTTTGCATTTGTAAGCAATGTTGTAAAAATTCACCTTAATCATGTTTTGATTGGGTCGGGTACATTAAGCAACGGTATATACGTATTAAACCAACCACAGATTTTCAATATCCAGAATACACACAAATGAAAGTCTCCAGAATTAAATCACGCTTTCTTATGGCATTGTAAACTAGGTCACATCAATGAGACAGGGTTAACTAAGTTACATAAAGAAGGATATTTGGATCCGTTCGAATATCATTCTTATGCAACTTGTCAATTATGTCTCAAAGGAAAAATGACAAAGACTCCGTCACTAGACACGGAGTAAGAGCGAGCGAGCTCTTGGGACTCGTACACAGCGACGTGTGTGGTCCAATGTCTACACATGCAAGAAGTGGTTTTTCCTATTTCATTACTTTTACAGATGATTTCTCTAGGTATGGACATGTCTTCTTAATGAAGCATAAATCCGAGGCCTTTGAGAAATTCCAGGAATATAAGAATGAAGTAAAAAAAACAAACTGGCAAAACTATCAAGACACTGAGATCTGATCGAGGTGGTGAATACTTAAGTGCCGAGTTCCTGAATTACCTAAAAGAGAATGGAATTCACTCTCAGCTTACTCCTCCATACACTCCACAACACAACGGTGTATCGGAGAGACGGAACCGAACCCTATTGGATATGGTACGTTCCATGATGAGTAACGTTGAGTTACTGTGATTATTCTGGGGCTTTGCACTAGAATCAACTGCATATCTTTTAAACAAGGTTCCTACCAAGACTGTGCCTACCACACCATATCATATGTGGAGTGGGAAGAAACCCTATCTTCAATATCTGAAGATATGGGGATGTCCAGCTTTTGTCAAAAAACAACATGCGGACAAACTCGAGGCACGCTCAGTACTGTGTAAGTTTGTGGGATACCCAAAGAACTCCAGAGGGTATCTTTTCTATTACGCAGAGGAACAAAAGGTTTTTGTTTCTCGTCATGCCCACTTTCTGGAACATCAGTTCTTAGAAAAAGAAACATGTGGGAGCGCAATAGAACTGGAAGAAATTACAGAACCACAAGCTATTACTAAAACCTTGGTGGAACAAGAAGTTTCAAAAGAACAGGATATTCCTGCACCGCTCCGCAGGAGTAGTAGGCTTTCTCATCCATCTGAGAGATACTACGGTTTTCTCATAGACGGGGATAGAGAGGATTGCATCATTGGTAATGATGAGCCGACTAACTTCCAGCAAGCCATTCAGAGCACTGACTCGGTAAAACGGCTAGATGCAATGCGGACCGAGATGGAGTCCATGTACACCAACAAAGTATGGACTTTGGACATTGCTCCAGAAGGGGTAAAACCCGTAGGCTGCAAATGGATCTTCAGAAAGAAGATTGGTGTAGATGGACAGGTTGAAACCTATAAGGCTAGACTTGTTGCAAAAGAATTTCGTCAAAAACCTGGTATGGACTATGATGAAACATTTTCTCCAGTGACTATGCTCAAATCCATTCGGATCCTTCTTACCATTGCTGCCTTCCACGATTATGAGATTTGGCAGATGGACGTAAAAACCGCTTTTCTAAATGGAAATTTAGAGGAGTGCGTCTATATGGACCAGCCAGAAGGTTTCATTCAGAGTGGGAGCAGCGGGAAAGTGTGCAAGTTGCTTAAGTCCATCTATGGACTAAAGCAGGCATCGCAGAGTTGGAACATCTGTTTTAATGAGACAATCAAAGAATTTGACTTTATCAAAAATCCAGATGAGCCATGCATTTATAGTAAGATTGTAGCACGAACTGTTGTATTCCTCGTCTTGTACGTGGATGACATTCTCTTGATAGGAAATGACATTCCTATGCTACAATCTGTCAAAGGGTTCTTGTCACACAGGTTCTCCATGAAAGACCTGGGTGATGCCTCTTACATTCTGGGGATCCAGATCTATCGTGATAGATCTAAGAGGATATTGGGACTTTCACAATCCAGGTACATCGACACCATACTGAAAAGATTCAGTATGGAAGATTCAAAGCGCGGTAATCTACCGGCTTGTCACAGAATCACTCTCTCCAAAGAGATGCCTCCCAAGACTGATTTGGAAAGGGATTGCATGTCAATTATACCCTACGCTTCTGCGGTAGGCTCTATAATGTATGCGATGTTGTGTACCAGACCAGATGTAGCTTATGCACTAAGCGTAATAAGCCGGTATCAGTCAAACCCTGGAGAGAAGCACTGGATAGTGGTAAAGAACATTCTCAAGTACCTGAGAAGGACTAAGAAGATGTTCTTGGTTTACGGCGGAAAGGACCTCCAGATTGAGGCCTTTGCCGAATCTAGCTTCCAGAGTGACAAGGATGACTCCAAATCCATGTCGGGTTATGTATTTACCCTTAATGGAGGGGCGGTCAGTTGGAATAGTTCCAAGCAGGAAACTGTTGTTGACTCGACGATGGAAGCGGAGTATATCGCAGCTTCAGATGTCGCAAAAGAAGTTGTCTAGATGAGGAAGTTCTTAACAGAACTTCAGGTGGTTCCGTCCATTGTCGATCCAATACCTCTGTATTATGACAACAACGGGGCTATAGCTTTAGCAAAGGAACCCAGGTCCCATCAGAAGTCCAGACACATCTTGAGACGGTATCGCCTGATCAAGGAGATTGTGGATCGCCGGGAGATCGAGGTTCGGAGGGTTGCTACAGTGGACAACACTGCAGATCCATTCACAAAGGCCATCCCTCAGACGCAGTTCGAGAGACAATTCGAGATGATAGGTCTGCGATATGCCAGCACATGGCCTTAGTGCAAGTGGGAGATTGTTAGTGTTATATGCCCTAGAGGCCATTATTGTATAGTACTAGTCTGTATATTACATTTTGGAAGCTTAGGATATATACACGGATTGATGACAGTCTTGCTCGATATAGTAGTATGCTACTTGGTTTGTATCTATCTTAATATGTGTATATGTTTTTTTTAACTTATCGCTAATACATATTGATAGAGCCTTTAGGATCTTTGCTTGACTACCAGCGTTGTGATAGCAGTCACACTAGTGGGGGCTAGGTAGTCTACACGCACATCCTTTTACAGGTCGCTAGTCGTAGGATTATCGAGACAGGACATCGATACTCCAGAGTAGACTAGTGTATACGCTTCTCATCCCAGGAGGGGAGATGGTCTGTCCCACAGCCATCAGTACGACGTACTGGAGATAGTATACTGGTGCTCATTGGGTTATGAGTTACACTGGACGGACTCGTGGGGAACTGCTGGTTGGTAATATACCTATCGTCAGGTAACAGTTCCCAGGTGACATGAGTACAGCTTAGTCCATCGACTTGACACTGCTGCTTCACCTCGAGTGTGTTCCCACTGTTCTTAGATTACTACCCTACCACGGCTCTGCTAAGTCGTGCAAACAGGTAGTAGTTGGGTGCAGTCCCGAAGCGCTTGGAGGCAGTGGCGGTTAGATAGGATTCGTCTCTCTCGGTATTGGGGGTTGATATCGCTTTGTGTCTGGAGAGCCATTACACAAAGTCCCTGGCCAGGGCAAGCGAGATTTACTGGTAGTGTTTCCAGTAGTTTCTCAGGGTGTTCTGGGCTACACTCCGACACGACTTGTACCGCTATTAGGGGTCTGATGTTTACCACCCCCCTAGGCCCGACATGCGATACTCTTAGATGAACAGACCGGACTGTACGGAGATTGCCACAGACAGACTCAGTTGGGGTACGGATGAGCTTCCTCATCGACCTTCTCATCGACAGATACCTGGGTAGCCGTTACGTACAGCTAGTGACATTGACGCGCTTGTGGTTAAACCCATTGCCAGAGTACTGTCAAGTCTTTAGAGTCCCACACAGAGAGTTTCCCGGCTTCAGGCCAAACGTATAGAGGTCGTATGGTTTTACGACAGGGTTCGACCACATACGTGTACTTGTGCGCATATGATGTTCGGGCAAACAATACCAGTGGGCTTTGGTTTAAGCCGGATCCTGGTATTTGATTATTGGATTAGTTAGTCTCACTGTATTCATATTTCTCGAGATACGAATGCGGGTATGTACACATATAGAAGAGAGGGGTATTCTTGTCATTTAGACAAGATTAATAGATGGAAGAAATGAGAAGGAAGCTTATGATATTTTGTTAAATAAAGGGATTAGGGTTTTTTATATTGACTATCTTGACTTATTGACCTTGTTGACTTGGATATTTGTTTGTGATATTTGCTTGATCTTTTGAGATGGTTCTAGACTTGAAAGAGTTAAAAACCCTTGACTTTTACAACACATATAATCCTTTTACATTATTGTATCAAATACTTTTTCCTTCACAAAAGGAAAAGAAAAACCTTAAGCTTCCATCATCTTCTTCAAGCTCTCTCCTCTCTCAAAGCAAACCCTAACCATTCCATGTGTTGGAAACCATAGGGTTTAGTGAGATAACTTGATCCTTATCACTCTCTACACAACTTAGGGCACTTAGTCTAGCAAACCAGGTTACCTAGTTGCTTCAAGTTAAAAGCAAAGCTCGAAATCGGAACTCTCGGGTGGATCTTCTACGATTCGGAGAACAGGACGAGGAGGTGGATTCCGTTCTCACGATAAGGAGCTCACCACTTGGAGAGGACAGTGAGGAAGTGAAGGACAGCGGGATCTTGAGGTATATATCGCACACATAGTAGATACAACCTCATAGTTATATCGTTAGTTAGGGTTTAGAAACGATTCTAATGTTTAGTCGATGTTACGAAGCCAATAAAAATCGTTTTTTTACTTGCTTATTCCACCTCCCCGCGAACACGTATGGTGCGTGGCATCGACTTACATCAACTATATGGCTGGAAGCCACAACACATGGCCCATTGTAATGATAGTTTATAATCTGTCGCCTTGGTTGGCTATGGATCAATCCTACTTTATGATACTTCTTCTTATCGACGGACCAAACTCACCGGGAAACAATATCGACGTCTATCTCCGACCTCTGATCGATGAGATAAAATCTTTATTCATTAATGGTGTAGAGACTTATTATGCAAACACAGATACAACCTTCACACTGCGTGCGGTTTTAATGTGGACAATTAATGACTTTCCTGCGTATGGAATGCTATCAGGTTGGTCCATATATGGTCGCAAAGCATACTCTTATTGCCATCAATATACAATATCGAAATTCTTGAATTTGAGCAGGAAGGTTTGCTATTGCGGTCATCGGCGTTTCCTGCCACTAGACCATCCATACAGGTTAGACTGTAACGTTTTAAAAATAATTAAATGAATAATTAAATGAATAAAATTGTTTAAGTGAATTTTATGATTTTCGGTAAAGCAAAATGTATTTTTCGTAAAATCAAACCGCAATTGTTTTTCATTATAAATTCAAAAATACCTATTTAATTATGTAATTACTAGTAAATAGTGTTTATTTAGCCACTTATAAATTTTTAGTTTAATAAAATATTTTTCCTAAATTAATTATTTTAAATATTAACATAAGCTTTATTTTTACACTAAATTAGTGTAAATTACAAATTTAAATGGTTTTAATTTGTAAAAATGAACCATGGCATATTAGAAATTAGTGTGTATCATGCAAAATTTATTTGCAAATTTTTCCTATTTTCTAGAGCTTTCTTGAGTTGCTATAGTAAACAAATAAATAAATAATTAAATAAATCATGAAAAGACCTTTAAGTGATAATTCTCCTCTTGAAACTTCTACACTTTTTCTTAATCATTTATTTCTCTCCCTCACTCCCTCAAGGCCGGCCACAACCCCCCATGGCTGCCCCTCCCCTTTTCCCACCTCATTTTTATCCAAAATTCATTAAAAACACATCAAAAATTCAAATTAAATTCCACAAAATCCTAATTATTTCATACCCTTTATTCTCTACTCTTCTTTACATGGATTTTGGAGTGGGAAAGCATGTATTTTTTAGGCTCATTTTCAAGTTTGGAAATGAGGTTGTGGAGGTATAAATCTTTCTCTTTTGTTTTATTTCTATTAGATATTTCTTTTAAAGCATAATTTGATTAATTAGATTAATTCTAGTTGCAAATTCTAAAATTCAAGTTAGGTTTGTAAATTCAAGTTATGATTTTTAATAATTAATTAGGGTTATAATAGTTAGTTTAACACTTTTAGAATTGGAAAATATTGCATGGTTGTTAAATTGTAAAATTTTCATTTAAAATTGTTTCAAATAAGGAAATTAGCTAACTAGATTTTTCTAAAATGTGTTTGTGGGTAATATAAAATTCCAATTAAAGTTGCTATCATTAGATTGTAGTTTTAGTGAGAGTATTAGCATGTAAATGGAAAGAAAAACTTAGTTTGATCACTAGATTACTTTGAGAATTGGAAAATACTAATAAAATTGCTAATTTTGTAAACTAGATTTTAGAAATTCCTATATAAATGAGATTAAAAATATAATTATGGTTTCATTAAATCATTATCATCATGAATTGTGGTTTAAGTCATTAATTTATGCAAAATCATGTTTTGTGGTGGAATTGTGGTATTTTGCTTGAAAAATGTTAAAATTGTTAAAAGTTGCAAACTAGAAATTTCAAATAAATGCAAAATTGTGTAATAAAAATATAGTAATGGTTTGTATAGTCTAGTAATGCTATTTAATGAGTTTTATGACCATTAGTTTCATTTAAATGTCAAGTTTTGATGAAAAACGGTATACTGGCATTTTCGGGTTTTACGAAATTGGACGGTTTGATGGATTTTAGAGTTTCGATGGATTTAATTGTGTTTTATGGTATAAGTAATGTGTTTTAAAACTACAAGTTGTTTGATGATGTTATCTCAATCCATCGGAGTTTGTACGCCGATATCGAGCGGTATTTGGTTTTTTTGCGTGGACGGGACATAGGTTTTAACCTATGCTTGTTCCTTTAGATCGTTTGACTTTCGTATGTGATTCAGTTTACGATGCTATTTATATGTTTGCATCTAGGTACCCCCCCACGTGGACTGCGGGTGATGAAGAGGAGGATGGAGACACTGTCTTCGGCAGACATGGACCAGGTGAGTAGATGTATATCTACGGGGGGAAGTCGGGTGGATGGCGTTTAGCACCCCCGCAACGTAGAATAGGAATTTTACTTATTGACATTAGAAAACCCGATGTGACCCTAGATTCTTACTGAGCAGGACCCTAGTAATGACCCTAGACGGGACTAGACTGATTTAGGAAAACCATACCTGAGGATGAATACTTTGGGAAAGGTTCGTAGCTTTCTGATAGAAACACACACGCACACACTAAAACTTGACATGGCGTATACGTATATGTGTGTATATATATAAAACTAGGTATAGGTGTATATATATATATATACACCACACGTATATGGGATTCAGTGATGTGATATGATATCTGAGGCATGATGAAACAGTATAACTGGGCTTGATGCCGTGATTCTTGACTATACAGTCGTATTAAAGTGTTAGCGGATCATTAGAGAATGAGATAATGAACATGAACATATAAATTATAAAGGGTGGTGGTGATATTGAGGTACATGGGACGCTAAAATAGTACCTGGGCTGTAGCTTGTGACTGATCACGATATGATATATGTATGACTTGATTACGATATCATATAGGTGTGACCTGATGTCGATATCGTATAGGTGTGACTTGATGACGATAAGATATCGGTATGATTTAATCACAATATTACACATATGACATGATATTTCTGTGGATAAACTAATGATGCTTATCATGATGGCAATGATATATGATTGATGTATGCGATCACAGTTTAACACCTTGATCATGAGATGTGCTGATGATGACATTATACGAATGAGGAGACACCTAGGAGATACTTGACCGTACCCCGATATTGGGATGCCGTACGATGGATTTTACCGTACGAGGCTTAGATTTGATGATTGATCCGCACTCTTGATTCGAGGAAGCTGTACTACGTACGTGACGCTATTGAGGCAGGATCGCCGACTATTAGAGATATTGATTTAGACCTTAGGTAGACTCTAGTTTCTTACTGACTAGTCTATTAGGTTTAGTTCCTTAGGATGTTAGATGGACACTGGTTTAGGTTCGACTCACATAGTGGTAGTTGTACTCGTATCTCGCAGAGGAGTGGATAATGCACATCTGTATTTACATTCATACTGTAATTATCATGGTGCATGTTCTTTTATATGTTGCTATAATCAGTATAAACTTTACCTGTTAGGACACCAGCACTATTACCGATGATGCGCATATTCCACGCACACTTATTTGCCGGCTCACACACATCATCATCGGTAATTGCTATGTTACGTACACTTTAGATCATATTGACTTTTATGGATAGAATCAGTTAACAACTAGACCGCTATAATATTGTGATTATTCTCTGACATTAGTACAGACATGATATTTATTGCTTAGACATTCATGCATTCATAATTTCATGTTATCATGCAGTATCATGGGCATATGCCGACACTTATCATATACTTACTCATGATTTTGAGATTTGGATTTCTATGAGATTTCTGGGTTTTTGGGAAAAACCGCAAAAATATATAAAAACTTCTCTCTCTCTCTCCTCTTCTCTTTTTAAAATAAGATGCGGTTTTCTCGTGATGTATGTGTCGTCCACCATGAGATTTCATGTTTTCTGTTGGATTTCGAGACCCGATTCGAGGAGTGGATGAACCTCTCGGGTACATGGTGGGCCCGGTATGGTACCCCGGGGCAAGAAGATCGAGTTGTAGACGATGAGCCTGGCAGGGGAAGACTACCTACCGGTGATGTCTGGCGCGGCGGATATCCGGAGGATACCGACCGTTGTCGTGGGATTTGATGATATGGGCCGATCCGGACTGACGGAGCCCGACATATTGAGACTTGAGGTTACATGTGTTGTGTCGATGCTTGACACGGATTCCCATGGATTTCATTGTTGAGATTTCAGATGCTTATACACACTTTACTATGATAATAGCTAAAGAGTTCTTATACATATATATCTGGATTTCAGGATTTGTTACTTTACATTCATGGTGCATGCATTTCATTTCATATGACATAGTACCATATGAGGCACTGACACGACACGGAGTATTTGCACTTACACGTAGTATTACCCTGCTATTCTAGATGATTGAGATATAGTAGTGTATTATTATGACCTAGGATAGCGTCGTGCATTCGATTTCTTTTCGTAGATGTCTTCTACTCACGAGTTGGCAACTCACCCCCGTTGTGCCAAATTTTATTACAGGTTCGATGTACAGGTTTCCCTGGCAGCTTGCTGGCACATCTATTCTTTCAGGGTGATTTGCACGGTAGGTTGGTTCACTTGTATTCGAACCACCATTGTACTTTTATTCTTTCATTTGTATCTAGTAAGCTCCATCAACCATATTTGTATTACTTGATAAGTTATTGGACCAGTCTTTTATTTCGACCTTAGAGTCGCGCATGTATTATTCTGATCTGGTGGTTTTGTTTTCTTTTGAGTTTTGAGCCTCGTCTATTGGCGTTGTATATTATTGTGCTTGTTGTGGTTGTTTCCGCCTGTTGGCGTTGATGCTAGCTCCCGTTTGGGGATGCTTTTTATTGTTTATGTATATTATACTTGTTGTACCCGTTTGGGGCCAGTTTTTACAGAGGAGACTCTGCCGAAATTTTTGGTAAAATTTGCTGATGTTTTTATACTTGTTTTCTTTTCTTTTCTTCTTTTTCTTCTCTTATGGTTTAGATTTCTGGGCTTCGGCTTACTTAGGTTACGTGGCGCCTCTAGACGCTTCGTAATCTAAGTGCCGGTCACGTTCCGTACTTTCGGGTCGTGACAAAGTTGGTATCAGAGCGCTAGGTTTAACCTTGTATAAGTCTAGGTGACCCTTGGTTGATGGAGTAGGCGAGTTAGGTAGAGTAATGTACCGTGGGTATGGTCCGCGGCATACTTACGATACGCTACTCTGCTTAAGGAACCCTAGGATTTACATTGTTTGCACCGTATTCCATTCGTTCTTTTGATCTATCTTCGCCAATGTCGGATGGTGGTTTCTGTTACCACGGGCGCACGGGCAGAGGAAGCTGCGGCTCGAATGCGATAACCATTAGAGTATTGGTTATTCTTGAGGATTGAAGCATTGCTTAGCGTGCGGACGAAGGGTATTCACATGCCGTCCGGATAAAGTTAAAGGGTTCGAACGATTATCAGAAAACCATTTTCCTAAGTTTAAAGTATTCGGAAGAACATGCAGGTATTTCGATGGACCCTCTAGAAGAATGAAACCCTAACTCGACATAATGACCACGAGAACGCCCTTGAACCTTAGGGTTTATGGCAGTTTCGCAGTGTCATTAGTGAGTCTTGGGTTTGCCCTTCTACAGCTGGATCATCGATGCTGGGGTATGTACCGGATATTTTTAAACTGTACTTGAGTGTTGAGTTCTCGGGGAATTATGGGATTTTGATGGATCGATCGAGAAGTTTAATGTAGTCCGGGTATCAGGTGAAGGGATCGACTACGTGGGAGACTCTAGATATGAGTATTGCCGTTGGTAGCGCAGTCAGCACAGCTACGAAGAGACGAGTTCGAAGCAACCGACATCAGAGGAAAGAGGCGGACATTGACGATAGTGCTTACGATTGTGATTTAGTGATTTGAATTTCATATTTTCTGTTATTGGATTTTGGCATTTTGAGGAATTCGTTTTACGATTGGTATTTCATGTGTGTACCTTCATTACATTCTAGTTGTGTTTCATATACCGGTTGTATTGATGTTGTTTAGTACATACCCAGTGCACTTGATTTGGTTTTAATACCTTTTGTGATTTTGATTTGATTTCGTGCATATGGGTTACACATGATTTTGATATATGCTTCGACCTAGTTTTTATCCATTTTCGTACTGTGATTCGAGTCTGATATTCGATGTATGTTTTCGTGCTCCATGTGCACCTGATTAGGATTCTTGCGCATACTTGGCGCACTTGATGCGATTTTGTGCACACCAGATGCACTAAATCGGGGTTTTGTGCAGATTAGATGCACCTGATTTTGAGTCGTGCACGCCCGTTGCACTTGACAGATGTTTTTGGTGCACATCTGTTGCACTTAGTTTTGTTTTGTGGGTATTCATGGTTTCTGCATTTGGTTTCGATTTCAGTGCGCACCGGACGCACATGACATTTTATTGATGTGATTGGGATTGATTTTAGTTTGAGCAGTATGTTTTCATAATCATTATTATTTGATTTAGTAACCAGGCGGGACGTGTATGTTAAATAAAAGATATATATATAGCTATTTTTTTTAAATTAAACGTCCGCTACTTAGACCGTGACACGTGCATTGCACGGCGATTTTCAAGAAGGGGTTTTTGTATGCTTCTTTATTATGATGATTTGGCGATTTTACTAGGATGCGAACTATATATAAGTTATAGATTGATGTATATTATGATGGTTTTCACATTGGGTTATAATATTTTATTATCGCCATAACTCCGATGATGGCGTCATGCTTGACGGAGTTGATTTTTGATGATTTCGGAGCCCCGACGATTTGAGTGTTTTGCTAAATGTTTTAGTATTTGGAAGGGGGGTTTTAATTTAAATTCGGGGACCGAATTTCCTAAAGGGGGAAGATTGTAACGTTTTAAAAATAATTAAATAAATAATTAAATGAATAAAATTGTTTAAGTGAATTTTATGATTTTCGGTAAAGCAAAATGTATTTTTCGTAAAATCAAACCGCAATTGTTTTTCATTATAAATTCAAAAATACCTATTTAATTATGTAATTACTAGTAAATAGTGTTTATTTAGCCACTTATAAATTTTTAGTTTAATAAAATATTTTTCCTAAATTAATTATTTTAAATATTAACATAAGCTTTATTTTTACACTAAATTAGTGTAAATTACAAATTTAAATGGTTTTAATTTGTAAAAATGAACCATGGCATATTAGAAATTAGTGTGTATCATGCAAAATTTATTTGCAAATTTTTCCTATTTTCTAGAGCTTTCTTGAGTTGCTATAGTAAACAAATAAATAAATAATTAAATAAACCATGAAAAGACCTTTAAGTGATAATTCTCCTCTTGAAACTTCTACACTTTTCCTTAATCATTTCTTTCTCTCCCTCACTCCCTCAAGGCCGGCCACAACCCCCCATGGCTGCCCCTCCCCTTTTCCCACCTCATTTTTATCCAAAATTCATTAAAAACACATCAAAAATTCAAATTAAATTCCACAAAATCCTAATTATTTCATACCCTTTATTCTCTACTCTTCTTTACATGAATTTTGGAGTGGGAAAGCATGTATTTTTTAGGCTCATTTTCAAGTTTGGACATGAGGTTGTGGAGGTATAAATCTTTCTCTTTTGTTTTATTTCTATTAGATATTTCTTTTAAAGCATAATTTGATTAATTAGATTAATTCTAGTTGCAAATTCTAAAATTCAAGTTAGGTTTGTAAATTCAAGTTATGATTTTTAATAATTAATTGGGGTTATAATAGTTAGTTTAACACTTTTAGAATTGGAAAATATTGCATGGTTGTTAAATTGTAAAATTTTCATTTAAAATTGTTTCAAATAAGGAAATTAGCTAACTAGATTTTTCTAAAATGTGTTTGTGGGTAATATAAAATTCCAATTAAAGTTGCTATCATTAGATTGTAGTTTTAGTGAGAGTATTAGCATGTAAATGGAAAGAAAAACTTAGTTTGATCACTAGATTACTTTGAGAATTGGAAAATACTAATAAAATTGCTAATTTTGTAAACTAGATTTTAGAAATTCCTATATAAATGAGATTAAAAATATAATTATGGTTTCATTAAATCATTATCATCATGAATTGTGGTTTAAGTCATTAATTTATGCAAAATCATGTTTTGTGGTGGAATTGTAGTATTTTGCTTGAAAAATGTTAAAATTGTTAAAAGTTGCAAACTAGAAATTTCAAATAAATGCAAAATTGTGTAATAAAAATATAGTAATGGTTTGTATAGTCTAGTAATGCTATTTAATGAGTTTTATGACCATTAGTTTCATTTAAATGTCAAGTTTTGATGAAAAACGGTATACTGGCATTTTCGGGTTTTACGAAATTGGACGGTTTGATGGATTTTAGGGTTTCGATGGATTTAATTGTGTTTTATGGTATAAGTAATGTGTTTTAAAACTACAAGTTGTTTGATGATGTTATCTCTATCCATCGGAGTTTGTACGCCGATATCGAGCGGTATTTGGTTCTTTTGCGTGGACGGGACATAGGTTTTAACCTATGCTTGTTCCTTTAGATCGTTTGACTTTCGTATGTGATTCAGTTTACGATGCTATTTATATGTTTGCATCTAGGTACCCCCCCACATGGACTGCGGGCGATGAAGAGGAGGATGGCGACACTGTCTTCGGCAGACATGGACCAGGTGAGTAGATGTATATCTACGGGGGGAAGTCGGGTGGATGGCGTTTAGCACCCCCACAACGTAGAATAGGAATTGTACTTATTGACATTAGGAAACCCGATGTGACCCTAGATTCTTACTGAGCAGGACCCTAGTAATGACCCTAGGCGGGACTAGACTGATTTAGGAAAACCATACCTGAGGATGAATACTTTGGGAAAGGTTCGTAGCTTTCTGATTGAAACACACACGCACACACTAAAACTTGACATGGCGTATACGTATATGTGTGTATATATATAAAACTAGGTATAGGTGTATATATATATATATACACCACACGTATATGGGATTCAGTGATGTGATATGATATCTGAGGCATGATGAAACAGTATAACTGGGCTTGATGCCGTGATTCTTGACTATACAGTCGTATTAAAGTGTTAGCGGATCATTAGAGAATGAGATAATGAACATGAACATATAAATTATAAAGGGTGGTGGTGATATTGAGGTACATGGGACGCTAAAATAGCACCTGGGCTGTAGCTTGTGACTGATCACGATATGATATATGTATGACTTGATTACGACATCATATAGGTGTGACCTGATGTCGATATCGTATATGTGTGACTTGATGACGATAAGATATCGGTATGATTTAATCACAATATTACACATATGACATGATATTTCTGTGGATAAACTAATGATGCTTATCATGATGGCAATGATATATGATTGATGTATGCGATCACAGTTTAACACCTTGATCATGAGATGTGCTGATGATGACATTATACGAATGAGGAGACACCTAGGAGATACTTGACCGTACCCCGATATTGGGATGCCGTACGATGGATTTTACCGTACGAGGCTTAGATTTGATGATTGATCCGCACTCTTGATTCGAGGAAGCTGTACTACGTACGTGACGCTATTGAGGCAGGATCGCCGACTATTAGAGATATTGATTTAGACCTTAGGTAGACTCTAGTTTCTTACTGACTAGTCTATTAGGTTTAGTTCCTTAGGATGTTAGATGGACACTGGTTTAGGTTCGACTCACATAGTGGTAGTTGTACTCGTATCTCGCAGAGGAGTGGATAATGCACATCTGTATTTACATTCATACTGTAATTATCATGGTGCATGTTCTTTTATATGTTGCTATAATCAGTATAAACTTTACCTGTTAGGACACCAGCACTATTACCGATGATGCGCATATTCCACGCACACTTATTTTCCGGCTCACACACATTATCATCGGTAATTGCTATGTCACGTACACTTTAGATCATATTGACTTTTATGGATAGAATCAGTTAACAACTAGACCGCTATAATATTGTGATTATTCTCTGACATTAGTACAGACATGATATTTATTGCTTAGACATTCATGCATTCATAATTTCATGTTATCATGCAGTATCATGGGCATATGCCGACACTTATCATATACTTACTCATGATTTTGAGATTTGGATTTCTATGAGATTTCTGGGTTTTTGGGAAAAACCGCAAAAATATATAAAAACTTCTCTCTCTCTCTCCTCTTCTCTTTTTAAAATAAGATGCGGTTTTCTCGTGATGTATGTGTCGTCCACCATGAGATTTCATATTTTCTGTTGGATTTCGAGACCCGATTCGAGGAGTGGATGAACCGTCTCGGGTACATGGTGGGCCCGGTATGGTACCCCGGGGCAAGAAGATCGAGTTGTAGACGATGAGCCTGGCAGGGGAAGACTACCTACCGGTGATGTCTGGCGCGGCAGATATCCGGAGGATACCGACCGTTGTCGTGGGATTTGATGATATGGGCCGATCCGGACTGACGGAGCCCGACATATTGAGACTTGAGGTTACATGTGTTGTGTCGATGCTTGACACGGATTCCCATGGATTTCATTGTTGAGATTTCAGATGCTTATACACACTTTACTATGATAATAGCTAAAGAGTTCTTATACATATATATCTGGATTTCAGGATTTGTTACTTTACATTCATGGTGCATGCATTTCATTTCATATGACATAGTACCATATGAGGCACTGACACGACACGGAGTATTTGCACTTACACGTAGTATTACCCTGCTATTCTAGATGATTGAGATATAGTAGTGTATTATTATGACCTAGGATAGCGTCGTGCATTCGATTTCTTTTCGTAGATGTCTTCTACTCACGAGTTGGCAACTCACCCCCGTTGTGCCAAATTTTATTACAGGTTCGATGTACAGGTTTCCCTGGCAGCTTGCTGGCACATCTATTCTTTCAGGGTGATTTGCACGGTAGGTTGGTTCACTTGTATCTGAACCACCATTGTACTTTTATTCTTTCATTTGTATCTAGTAAGCTCCATCAACCATATTTGTATTACTTGATAAGTTATTGGACCAGTCTTTTATTTCGACCTTAGAGTCGCGCATGTATTATTCTGATCTGGTGGTTTTGTTTTCTTTTGAGTTTTGAGCCTCGCCTATTGGCGTTGTATATTATTGTGCTTGTTGTGGTTGTTTCCGCCTGTTGGCGTTGATGCTAGCTCCCGTTTGGGGATGCTTTTTATTGTTTATGTATATTATACTTGTTGTACCCGTTTGGGGCCAGTTTTTACAGAGGAGACTCTGCCGAAATTTTTGGTAAAATTTGCTGATGTTTTTATACTTGTTTTCTTTTCTTTTCTTCTTTTTCTTCTCTTATGGTTTAGATATCTGGGCTTCGGCTTACTTAGGTTACGTGGCGCCTCTAGACGCTTCGTAATCTAAGTGCCGGTCACGTTCCGTACTTTCGGGTCGTGACATAGACGTTGCTTACTTTGATGGTCATCAGGAGCTTCTTGGGCCTCCAGCCTCATTGTCCGGAGAGAACGTGACTGCTCAGTGGTATGGTTACAATAATGTGACCTTCGGAATAAATCTGGCAAAACATGTCAAACCACCCTACTGGAACAAGTTAAGTATCTTCTTTGACCTTCCGTACTGGTCAACAAATTTAGTGCGTCATTGTCTGGACGTCATGCATATAGAGAAGCGAGTATCCGAGCACGTACTCAACTTGCTTCTTTGTAAAGACGGAAAATCGAAAGACAGCCTCCGTACTCGGATGGATCTTCAGGACTGGAAAATTAGAAGTGAATTGCATCCTAAACCGATAGCGGGTAAACCAGGCAAATTTTTACTTTCCAATGCCGCGTAACATATGTCACAACCGGAGAAGAAAAGATTCCTACAGGTATTGCATAATTTGAAAGTTCCCACAGGCTTCTCAGGATCATTTAGCAAGAAGATAAAAATTATGAAAGGCAAGATCGATGGGCTGAAAAGTCACGATCACCATGTTATTATGAAGCACCTTCTCCCATTAGCCCTCAGGACTTCCCTTCCTGAATCGGTTGGTCTAGTAATCAATGACCTTTATTGATTTTTTAGAGAATTGTATGTTAAAACCCTGGATGTTGTGACGCTGGAGAATCTAGAAAATTCTATTTCGTTGATACTTTGCAAGCTTGAGCATATTTTCCCACCGTCATTCTTCGATATCATAATACACCTGACGGTTCATCTTGCAACCGAGGCTAAGTTAGCTGGACCGGTACAATATCGATGGATGTATCCCGTCGAAAGGTACGTGGAATATTTCGTTTCACGCAATTTATAAAATTATTGTTGTCCTATATACCCATATTTATTTATTTAACATATTTTTCTTTAGGTATCTCTACACTCTAAAAAAGTATATACGCAATAGAAATCGACCAGAGAGTTTTATCATGTAAGGTTATCTTCTAGATGAAGCAACCACATTTGTTCTCGCTATCTGGACGAGAACATTGAGACGAAGCTTAACCGGCCTTGGAGAATTCAGGACGGGTCATATGGTAAAGCTGATTATAAGAGAGTAGACACTATGTTTATCAACAAGATATATCGGCTTATCTTCCTCAATAGCGCATGTCTTGAAGAGATTAAAGAGTAAGTTTTTTGGATTAATTGTTATATTTATGTTTGTGTGTGTATGAAGCGATATAATATTAATGTCATAATTTGTTGTTGAGAACAGAAATCATTTTAACGAGGTACGTGAGGGTCATCCTGATTGGAATGATGAACGATTGGAAAAATATCATCAGGATAATTTTTGCGATTGGGTTACAGATCATGTAAGTTATTCGAATAATATGTTATTGCTACCAGTCTTAATCTAAACTTATATCATTATGTATTTGTCATAAAATTTGTTTTATCAGATCCACGATCCAAACTTGTCTGCATCATTAGAGAGTGATTCAAGATGTTTAGCTTAGTTTCCTAGTATGGAGCTTGCATATTATAAAGGATTCGGTGTCCTTTGATACAAATTTGAAGTTAAGAATATAGAAACATCTCGAACCACTCAGAATGGTGGGATTGCGACGGTAGATCGGATGGTATGATTTATTATGGATACTTAAATTGCATACTTGGCATCCAATATCGCGGACGATCAGAACCGTTTTATATATTTCAATATACTTGGTACGATACACGAACCATTACAGATAAGTGGAGAAACAATATCGGGATTTAGAAAGATGAATATGGATTGACTAGTGTGAACACACTTCGATTTTACGGTCAGGACGATCCATATATCTTTCCGAACCAAGCATTCCAAGTATACCACTCATAGTGCTTGAAGCATCCGGGATGGAGTGTCGTATGCCGTTAGAAACCCAAAGATGTTTACGATGTCCCAGAATTCGAGGATCGTATGGAGGACAACGATGAGGACGAAGAAGAGAGAAGACTTAGAGTGCTCCGTCCGTCTGTTTCAAAAGACGGGTTGTCTTCGGCTGATCGTGAAGTTACGTGGGTTAGAAATGATATTGATGATGAAATCCAAGTAGATATGTCTAATGCGTCCACGAAACGAAAAAGGTTATTAGTAATGTTATATTATTACTTCATATTTTTACGATCTATACATATATAGCATGCATATGTAATGATTGTACTCTTGTCTAGATTTGATGACGATGACCGGAGCAGCGAGGGGCTGCAGGAGCACCAGCCGCGGCAGAGGCAGAGCGGTTCTGCCACCCGGAGAGCAGTGTAAGGAGTTTCAGAGGGCCGGTCTTGCACCCCGATCGAAGACCCCTTCGGATGACTCCTTCCGTGTGGACTTTGCCACACCTCCAGGTATATTGCACGCATATTCATTTTGAATGTAATATTATAGATATATACGCATATTTATTTCAAAATTACTTATATAATCAATGTTTGATTGTCTAGCTGTTGGTGGTGCGTCCACATCAGAAGTAGAGGTCACTCCCACACCTTCAGGTATGTTTATATATCCTATAGTTCATGCATATTGATTTAGAATGTTACATCATAAATATACATACATTCTTTTTGCTCTTACTTAGATAATCATTTTTTTATAGTCTAGTTGTAGGTGGTGCCTCCATATCTCGGGCAGAGGCCACCACCGCACCTGTGGGTAAGTTTATATATCCTATAGTGCATGCATATTAATTTAGAATGTTATATTATTGATCTACACATTCTTTTTGCAATTACTTATATAATCTATTTTTAATTGTCTAATTATAGGTGGTGCGTCCACATCTGGTGCAGGGGCCACTCCCGCCACTTCCGTACCCTCCGCTCAGTCTGCAGGTCAGTATGAATAAATATAAAATATTTATTCATTTTACATATTCTCTAAGAATAAACATGAACTTCATGAAAATTTAGCGTCAATGTTTATTTTCTAGTTGGAGGGGATGCGTCCACATCCGGGTCACCGACTGTTCCTCACCGGAGGAACTATCGTCTCGCTCGTGCTGCTGTCCGGGCCCAGGCTCGTGCTGCTATTGCCGGAGGTATATATCGCACTTCAATTTTCGTTAAATCTTGATTTCTTAATACCACTTTTTCTTAATATTGATTGTCTTGATATTTCTTGTAGATGCAGGGCAGCCCCATCCCGAGAGGGGGACTCGAGGGCCGAATCAGTCCACAGGCTGAGGCCTGACAGAGCTAGAGGGGAGGCAGCATTCCCCCTCTTCTTTACCCCCAATTATCGCTATACCGGCGATTATGCCGAGAGGTTCGGCCGGTATATGGGGGATGAGTGCCGCCTCGTGAAGAAGTATCCATTTCACGTTGAGTGGGGCGATCAGCACCGGTGCTCATTTGCCCTCTTCTGGGATCAGGATCGGATATTAATATATATTTTCATTTGACTTATCCAATATATTTATTATTATTTAACACTTGCAATTTAAATACATTGTTTTTTTGTATTTGCAGTTGGATTACGACTTTCAGCCTGTACCCGACCCTGATCACCCTGAGAGAGTGCTCAATCTTCACGCTCTGTACAATGGCCTGATGAAGAACATGCAATCAAAAGTCTGATACAATAGGAACGAGCTGAATATCGACTGCCATTCCCTGTGGATGGCGACCCCTGAGGCAGAGAGAGCGGCTCTCCTACATACTCCGGCCTTTGCGAGAGTCGACGTAGATACATGGTCTCTCTTGTGCCAATATTTCGACTCTCAGCGCAAACAAGTTTGTAATTTAAATGTAATTCATTGTTTAGTATATAATTTATTTTTTTGTGTTGCTTAATTAGAAAACTAAATCTGAATGTGTTGTGCAGAAACAGGCTGATCAAAATAAAGAGAATAGGAAGTCGGTGAAGAGGGGTCGCCCTACCTATACAGGTGGCTCGAGGAACATTACTCATGCCATGGAGGTATCGGTAAATTACAATAGATCTATTTTGATATAATGTAATATTAAGAGTTATTTTATAATATATGTAAATTTTTTGCGAATTGCGGAGAGCTCAGACCCTGGCGCAGGGCGGTACATCGAGCGTGCTGACCGCGTATCTTGCCATCCACGGCACCTCGACAGATCCCGCAACGGGCGAGCTTCGATTCGCTGACACCGCTTCCTAGGAGTATTGCGTAAGTGTTAATATTTATTCCAACAAGTTTGAAAATTTTATTTTGAAAAGTTCAAATTTAAATGATATACTTATATTTTAATGGTTAATGTGGGTGTAGGAGCGGGTGGTGGAGCAGGCGGAGTCATCGGGGATCGATTTTACTTGACAGACTGATCCGATACTACTGACCCCAGTCCTAGACGCCGCACACGGAGGGCACCACGGAGGTTGGGAGAAAGGCCGGGGACTGGATCCTAGCAAGGCCCATATGAGGTTGGACTCCACTCCGGTGGTTACTTCCCCTACCCCCGTGAGCGGCGTGTAGAGCATGATGTTGCCGTCTTGAAGACCACCGTCGAGAAGTTGAAGGAGATGGTACGTATACTACTTAATAGGAAAATATTATATCACATTATAGATAGTAACATGTGCAATATTAGTAGCCTGAGCTTATTTGGTTGTAGATTTAGCTTTGATTAATCATACTTACATAAAACTATCTAATTAAAATAAACTACGGATTTCCAAACTAGATACGCAAACGAGACCTAAGTCTCTAAGTATCTTAGATTGGGGTTTCGCAATTACCTGATAATGATACGAACTCGACTAAAATCTAATATACCGTTCTTACTCGTTTATTACACACAAAATTTAACAGATGTGACAGGCTACTTCGGCTGCGGCTCCACATGTATCTCCTTCGGCTGCGGCTCCGCAAGCCACTACCTCGACTGCGGTTGCGCAGACTTCTCCTGCAGCTCCATAGCCCGCTCAGATTCCCGCACAGTCCGCTCCTTCATTAGTCGAGTTTTTGACGATTCAGGGCTGCACCGAGGATCAAATGCGCCAGATTACGGCGATTACCAGAGGTGGAGGAGCTGGACCGAGCTAGGGTAGCTTTATTTATATTTTTAAGGATGTATGTACTTATCTGATATATATTGTATAAATTTTGGACGATATTGGTGGTTGTTTGTTTGTTCACGATGATTTAGTTTGATATCGTATTCTGTTTGTTTGTTTCTTTTATATATTATGCGTGAGATGTTGGTTATGAATATTTCTGTATTTGGTTATATGATGTATATATTATTGTGCACAGGGCGGGAAAAAAACATGAAGCCTTTTTTTTTATAAAAACCCCTGACATTTTGTCCCTACGGATTAATCTGTAGGGCCATTTGTTGCACCTACGGATTAACCCGTAGGTACAAAGTTTGCCCCTACACAGTTCGCCGTAGGGACAAAATATCAGGATACCTGATATTTTGTCCCTATAGACTCAGTGACACGGGATAAAACTTGCCCTTACACATTTATCCGTAGGGGCATTCATCCGGACCTACGGATGTATCCATAGAGGCATTTAGTAGGCCCTACGGATAATGCGGTAGGGGCAAGTAATTTATTTTATAAAACAATAAATTAAATAAATATTATGTCCTTACGGAGTAATTCGTAAGGGTAACTGTCCTTACGGAGTAAGGCGTAGGGGCAATTATTACTCCATAGGGACATGTTCAGGGCGAAGATTTACACCTACGGGGTAATTTCATGTCCCTACGGCTATATCCGTAGGGGCAGTGGTTTGCCCCTACGACTAAATCCGTAGGAGCAACCCATTATTGTAGTAGTGTTTCTATAAATAAATGTAAAATGACTATTGTTATTTAAAACAATATTGTTTCACCATATTTGAAAAAAAAGATGTAGAATATTTTTTGTGACTATTTCAATACAAATATTATTATTTCTCTTTTTTTTAAAATTTTGTAAATTCCTATCAAATATTATAAACTATAAAACTGAATGATAATAAAGGGGAAAAAAACCCATTGCACTCATAATATAAAGATGAGACGCATAAATTGTACTATAGAAAAGAAATGTCATGTCAGACAAAGAACAACCTTTTCTCAAGGCTTTTGTAAATTTTTTACATGAATAACAAGGGAATCACTAAGCATTTTTTTCTCTCCAAATATGCCCTTTCTAAACCAAAATTCTTCATGGCTTTCCTAAGGATTTATGGAAACAACTTAGCAAATATGTCTCATCAAGAATTTAGTTTTTCCAAAATAATTTTGCATAGTCACAGTCAAGAAATATTGTTATATTCGTATTTTGGGAAAATCTGGCCAAAAATAGTGTTTTTGGCTAAATGTTAGGAAGATTGATATACTCAAATGGAACAAGCCCCTTCCATCTCATCTTCTTGATCACTCTCCACTTGTTGATTCTCATGGAATACCCGCAGCAGCAGCAGCAGCAGCAGGGGAATATTCTTAGGAACGAGCCCGGCCTACGAAGAGCTCATGGACGACTATCTCCGTCCAGGATCAGGACGAAACGTCCGACATCCACTTCATCATGATCCTTCGGCGCCTTCTTCTGATAAGCCCGAGTTTGATGGTCTGGTCCTCAGTAAAATCCACTTCAACAAGGGCGGCTGGAATATTAATAAGAGGTCTAGGGAACAACAAGAAGAGACTGCTGTTGCACAAGGATCAGAAGCTGAGCAAAGGTTGGTTGTGAGCAGCAAGAAGAAGAAGTTAGATTCTAGTTTGGCATAAATTCTCCAATTCCCATAATATGGAAAATTGAATATTATGAGTGAGTTCACCCATAGAACTTTTGCCTATCACGACAAGAGATAAGGCCAGCAAATGTGTCATAGCATGATGATTCCAGGTTCCACACATACATATGTTTCATAGGTTAACTTGCTTGAATATAAGATGAATTCAAGGCTGCTTCTAATTTTTGTAGATTGAGAGTCCTTATTTACTAAACTTATTACAGGACGGGTCTGTGAAAGGTTTTTATTTTCCCTTGAATTAATTAAGTAGTTGTGTCTTCAATAGTAAATTAATGAAGAACGTACATCAAAAGAAAGACGCAACTCAGATGTAAATTTCCAGACATCTTGAAAATTTTGAGACGTCGATTTCCACTACTTTAAGAGATATCGTGAAAACCTGCTAGTTAACTGTTAAATAGGGAGCTCTCGTGGCAATTCACATTCGGATGTTCGCCTGCATTCTTGTTACCAGAAGCAAGCCAGTTGAGTTGCCGATGCTGAAACTGCCACTATGAACCGATTTTTGCCTTCTATTTTTTCCCTCGGACTAAATCTTGTCGTAGTTATTTGCCTAATTCAGGTTCATTTGTATAGCAATCTTGTATTTCATGAATAATTAGTTAGTAGTTAAAAGCCGTTGCTATATTGCATGCTCCAGTGTATATGAAATGGATGATTTGTGCAGCTTCAGATTGTGCGTGCGTGCATCGCTTGTACACCGCTTTGGTTCATGAGATGGAATCTTCTTCTTGTGATATGAACTTATCATCTACAGTGAATGCTACATCGATCATTCAGAGAGCAATGTGTTATTTTCTTTTCGTTTCTTTTTCATTTTTCTTTTTTAGAGAAACTATTGTCTATGGCACCTTAGGACTTGTATAGACTTTGTGTCAAGCTAACCATGTTTAGGTGCTAATGCTCGCTATTGAAGAAGAGAAATGTTTTTTGGTACCTCAGATATGCTTGCTTTTACTGCCTCCACCGGGGGAAAAAACGCTGCATGTTTTGCAAATCGAAGCACAGTTTGCATTGCAATATCCTAGCAGGCATGGCAGCTACGACTCAACAATACCATACTTGAATGATTGATTAAAATCAATGTTTGCTGTACATAACATAATAATCATTTTTATTATAAAACAAGCCCACTATTGGAAAAGGAATAGGGACTGATTCATCCAAACTTCAAACCACGTCAAAATTGAGGAGGGGCAAAAGAAAACTCATTCAGAGTAACGGGTAGTGCTAGTTCTTCAACCAAGGAGAGGTCCCCATGTTTCAAAATACTACAACATGCCCCTGGCTATAGTTGTCTTTCTCTACTTAAAAAGGGTAAATTTCTCTAAACTAACCTGAACATTTGGTGTTTTCTACTACTCTTGCATTGTTTTATTATCTAAAATTACCCTTAATTTCTTCCTCGATAAGTCGTAAACCCTTCTTGTCTTCTCTAATCCTCTTCTTTTTCTCTTCATCCATTTTCGTCTCTCTTTTGAAGGCCATCTGTTCACACAACTACACTACTTCTCAATGTAAAAAGTTAGCTGTCCATGGAGACAGAAATCAAAGGTTGAAATCTCATAGCAAGATTTGTTTATTTGGTAGCAATGCAGGCCAGTTGATTATTATTTGTTTATTTGATTTGATAATGCAAGACTCATTAAAATGTCACACAAAACTGATCACAGATACATGATGAATAATGAAAGAAAGGCAACTGTTTGAAACATCATCAAATATGCAAATGTGCGAAGCATATCACAAAAATTGGCAATTTTATTCTATATGATATTTATATAAAAAAAAAGTCCATCCCATCATATATTCGATCTGTTTCAATCAAGCTTCCATATCTTATTGTAATTGTATAATTCTTAAGTTAAAATTTAAATAAATATAAATAAAGAATAAAAAAGTGAATGCAAGTCAGCTCTGTTCCAGTCATCAGCCCCACATCTCATCCTCACTAGTCGCTATAACCCGATACTTCCACAATCTCATGATCTACTTCGGTACGTAGCTGGTTTACCCCAGGCTACTTGGTCCTCGAGCTCATTACAGAAGTCCTGCAGTCTCATCTACCACTGGCTCAAACTCATTTGCTTGCTCTCGCCATCAAGATCTCATGACAAAAGGCAGTGAATTTGTGCTCCTTCCTGAAGAAAATATATGACATAAATGCCGATATCAGGAAGTACAATGGTGAGTTAAGAAGTAAAGAGCAATGTCTCATGCCTTGCTATTTTTTGCTGAGTACACCCGTAGATAGTAACATAAAGAAATGCACAGTGCTATTTTCCCCAAGAGGAAGAATTAAGAAGAAAAGGAAGTAAAAAAAATAAAATACATACTATGTCGAATGTAGTTGGTGCATTTTTTTAGTACATAAATTCATTTCCTAAGAAAATGTCGGTCTTTTTCAGTGTCCTGTTCACCCAGCAAATGTCGAAATAGCTTTAACCAAAGTAAAAAACACATAAATAATAGTCTCAAAGTAGAATAATTACCTATTTGCTATTCTCAATTCACTTGTTTATGCCTAATAATACCTATAAATAAATCTTCATCAACATGTTAACTATAAAATGGTTGCATTTGATGTCAAACATATGGAACAGAGAAACCTCATACCTAATTAAGATATTAAAAAAACCTTGACCAAGAGATGAGAGACGGGATTATAATCTCCAAAATGCTGTTAAAATGGTAATGAAAACAGCACCTAAACCCACCTTGCCAAAAAGAGAGAAAATCTTTGTAGATAATATCAGTAAGGTGTATGCATAGTCGGTTATGAAAATGGTTGCATCTGATGTCAAACATATGGAACAGAGAAACCTCATACCTAATTAAGATATTAAAAAAAACCTTCACTAAGAGATGAGAGAGGGGATTATAATCTCCAAAATGCTGTTAAAATGGTAATGAAAACAGCACCTAAACCCACCTTGCCAAAAAGAGAGAAAATCTTTGTAGATAATATCAGTAAGGTGTATGCATAGTCGGTTCTGAAAATGGACATTTGATGTATAGCATAGTTCTCTGACGATATAAAGAAATGTACAGAAAGCTATTGAAGTATAGTATTGCATCAGGTATACAAAATTTAACTACAAATATACATATAGAACTCCACTCCTTTCTAAGAAAAATAGATAGTTACCAAGTACACAGAGGAACGTTACAGAATGATAGCTGATGGAAATATATAAATTACACAGAAACACAATTATATCTGTAAATAAATAAAAGAAATAACTGGACTTCGAATTTTTAGAGACTTAAATATGCTTAAAAGAACTGATAGACGCATAACTAAATAAAAATACGGAATTGGATGACTAATGCAATACTTCAATAGGACTAAAGGAACTGATAGAAAGATAACTACATCAAAATCATGAATTAGATAATATAGCAGTACTTAAGATATGCGTAAAGGAATTGATAGAGGGAATAAGGATAACTTAATGAAAATCTATTAGATGAGATAGTCACAGCAGGCAAAGTACTTGATAATAGTTCTCCAAGAAAGGTTTTCCATCTATGCAATAAATCAAAAAATCAAAGTGTATAATAAAAATTCAGAACTTTTTTTAATGATAATGAAGAGCATTCTAAACAAAACAAAATAGGAACATGCTGGTTTCTTGGGAGAAATAAAACTTGCATGTATGATGAAAAGAACAAAGGAATGACCAAGATATCTGGCATGGTTATATTATACCTTGAAACATCAGACGAAAAGACTTCTTCAGTACAATAACCCTGTCTTGTTCTTCCACCAGAATATGATCATGGCCAATCTCGAATGAAGTACTTCTCTTAACCTCTCACCTGATGGTGAAACCAAAGTTGGCAAATGGCACTGTAGTTGCTCTTTTAGTTGCAGGGTTTACAGGATCTCCAAATACTTTCCAGAATCTGAGTGTTTCATCCCCTGCTGCAGATGCAACGGTACACCCATCTGGGCTCTACAAAACCAATCAAAATATAGAAGGCAAATCAGCAACTATCACAAACTACCATGTACGCCAATATACAACGACAAAATTCAATTTAATATTCTGATACATACCTGAGCCATGAAGAGAACTCGAGAAGTATGGCCACTAAGCTCTGCAATCTTGACCATTGACGGATATTTCCAAAGCGTTAGTTGGTTCTCCGTAAACCCATGAGAGCTTAGCAACTCCCTCTCATTCTTATTCCAAAGAAGTGAACACACTTGAGAGCCGGTATTCACTGACTTAACACAAATTCCAGTATTAATATTCCAAAACTTGATGCAGCGGTCATTGTCGCCTCCACCAGATGCGAGCAAATTGCTTTGGAACGGGCACCAAGCCAGGGCCTTGACTGCAGATGTGTGCTCTTCAAACCTATGTAACCATTGATTTTGGTTTCCTCGGGGGTTTGAAGAAGAAGCCATGGAAAGGTTCCAAATGTAGAGCAAGTTGTCATTGCCTCCACTGGCGAGTTGTTGTCCTGAGCCTGACCATTTTAGACCGCAGACCTCCTGTTCGTGTCCATGGTAAGTTTGGACAATGTGCGATCGTACTCTCACGTCATTGTTGACAATCTTTCCATCCATTCCTCCAGTTGTTAAAATATTATTGTTCCAAGAAAGAGATCCGACTCGTGATTCATGCACCCCTCTCAAAGTTCTCAGCTAAAGCATGAAAGCAAGGCAGAAAAGCAATTGTCAGTAAATGAAAAATGTCAGGCAGAATCACAGGTTTTTGAGAAAAAAGTAAGGAGGCAAAGATGCAGTGGCTAGAAAATAATATGTAAGTAAAGATGTGTTCTATTTTTCAATAAAATTTCTAGAATGAACAGTGCAAGACTAAGGGTGTGGCTACTTGAAGTTGGTCCTCCAATGCATTTCCAAGTACATGTTAATTGTATTTGCATTCTAGTGTTTGGTAGGATTGCAACTTAATTTCATGTTCTAGAAAATCCATGTTTGGTTTTCTTGTAATACGTAGTAACAATTATAGTTTTCTCTGGTCAGCAAACCAATTGTTCCAGCCCCACACAACAACAATATAAAATTATTTAAATAAATAGTAAAATAAATAAAAAGAGATGGTTCAAAGATTAACAGCTTTCGAAAAATTCTTATAGAATAATTTCTCCATGCGTTAAGATTATCTCATGATGAGAATTATAGGTATTGTTCATTCACTAACTCACCATATAAAGGAAAAAACCCCAAGAATGCACCACTTACAATGTAGGCCTGACCTTAAGCCAAAAACTTTGAGGATTAAGTTCCAAATCCTGCATTGGAACTGTGCTCAATTTGAGTGCAGTTCCAACTGCAGGCCACATTAATTTTTTATTTTGCAGCAACATGGAGATAAACCGACAACACCAAACCATAACATCACATTAATCTCATCCGTGTAGTTGAAGCAACATGGTGCTCCAACTACCCACAACCAAACACACCCTAAGTTTCCTACAATTAATTATATCCATTGGACACTGTATATACTATGATTTCACATGCAAAGGGTAGGAATTTCTGACTGCACATAAAATACTCAAGTAATGCATGTATAAATTTATCAACAAACCAGCCTAGAACAAATATCAATATGATATCCAGGGTTTTAAGAGCACATGTGGCACAACGAAAGAAATGAATCAGAAATATATAATCAAACATACATACATACATACATACATACATACATAAAAATAATATAGCTATTCTTTTACCTTGCGATTGGAGCCAGTATCCCATAACTGAATTTCTGAAGAGTTCAATCCAACCGCAATATTCCGACCATCGGGCGCCCAGATGACGCTGGTGACAGGGCCCATCTCCTCGTCCACCGTCACAAGCTCGTTAATTGACCCATTCAAAGCGTTCCACAAGTACACCGTATCTCTGAGCGCAATCGAGAGGATATTCTCACAGCCCCAATCTAACAAGTTCAGATAAAAGTCGTCCACCAAATCGGGCGCATCCAATACCCTATCAGCCTTCTAAATGTTTCCAAAAAACCCACCAACAATACAATGCCAGTAAATTATGAACATTAATCAATGAAGTTAACAAAACTACTTTTTTTCCTTTGGAAAAAAAAAACAAACCTGAGCAATACATCGCTGACGTTTCCTAGGCTTTCTTGGTGGAGGAGAGGTTTCATCCAAGAAGTCCCATTGTTGTTCGACGGATTGCGGGGGCTTGTTCTTGAAAGAGAGAATTCGGGTTCGATTCATCATCAGAGTCTCTGCTAGAAGCCTTTTGTACACCGACGGCGACACATTCTCCTTCTCGCTCCTTGATTGGGTCAGTTGGTAATGGGCGAAATCAAAGTCCATCGCAGACCGATTTGGGATGAACCTATCACCCTATATACAATTTCACCAAAAAAAATCAAAACAAATAACGAAATAAACAAATAAAGGAATCAAGAACAGATTTTTATTTAAGAAAAGCTTACGTAATCTCGAGATTGAGGGTTTCTTGCGATGAAAGAGCGAAGAGGGAGCCGAGACCTCGATTGGGGTTTCTTGCGAGAGGATAAAGATCCTGCATCCATCGCTAAAATTGCAATAAAACAAAGTAAATAACTAAATTTGCGAGAAAAAATAAAATGAAAATAAAAACCCCTTGCAGCAAATAAATCGTTAGTGATCAGCGAGAGTAAACACAAAAGCAATTAAATTAAATAAAACAGTTAGCGCGATTGATTCGATTATCGAGAAGCAAAAAAGCGATGATTTTGTTCGAAGTTGGCGATCAGCGAGACGAAGACGAAGAGAGCGAGGCTGCGAGAGCGTTTCTTGATTTGGGGAAATTAGGGTTTCGATGGATTTGGAGGGCTGCTGAATTTATTGGATTTTTCGGGGGTGATTGAGGCTGCTTGGATTTGAAGCAAAAAGAGAGGTTTTCCTAATTTAGGAAAAAGAGTGGGTTTGTTAAGGATTATAGCCGTTGTAATAATCATGTGGATAAATAATTAAATGGGGATTATATAGCATTTGCCAAAAAAAGACTTAAATTAACATATTTTTTTAATATTTCATATTTTTTTAATTTTTTTGAAATACTAACAACATAATGTACACAGGACAGGATGTTCGGGTTGGATAGATTTTGAGATTTGGACAGATAGAATTTATACAATTTGGATATGATGAGAACCTAACTTGTTAAATATAGTATATATTAGCTTTATTTAGCAGGACATATTTACCTGTATATTTATATCTTTTTTTCCTTTCTTAGTAGTTTCATATTTGAGCGTCTCTCAACTTGTATAAGTGGGCTTGTATACAATCATTTTATCACTAAGGAAAAATATTCTTTTTCATCAATTACTTATTCTAATATGCTATCAGAGCAAGAATGTTTTTTTCCTCCAAAAACAAATCCCTTCCTCTTTCTCCTTCCAGCCGGCGCACACGCTTCCTCCTCCAGCGCTCACCTTCGACGCCTCCTTCAGCCGGCGCTACAACACCCCTCTTCCAGCCGGCACTCTTACACTGATCGACTCCCCCCTCCTTCGGCGCTAATCCTCCATCACCCCTCCTACTCCGGTGGTCGAACCCCATCGGCGAACTCCCTCAAGTGCCTCCTCCAGCGCACCCTCCACCTGCGACTCCAACCTCCGATCGAACCCCAGGCTCTCCATCCAGCAAGCACTCCCTCCACCCGCAACTCTAACCGGCGCGCCTTCAGTCTCTGACTCCGACCAGCGCTTCCCCCTAGGCGCTATCTTACAGCAGTGAAATTCAACTTACTGCGATCGGCTCATCCCAACCCGCAACCACCTGCGATTGTATGTTCTCCGCTTGCACCTTCTGAGATCAATCAAAATATTACATCATGAATAAGCAAAGGCTATACAATTTTCTCTCGCTGGATGTACAACTCACCAGTACTACAAATTATACTGTATGGGATCTCACCTTGTAGTATAATCTTCGGGCATTTGCACTTTGAGGGTATATTGATAGATCCAAAAAGTGCCCCACTACCACTGTTCAAACCTTAGGATCCTCTTCGTCATCTCTTTCCGATGGGGAGTGACCTCTTACTACTAATCAATGGAATCATACTGATCAACAAATTATAGCTTATATCTTGCACTCAGTTGCAATTCCTATTCGTCTTTACTTTGGACGTTTGACTTCCTTACTTTCAGTCACATGTATGTTCAAACTGGAGCTGCTCGTGAGTATCAGCTGTTAAGAATATGTATACCCTAGAGGCCATTATTGTACATGTGATGTATATTATAGTGGATGCTTGGACATATATATAGAGGACTTTCTTACTCGATATGATAGTATGCTATCTGGTTACACTTTATCTTAACACGTTGACTAGTATTCTTTACTATCTTGCTCTCACATGTTGATAAAGCCCTTAGAATATGTACTTGACTGCCAGGATTATGATGAGATCATACCAGTGGGGCCAGGGTGGTCCAAAAGTACATCCTTTAATCAGTTCCTAGTCATGGGAATATCGAGACCAGGGCATCGATATTCCAATGTAGACTAGTGTGTACGTTTCTTATCCCTTAGAGGGCGGTGGTTGATCCCATAACCATTGGTGTGTGATATCAAAGATTGTACACAGGTGCTCATTGGAGAATGGGTACACCGAATAGGACTCGCCGAGAACTCCTATGTGGTAGTATACCTATCGTCGGATAGCAGTCCTCTGGTGACACTGGTACAGATTAGTCCGTAGACCCGAGATCGTCATAGAGTCTTGTGCGGCTCCCACTGTGCTTTGATTTCCTCCCTACCACGCTCAAAGGAGACGTGCAAACATGTGGATTTTGGGTATAGTCCCGAGTCGTATGGAGGCAATGAGCGATAGGAGGAGTTTCGTCTCTTCCAATATTGGGGGTTGATGTTGCGCTATAATCGATTAGCTATAACTGGAAGTCCCTGCCCAGGGCTGCTTATGAGATTTACTGATAAGTGTTATCAGTAGTTTCTCAAACCGTTATAGGCCAGACATCGGCATGACTTATCACGTTATTGGGGTCTGACGTTTACCATCCCTAGATATGATATGCGACATATCAGACGAAGAGACCGGACTGTACGGTAGTGTTACTGATAGGTTTCATGGAGACTATGGACAAACTTGCTTGTTGATCTTCATATCGCTCAATACCCCGGTAGCTGTTACGTCCAGCTAGTACCGCTGACGGCTTGTAGGTGACTGATGCGATCATCACCTACTGCTGGCGTATTGACGAGTTTTTAGAGTCCCACACAGAAGTTCCCTGGTTCAAGCGAAACGAAATAGGACACATATGTGATATGTGTGTGAGCCTGATTAAATACATGTATGTGATACCGTATTGTAATCTGGCAGTTATCTGTTATCGGTTCAGTTATATGTGATATAACTAGATTGTCGAATCAAGTGTTGATTTGATAATATGATATACAGATATATTATATTAGTCGGTCATATGTGATATAACCGGATTATTAAATCAAGTGTTGATTTAATAATGTGATATGCATTATATGTGATATAATTATATCTTAACTAATATCATTAGCTCACTAATTATTCTTCATTATATATATTAATATATATTATGTATATATATATATATATATATATATAATAATGAAGCATGGCTTGATTTTCTATTTCTGAGAAAAATAGAAATGATGTGTAAATTGAGAGCATGGTTGTAAATATGGGAGTTTGTAACATTTTGGAAAATTATAAATATTAAATTATAATTTGAAATATAAAAATAATGAGTTTATAAAAGTGATATCACATACAACTTTTGGTATCGGAATCTTATTCGTACAAATGTAGTTATTTCGATAACTATAAATAAAAGTGTGTGATGTCATAAAAAAATGATGTTTAATTATTTTAGCATGACATTGTATTTGTTATTATGCTAATGATAATTAAGTGATAGATTTATCATTTCCTATTTCTATGTTATATGAATTTAGATTTATAAGATGAAAGTTTTTCTTTAATGTTGCATTTCTTTTATCCATGGTTGGCATATGATATTCTATGCTAAACCTTCACATAACTCACCCTCATCCTTGCTCATAACTCTCCACCTCCTTCTTGCATGAACACACCACCTCACTTCAATTGTGACACATCCTACTCCTCTCATGTCACTTCCACCTCTCAACCTCCACCTCATGCTTTCTCTACACAACACTACACCTAGAAAACCCCCTTAGTTTCTCAACTGAACCAAGAACAAATTCTTCAAGCTCCAAGTAAATTCTCACAAGTGTTCCTAATATCAAAAGAGAGAGCAATGGTTTCCTTCATCATGTGTGCACTTCTTCAAACTTAAGATACTACACACCATAGATGCTTCCACACACAATTCTTGAGCTGGTGTTTCATTGTGTATAATCTTCATAGGTATATCTTCCTCTTTCTTCACTTAATCATTTCTGGTCAATATCAGTTTTGTGTGCAGTATTACAAAAACAGTGTATTTTGTGATATATAACCCACTGAAATGGAATCTGGAATTATTAGGTATAAATACTAGAAAAACTAGCGAGACCAAAAGTATATCAGATCACTGGGAGACTTCACTAAAAGCCCAAGACCCCAACCCCATACTTTGGCCGACGACAATTACCCATTTTCCGAGCTCGCCGGCCTTCCTTTGGCTTTTGGTGTTGGTTTTTCTTCTGTGGCCTCTCTTGGGTAGTTTATGATCTATAATATTGTTTGTTTTGTCTCTAAATGTATACAGAGAAATCTGGAAGTAGTTAGTTAAGGTTTTATCAAGTTTTTCGATATTCCGATACGGATTTTTCGTATCTCAGTACTACAACTGAAACGTTAACGTTCGTACATTAAGTTCAGAGGCAATTGATCGTCTTTGAGGTAAGTAAGCTGTAGGTTCTAACCTATGGGTGCTTAGCTCATTGTTTTGGTTTTCGACATGATATTTACATCGATGTGATTTTAAATACGATTATAGGTACAATTTCAAGGATTTCTGAGACGGAGTTGGCGGATATAGCAGCGTGGATTTCAGCGAGCTCAACGAGTTGGTGAGTAGATTTACATCTACGGGGAAAGTCGGGTGGATGGCGTATATCACCCCTGTTCGAAACCCACGGTGACGTTCCTTTGAAGAATATAGTCAATATCGGATATGTCGGTTTTTGTCGGAAAAATAGTGCACGACGTGAGTATCGAGTTAAAAAATACCGCAAGTGCACGGTGTGTTGAAGCAAGCCGGCAAGCACGGGTCGAACCACAAGGAGTGGATATCACGACATCAAATTGAGTTATGGATCAATAGGTTGGAAAATGGTGTTTTGTCACATTTTAATATAATACTTAAAAGAAGCAAAGTTTTGGAATACGAAAACTTAGGCTAAAATTCAGTAAGAGTGAAATATGACATTTACCCCCAACTCTCTATTTTGATTCAAGATTCATTCCTTTTAGTTTCCATTTTGAATAGCGAAAGTATGCCGTATTTATCCGAAAACATGTATCGGGATAAAATACGATATCAAGGTTAAGAAAAACGGAAAATAACAAGAATGAGATAGAGAATGGAATGAATATGGAATTAGTTAAGTGAAATAGCAAGTATAGAATATATGCAAGAATGCTATATATCATATCTAGCTAGTTGCGACACGTAACGTAATTCCGTATTCATGCCTACTTCAAATCGTAACATAGCAACGATAAAATGTAAAGAAAGAATAGGATATATGTTAAAAGTTAATTTGCAACCATTCAAAATGATATATCCTATCAAGCAAGACATAATAAACTTGCAATATTAAGAAAAGAATTGAAAAAGTGCAAGAATAAAAAAGGAAGGGGTTGGAAGTAAAGTCATTCCACAACCTACCTCACCATAGCCCAAGAACAACTACTCACACATCATCATAGAAATAACACAACTGAATAACGAAAAGAAATGACAAAATAGAAAAGAGATACAAGAATCAAACTTGAATGTAATGAAGATTTATTGCAATGGTTCAAAATACAAGTAAATGAGTTCAACTACCAAAATCTAATCTTGTAAGCTCAAAAAGAGAAGTTGCAAGACCAGAGGAAGGCAAAGAACTCAACTCAATCCCAAGAGCTACAAGAAATTTAACAAAAGAGTTTTCAAGTATGCAAAAAGTTCTCTCTTGGCCTCATGAACTCATCTGCTATTTATAAAGAATACAAAAGCAAAAGTTGCAGGTGACATTAGACTAACATGACCACCAGGGACCCACACCAAGAGCACAAGCCAAATTGGAGATATCTTGGCCGCAAATTGCGGCTAAACTGAATAAAATTGCGGCCAAAGTTTGGATTCTGGAGCCCACCTTTCTGCCATAGTCTTCTGGTCTCATGGGCATCTCACAATATTTGCAATTTATTTTAATTAACACATGTGTGAAATCTGGAGCAATATCACAGAGAAGAGATCAAGTGCAAAAGCTTCATACCACATCACTACTTTATGCATTTAATGCACATCAAGATCACTTGCACAACACATCATTGTTGTGTGCCATGGCAGCACACAAGGTACATGCATCTCCAAAAGTGTTCACACATGTATGTGTTGGACTATTTCACAATTAAACTTTGTACACACACATATTTGTTGCAAACTCTTTTCAAATCTTGATCTGTATAATGTCCTGTTTGCAGTTCCAGCTAAAAATCCATCTTCTTGTGCATGTTGTGTACAAAAATCCATGTTTCCGTCTGCGTACCTGTACTCTGTATAAATGAGCAGACATGGATTAAATAACACTGTTTATTGACAAAATGATATAAAATGGGCGGTATTAAAATGTAACAAATCGTGCCGAACAAATACCCCCAAACTTATCTTTTGCTCGTCCCGAGCAAAACAAAAATTCCTAGCCTCACTTTCGCAGGGAACGCGATTGCACTGAACACGTGCAACAAGCCGTTAAACCTTTAGGTGTCCCTAGTAGGAGGAGTGTTGTCTCCTGAGGGATTTCAGCGGATTGCACCTACAAAATCCAGTCATGTTAGTTTTGCTAGAAAACAGTTGATTAAAATCTTAAGGTTAAGTATCAAAACTAGAAGTTCTATTATCCTAGTTAGAAACGTCCAACCTTATTTTTCACTCCTCACAGTTTATTTAACATAAGCCAAAATGCGTCTCATCGTGATTTGTGCGGATAGTTTCCATAAGCTTCTAAGAACTAGATTAGTGTCATGATGTCAAAAATACAGACCAGGATAGACTTCTAAAGGATCATACGAGTTTAAAAAGACTTAAGATTTTCTCAATTTTCATTCTCCAATTAGGTTTTAAGTCAGAACATATATTAATTTTAACAGGAAACCTAAGTCTTATTTTTCACTCCTATTTTTCATCTGTTTTTGTTCATGCACACCCTTCATTATCATGCAAAACGTCTTTAATAAATATAAACTTTCATATCTCCGTGAAAAAACTGTTTTACTAGAAAATTCATCTCCGCCAAGATTATTCTCCCATAAAGAACCGTTAGGACTTTTAACTCGGAGAGAACACTTGCTTAGCTTATTTTATCTGGCGATTGGAAACTTAGCGAGTTTTGGATCAATGACTCCCAAACCAGATGGTTTTAGGGCATTAGGTGTGGAGACACCCCAAAGACTTAATTACCCAAGCTACCAAGGCCACAAAACAAAAGACTCATTTTGTTTTTAAATTTTGCACTCAGTGAAAACGGAGATATAGCCAGCCTTTTCTTTTAAAATCGAAGACGTTACATGTGATAAGGTGTGTAATTACTCCAACAAGGTTTCAGATGGGTTATTTTTCAGACTTATAGATTCTGTTAAAACCTCTATACAATTCTTCATATCCACTTCACTGTATGAACTCATCTTGATAATACTTAACTCAGACAAATCAGTTTGATCCTAAAGATGTTTATTAATTTTCAAAAGGTTTTTAAAGACATATCAGACATTTATCTAACTCTCAGAAGCATACGACACGTGTAAAGTGTTTATAAAAGACGTAAATCGGCTATGGTTAAACTCAAAGGAGGGTTATTATTTGGGTTGTCAGTTTCACAAAAAGGATTTAGTTATTTCTAACTTATCAACTACACAGTCAGTCTTTGAATCAAAGTTTCCCTGCTAATTAACATGACAAAGTTTTTATGTTTTTTAATTTTCAATTTTTTATTATTTTTTATTTTTATTTTCAATTTTTATGGGCTTTTTAATAAGTGAGTCAATACAAAAATATACACAAACATTTTTTTTAAATTTTTTTTATTTTAACAATAAGCAAAATGCAGTACAAAGCAAATATGCAATGGAACTATATGAAAATAAAAGAAAAGTACATGAATGAAAGTGCAGGAAATGCAGGAAATATGCAAATGCAAACTATATGCTATCACCCCCAACTTGAAACAGGCACTGTCCTCAATGCCTTCTGGCTTTCCCCTTGCCCTTCTTGCTACCGCTAGCGTCGTCATGCGCTGCCTGCTGAGCCGCTTCAATCCTGTCCAGCTGCTCCTGCATTTTCTGTTGTTTCTTGAGCATGTGGCGAACACTCCTAAACGTCAGGCGCTGCAGGTCTTTCTCGTTGTCTGGTTCGGGCTCATTTAAAAGTGCCTCAGTCGAGCTTTCGGGACCCGGATGTTCGCTTGGGTCCTCCCTTGTCCAGTTTTCTACTCGAAGTGGGCGCCGGTGTATCCTTTTGAAATTCTCTCTAGCTCGACCGACCAATTTGCATATACAGTCGCATAACCATCAAGCTCAATTCTCTCTATGTAGTACTTTGCAAGGAGGGTCACTAGCACCGGCAGCAGGGTTTTTTTCTGGGACACCCCCTCCATGATTGTGTTGAACAATTATGTTACGATACAGAAATGCTGCTCTTTTTCCATTAAGCAGTGCACAATATGTCCGACACCAGCCGGAAAGGAAGAAACATGCCTTTTTCCCCTGATGTTGCCCATCGGCAGACCGCAAGCACATTTCTGTACATCTGGGCGGGGTTCAGCCCCTTATCTTTTAATTCTACAAAATCCCCCAACAATGATCTGTAAACCGCTAATTCTCGCGGTTGTTGATTTCCTGGTCGCATGGGGATATTTGTAACCCTAGAAATGGTTTGGGGCCGAAAAATCCTAAGTCGCCCCTGGAAGAAAAATTCTACGAACCCCGATTCCGATTGACCATGTCTTAATGTAAATCCTCTACTAATTCCTTCACAGCAAAAGGATCATCGCCACTGTAAATTAAAAAGTCCCACCCCCTTTGACAGATTTTCCCATAGAAAAAATGTCCGTAAGTTTCGTCGGAGAAAATCTCAAAGAAATTCTTCTCACAATCAAAAGCCATCATTTCAGATCTGAAATTTTGCACAGAAAATTAATAATAAAAGAAGAAATCTTACAGAGGAGAAAGGGGATCGGGGCTGTTGGAGCAGAGCAGGCCGCAATTTGCGGCTGAGTGGGATTTTCAGGCGGCCTGACAGTGGAGTTGGGGGCTGAGGTTGGGTGCTAGGGTTTGGTTTGGGGAGAAAGGAGCAGGGTTTTGGGAGAAACAAAAAATGAGTCTCGGGTTGGGTTGGGGATGCTTATAAAGGGTACTTTTGCAAAAACAACCCCCTATAAAGAAAAATAATAAAAGAAAACAATTAATTACAAAAAGCTCAAAAGAGTATATACAGGAAAACAACTTGGGGATGTGTTTTAATCGATGTAATGTGGCTCATTCTAAAAAAATGAGCTCCCCCGTTTCTGCGGCAATTCTAAAAATGGCTTGAGCCGTTGGCCATTGACTTTGAAAATATTGCCTGATTGCTGATCTTCAATCTCAACAGCACCGTGCGGAAAGACGGTGTGCATAAAAAATGGACCTGTCCAACGTGATTTCAACTTCCCAGCAAACAAATGAAGCCGGGAGTCATAGAGCAGAACCTTTTGCCCCACGGTGAACTTTTTCCGGAGAATTGCCTTGTTGTGAAAGACTTTTGTCTTTTCTTTGTATATTTTGGCATTCTCATACGCATAATTACGTATCTCGTCAAGTTCGTTCAATTGAAGTTTTCGCGCTTCGCCGGCCTTTTCTAAGTCGATATTGAGCTGTTTGATTGCCCAAAAAGCGCGGTGCTCTAATTCGACAAGCAAATGACACGCTTTCCCAAAAATTAGTCGGTATGGGGACATACCAAGATTTGTTTTGAAAGCGGTGTGAAATGCACACAGCGCGTCATTTAACTTCAATGACCAATATTTGCGGTTATGGCTGACAGTCTTTTCCAAAATCTGTTTAATTTGTCTATTTGAGACTTCAACCTGGCTGCAAGTTTGAGGATGATAGGGCGTCGACAACTTGTGGCCGATGGAGTACTTTTTCAATAGTGATTCAAAAGATCGGTTGCAGAAATGCGTTCCATTATCACTAATGATGGTGCGAGGCGTACCAAACCGAGAAAAAATGTTTTATTTCAAGAATTTTATGACAACCTTGTTATCGTTGGTTCGACAAGGGATAGCCTCCACCCATTTGGACACATAGTCTACAGCCAGCAATATGTATAAATTCCCGAAAGAGTTTGGGAATGGCCCCATGAAATCAATTCCCCAGACGTCGAAAATTTCTACAATCAGAATGGATTGTAAGGGAATCTGATTTCGCCTTCCAATTTTCCCCATGTGCTGACAGTGGCTACAGGTCTTGCAATATTCAAAAGCATCCTTGAAAAGCGTCGGCCAGTAGAAGCCGCTTTCCAAAACCTTTTCAGCCGTCTTTCTGGGTCCAAAATGGCCCCCACAAGCGTGATCATGGCAGAAGGACAGAACACTTCTTGTCTCAGAGTTAGAGATGCACCGCCTAATAATCTGATCAGGACAGTACTGAACAAGTATGGTTCATCCCAGTAAAAGAATTTGACCTGGGAAAGAAATTTACAACTGTCCTGATTCGACCAAAAAGATGGTGTTTCTCCAGTGGCTAAAAAGTTCACGATATCAGCGAACCAGGGTTCGATTGATACGGAGAGAAGTTGTTCGTCAGGGAACTGTTCATTTATTGGAATTTCCTCGATTGGTGCATTTGGCAAGCGAGACAAATGATCGGCCACAACATTGTCGGTTCCCTTCTTATCTTTGATTGTTAAGTCAAATTCCTGGAGAAGGAGAATCCAACGTATCAGTCTGGCCTTGGCATCCTTTTTTGCAAGGAGGTGCTTCAGCGCAGAATGATTAGTATAAATCGTGACATGGGTCCCGATCAAGTAAGGACGGAATTTTTCGAGAGCGTACACAACAGCTAAGAATTCTTTTTCCGTGGTGGTGTAATTTAGCTGTGCGTCATTCAACGTCTTGCTCGCGTAATGGATAACATGTGGCTTCTTTTCAAATTGCTGTCCTAAAACAGCACCTATCGCAAAGTCAGAAGCGTCACACATTAGCTCAAAGGGTTTGCTCCAGTCCGGTGCACTTAAAATCGGAGCAGAAGTGAGTTTCGACTTCAGAATCTTGAACGCATGAAGGCACTCAGAGTTGAAATCAAAGGGTGTTTCTTTGGCCAGCAAAGAAGTCAAGGGTCTAGCCAGTTTGCTAAAATCCTTAATGAAGCGCCTGTAAAACCCGGCGTGGCCTAAGAATGCCCTAATGTCACGGACAGTCCGTGGAGGTGGGAGGCTTAAAATAACGTCGATTTTTTCCTTATCGACTTCAATGCCTTTTTCAGAAATGATATGGCCTAACACGATGCCGTGTTTGACCATAAAATGACACTTCTCCTAGTTGAGTGTGAGGTATTTTTCTCTACATCGTAGCATTACTAGCTCCAGATGCCTCAAACACTCAGAGAATGAATCTCCAAAGACGGAGAAATCATCCATGAAAACCTCTAAAAATCGCTCTACCATATCAGAGAAGATGCTTATCATGCACCGCTGAAATATTGCGGGTGCATTGCACAGCCCAAAGGGCATGCGGCGGTAGGCGAAGGTACCAAAAGGACAAGTGAATGTTGTTTTGTCCTGATCCTCTGGATCAATCGGGATCTGATTATAGCCGGAATACCCATCTAAGAAGCAATAGTAGGCGTGTCCGGCTAGGCGTTCAAGCATTTGATCAATGAAGGGCAGCAGGAAATGATCCTTGCGAGTTGGTGCATTGAGCTTTCTTTATCAATACAGACTCTCCATCCCGTTTGTATGCGGGTTGGGATTAACTCATTTGCTTCATTTGTGACAACTGTGAGTCCCGATTTCTTTGGTACCACGTGAATGGGGCTTACCCATTTGCTATCATATATGGGATAGATGATCCCATTGTCCAGGCACTTCAGCATTTCATTCCTTACCGCTTCTTTCATTACCGGGTTAAGCCGGTGTTGAGGATCCTTGAAGGGTTTGGAATCATCAGTCATATGGATTCTGTGCTGGCAGATAGCAGGGCTGATTCCTTTGATATCAGCCATTGACCACCCAATCACCTCCATGTTCTTTCTCAAACCATCCATGAGGGCCAACCCTTACTCAGGCGCAAGGTCGGTTGCAATTATTACTGGAAGCGTTTTATTATTTCCCAAGTACGCATACTTGAGACGGTCAGGAAGAACTTTGAGGTCAAGTTTTGGTGGCTCCTCTACAGATGGTCGCACTTCAGGGGCCGGTTCATTACGAAGTGGTTCAAATTGGGCCCCCCAATGTGCGTAGGATGCCTGTCAGGACATAGCTTCTCAAGGAAAAGAAGCTCCTCAGTAAACAGTTCTTCAAACGTTTCTTCAAGACACTCATTGTTGAAGTCAAATGTCCCCTCCTCAGCATATCGTATACAGCGTTGACTTCAAAAGTGTCATCATGTTTCTCGCTCGCTTGGTTCCCTAGCGTGAAAATGTTGAGGTCGACTGTCATGTTCCCAAATGAGAGTTTCATGGACCCATTACGACATTTTATCAACGCGTTCGATGTGGCTAGGAAAGGCTGTCCCAGAATGACTGGAATTTGACCGCTGGGATTGGTGACGGGCTCAGTCTCCAATACAATGAAATCTACGGGGAATATGAATTCCCCGACCTTGATTAAAACATCATCAATTTCTCCCTTTGGTACTTTCGTAGATCGATCTTCCAGTTGCAGAGTCACTCTAGCCGGCTTGAGCTCTCCTAGTACTAGTTGTTTGTAAACTGAGTAGGGGAGGAGGTTTACGCTTGCCCCTAAGTCTAGCAAGGCACGGTTGATTTGTTTGTCCCCAATAGTGCAAGAAATAGTCGGACAACCTGGGTCCTTGTATTTCACTGGAATGGACTTTGACAAGACATCGCTTAGAGTGGCGGCCAAGAAGACAGTTTTGGGCACATTTGTGCGTCGTTTTTGCGTGCATGGGTCCTTTAAAAATTTCGCATACGCCGGAACTTGTTGGACCACGTCCAACAAAGGAATGTTAACTTCACAGCGTTTAATAACTTCTAACACCTTTTCCATATTTGCAGAAGGCTTCTTTGATTTCAACCTATTAGGATAGGGAGCCTTGGGTCCGAACACTAAGTTTGGAGAAGCTGCAGATGGAATAGGTGTAGAAGGCGGGAATGTTCTCGCTGGACAGTCAGGGTGGTCATGCGGTGAATTCTCAAGCTGCTTTGAAGAATGTGCAGCAGACGACGAAGAAGAAGCAGAAGGAGAAGAAGAATAAGAAGAAGGTGATGAAGATGACGACGGATCACAATAAGGAGCAGAAGATGAACTACATGCTGGTAAACTGACAACCGCACGCTTGGATGAGTCGCTGGGGTTGACAACCTTGTTGTCAAACGTTCATCCTGATCTGAGGACGGTGACGGCGTTCGCATTCTCAATATTGTTCGTCTGAACAACATGAGCGTTGTTGTTTATCTGCTCTCTTGGGTTCATCACGGGTTGAGAGGGAAATGTTCCCTTCTCACGTTTATTAACTGCTGCAGCCAGTTGAATGATTTGGATTTCTAATCTGGCTATCGCTTGAGTGTTTGCGCTATGCAATTGACCAGATGTTTGCATAAAAGTAGCCAAACTAGATGAAGTCTGCGCAGAAGTTTTAATCAAAGCTTCCAACCCTTTTTTAATGGATGTCACCCTCTTGTCGTCTTGGGCGAACCCAGGGGGTGAAAAAGTTGGGTTGTGCTGATTCAGCTGTTGGGGTTGTTGGGGCTGGTTGGTTGAGTATCCTAATTTCTGGTTTTGAAAATTTGAATTTTGAAATTGTTGGAAAGACGGGTTTGAATTGCTGTTTTGAAAAGGTACCTGATTCCAAGCAAAATTGGGATGATTCTTCCAACCAGGGTTGTATGTCGGTGCAAAGGGGTCGTTCCTGGGACGCTGGTTTTGATATAGCGCATTAACGTTTTCAGGTCCCTGGGACCCAACGAAAAATGGACATTCTTCAGTTATGTGGCTAGGATGCTGACAGTTAGCACACAAAGTCGGAGAAATTTGATTGATTGGTAGCGGTGAATTTTTGCCCTCTAAAGCTTCCATTCGCCGTACAAGAGCGGCGATTTTGGCTTCGGCAGCTATAGAGGTGTCAACTATGTATGCACCGCTCCTAGTCATAGATGGTTTCTTACTCACACTCTCCCACTGGATAGTCTTGTCAGCTAGTTCTTCCAAAAAGCTCCATTCGTCCTTAGCGCCATAGCTTAGGAATTTGCACTGACACATGGATTCTAACATCATGCGTGAAATGGAGTCTAAACCTTCATAGACAATCTGACACAACCTCCACTGTTCTAACCCGTGATGGGGACATTTGATTAAGATGTCTTTAAATCTTTCTAAGCATTTCCAAAAAATTTCACCCTCTTTTTGTTTAAAATTGTGGAGTTCATTGCGAGTTCGCACGGTTTTATGAATAGGGTAATTTTTTTAAGGAAAAACCTTCACAAAGTCATCCCATGTCGTGATTGATCTAGTTGGTAAACTGTTTAACCATCTTTTCGCATTATCCTTAAGCGCAAAGGGAATGAATTTGAGCTTAACGACATCGTCTCCCACTCCGTGAATCTTCATCATCGCACATACTCCTTCAAATTCACTGATTAACAGGTAAGCATCTTTGGACTCGAGTCCGTGGAATTTGGGGAGTAGTGGTATGAATTGCGGTTTGATCTCATAGTTGTTTGCCGCAATGGTGGGCAACACTATGCATGAAGGAAGGGATGATCGGTGTGGGAACATCTATCCTGTAATACCGCCTCCTGTTGCTCAACAATTGTTTGCTTCGTCATTGTTGGTGGTGTAGGAGAAGAAAGTGAAGATGTAGAATCGGATGGCTCCGATGAGGCAGAAGGTAAGAAGGTCTCGTAAGGTTCCGCGGAATCAGAAGGTGTAGAAGAGTCGGAAGATACAGGAACAAACCGGACTAATTGAGATTGTGAATCTCTAGTCCAAGCTGACATGCACTATCCGGAAGTGGTAGGAAAGACTGAAAAAATGGAAAAAAAACGTTTTTTAACTAAAATATTCACAACCACAAATATCACACAAAAAGGTATAACAAGAGCACAAACAAGACACACTGCACACACCTAAACAGTCTAGGGTCACCTAGGTCAACTAGACCTGCTAAAAAAACTTGCTTTTTGAAGTAAAAATGTACTGCGAAACTGGCCCAAGATAGACCGATTGAGAATCCAGGTAAGTGCAGAGAGGAAGGGAGGTTTTCCCTCGCTTTCGCGAGGTTCCTTAATTAGAATAACCTTCTCTCTTTCGGCGGTTTCTCCTTTCACACTTTCCTAGACACTTCAGAAACAATGTACCGATGGGCGGTGTTCGAAATACACTTAACTTACCCCAGTGATCGCGAAGTCCTTAGAGGCTGAAAGTCTAATTTCTTTTAAAGTTAATGAGGGTGTGACAATGCTCGTTCTTTGTGGTTTGTGGGCCACGGAGAAGGGTGATGAAATCCCTTACCGTATCTTGTTGGGGTTCTTTGCTCTTAAGTCCGTATTAAATTTATGCAATGCGCAACCAATAATAATTGTTCAAATTATCCATCAATCGTTTTTTTATGTTATAAGCGGTGCGCTGCAAAAAATACGTTTAGTTTCTTTTGGCACTTGTGCAGCGGAGTTTGCGAAAGAAATCCTGTACAAAATTGAAGTATTGGAGCGTCGGGTTTGAGGAGAAGGTGTTAGGAAATGCGCGTACCTTGAATTTTTAAGTTTAGAAACTCCCGTTGACTTGATCCGTGATCGCTTGAGTATTCTCTTGTACAGGTCGATCTACCCGGATCTTTGACACTGTTAACTTCTTAACGCCTTTTTTCAGAATTCTGTTCTCAGCTCTGCACGATCGTATTTCGTATTTCCGTTGTAATATGGAATTTGAGAAAAAATACGATATTTAGTGCAAAGTACGATATTTATGGCCAAAGTTCTGTAGATATATAATTATAAAATTTTGCATATAAAAATGGATTAATAACAGAAAAGTAGAGAAGTAACAGAAAAATTGGGGCAAAATGCTAGGGTTAGGCCGCAAATTGCGGCCAATATGGTTAAATTTGCGGCCAGATCCTGGTATTATTGCTCTAATTTCTTTGTGTCTTCTTCTATTTCTGTTAGTGTACCCTTTCTGTATGAAAAATAATTTTAGAACACTAATATCAACTGCAGAACAGAAAACACAGAGAGCAAAAAGTCGGATATTTGAGGTGTTTTTGGCGTTTTTATTTTGTTTGTTTTATACAAAGTATATACAGAGATAACTCAAAATAATCTTCGTGGTGTTGCCACTCCCCAGCAACGGCGCCAAAAACTTGTTCGAAACCTACGGTGACATGCCTTTGAAGAATATGGTCAATATCGGATATGTCGGTTTTTGTCGGAAAAATAGTGCACGACGTGAGTATCGAGTTAAAAAAATACCGCAAGTGCACGATGCGTTGAAGCAAGCCGGCAAGCATGGGTCGAACCACAAGGAGTGGATATCACGACATCAAATTGAGTTATGGATCAATAGGTTGGAAAATGGTGTTTTGTCACGTTTTAATATAATACTTAAAAGAAGCAAAGTTTTGGAATACGAAAACTTAGGCTAAGGTTCAGTAAGAGTGAAATACGACATTTACCCCCAACTCTCCGTTTTGATTCAAGATTCATTCCTTTTAGTTTCCATTTTGAATAGCGAAAGTATGCCGTATTTATCCGAAAACATGTATCGGGATAAAATACGATATCAGGGTTAAGAAAAACGGAAACTAACAAGAATGAGATAAAGAATGGAGTGAATATAGAATTAGTTAGGTGAAGTAGCAAGTATAGAATATATGCAAGAATGCTATATATCCTATCTAGCTAGTTGCGACATGTAACGTAATTCCGTATTCACGCCTACTTCAAATCGTAACATAGCAACGATAAAATGTAAAGAAGGAATAGGATATATGTTAAAAGTTGATTTGCAACCATTCAAAACGATATATCCTATCAAGCAAAACATAATAAACTTGCAATATTAAGAAAAGAAGTGAAAAAGTGCAAGAACAAAAAAGGGAGGGGTTGGAAGTAAATTCATTCCACAACCTACCTCACCATAGCCCAAGAACAACTACTCACACATCATCATAGAAATAACACAACTGAATAACAAAAAGAAATGACAAAATAGAAAAGAGATACAAGAATCAAACTTGAATGTAATGAAGATTTATTGCAATGGTTCAAAATACAAGTAAATGAGTTCAACTACCAAAATCTAATCTTGCAAGCTCAAAAAGAGAAGTTGCAAGACCAGAGGAAGGCAAAGAACTCAACTCAATCCCAAGAGCTACAAGAAATTTAACACAAGAGTTTTCAAGTATGCAAAAAGTTCTCTCTTGGCCTCATGAACTCATCTGCTATTTATAAAGAATACAAAAGCAAAAGTTGCAGGTGACATTAGACTAACATGACCACCAGGGACCCATACCAAGAGCACGAGCCAAATTGGAGCTATCTTGGCCGCAAATTGCGGCTAAACTGAATAAAATTGCGGCCAAAGTTTGGATTCTGGAGCCCACCTTTCTGCCATAGTCTTCTGGTCTCATGGGCATCTCACAATATTTGCAATTTATTTTAATTAACACATGTGTGAAATCTGGAGCAATATCACAGAGAAGAGATCAAGTGCAAAACCTTCATATCACATCACTACTTCATGCATTTAATGCACATCAAGATCACTTGCACAACACATCATTGTTGTGTGCCATGGCAGCACACAAGGTACATGCATCTCCAAAAGTGTTCACACATGTATGTGCTGGACCATTTCACAATTAAACTTTGTACACACACATATTTGTTGCAAACTCTTTTCAAATCTTGATCTGTATAATGTCATGTTTGCTGTTCCAGCTAAAAATTCGTCTTCTTGTGCATGTTGTGTATAAAAATCCATGTTTCCGTCTGTGTACCTGTACTCTGTATAAATGAGCAGACATGGATTAAATAGCACTGTTTATTAACAAAATGATATAAAATGGGCGGTATTAAAATGTAACAAATCGTGCCGAACAACCCCCGCAACCTTATATATATATGATACTATGATATCTAGTTAGTTTAGTATTTATTCAGGATATTGATATTGAAGGTAATTTTGCATCTAGCATGGTATTCAATTGCATATAGTTTATTTATGGTTTGGTAAGTTAGTATGAAGGATTTTGCCATACTAGAGTTGGATTAGACATGGTAATACTGTGAGGTATTATACGAAAAACTATACGTATTGGAAATGATGAGATTCGTATGCCGAATAACGGCCAAGTTTTCCGTTAAACTCGTAGAGTTAGATTATATTCCGTTTTAGGATGTAAAACTCGTGTGAGCTATATTCTTTTAAAAACTACGATTCGTTTCTCTTTTAATGATAAAATACAAGGATGCGGTGCCAATTTCCAAAACGAATATCTATTTTAACCTAAGACAGCTTCCTTATCTCAAAACCAACGTTTCGTTCCATTTTCAAAGATAATGGTATAGCTCATAGCAAGTAGTTATATTATTAAATACGCTTAACTTTACTTTACTGATTCACGTTATAATTATTGATGCTACACGTTCCGTAATACGAACACTCTGATAGAACACTACACAACTACCAATGAGTACTATGCTACACAAACACGTATACCTATGTTACACTACACCTCATTGGTACTACCATGTCACTGTAGGACCGTTATGATATATTGCATATGTAGATGTCGATATGAGTAGGCTATTACACTTTTAGAACACTTGCACAAATACTAATGATTGCCATGCTGCACGACCACAGACGCGTATGCTACACTACACATCATTAGTAGTGCCATGACACAGTAGAATTGATATCATTATGCCTATATGATTTAATTAAGCAGTCTTTCTCTATTTCCTGTTGTAAATTACGAATATCAGTACTATAAATGTTGTATTTGATTCCTATGGATTTTCTGGATATTTTACTCCTGATGATATATATCAGTGGTATGGGACACTGTTATATATGTATATATATAATATATCATCAGAATGATCTATGCAAATATTCTCATTCTTTACTTGATATCTTTGTATATGATGAGTTGGCGTCCACCATGAGCTTTATGTTTTCTGAGTATTTATTCCGAACCGAGTGGGAGGCTATACGGTTTCGGACTTGTTCCTATCTGGACTGAGTGGGGGGGGATATACAGTCGGATACATGGTGGACCCGGATCGAGACCGAGGGGCAGGATAGCCACAGTTGAGGTGGGGAGCCTAGCGAGAATACTCGATACCGGAGATAGAGATGAGCACGGCAGATATCCAGGGGATACTGACCGGAGTTCGATTGGGCACGGCGGATATCCAGGGGATACCGACCGGGGCCAGGGATATCGGGTGGTGATCATCTCTTGAGATGGTGTCGACGGTATCTGCATTTGTGTGTCGGTGATGGACACGAGGTATTTCTGATTTCGGTTGTCGATGCTGGACATCCATATATATTGATGTGTTGTTATCATGAGATATACGTTAGATTACAGTTATTGTAGCTTACCAGGACTGATCCGGGGGACAGCACCTGTATATATTCGTACGGGCATTCATGTACATAAAAAGGGATTTCAAAATCGAGCTATAGCCTCATTATTTTAACGTGTATGATATGACACTAAAATCTTTTAAATTTTAAACCTCTTAACACTATTCATTAAAATAGAAAGACGTATATCTTAAATAAAATATCTATTATATTTCATACTATCACGTCTACTTTATGCCGTGACATATCTATTCCGCGGCTACTTTAAAGAAGAGGTTTATATATATATATATATATATATATATATATATATATATATATATATATATATATTCGGTTACATTGGGCTTATACCTAGATACATGTCATTTGCATTTGATATATTCTATTTGGATTTCATGATAGTTAGTGTTGCATTATGATACATTCGCATATCATATTATATTAGTACATATCATGATAGTACTATACTTATGACCTAGGTATCGTCGTGCATTTCGATTTCTACCTTTAGACGTACTTTTATTCACTGAGTTGGCAACTCATCCCCGTTATGCCACAGTTTCTTGCAAGTTTTACCGCTTAGATTATCAACGGCTTGGGCACACATTCTTTTCGGTGATTGATTGGTAAGTGGGTTACTATTGTATCGTACTCATACTTGTTTATTCATATATTCTTGTATCTAGTGAAAACTCCATCAACTTAGAAATGGTATATTGTAGACCTAGAAGTGAGACTTAGACTTTGTGTGTTGTGGTGTCGCACTCATTGGAGTAGACCATGTTAGATTGTTGATTTTGTTCCGCTTTTTTTTTCTTCGCCATTGTGCGTCGTATATCTTTTGCTTGGTTACTCCGTCATTTGGACGTGGAAGCTAGCTCTCGTTAGGATGCTATTTTATTGTTGTAGTTGTATCGGGTTATACAAAAATGCAAAGGAGGTGCTGTCGAATTTCAAAACGTCATAGATGCTTTTCAAACATACTTAGTTAAATTTAAATGTTGTTTAAACTGATTCCATCTGATGACTATTTTAAACTCACCTCCAATATTTTTTTCAAAAAGGGTTTAGATTCCGGGTTTCGTCTTACTTGAACCGCGTCGACGTCTTTAGATGTCACGTGCTTTAAATGCCGGTCACGTGCCACATTTGGGTCGTGACAGAGTTGTATTTGTTTATTCATCTTGATTCACTATTCAAGCATGGTTGCAATTTTATATTGCAAAATTCCATGCTTGAATGAGTGGGGGTCAATAGTTGCCATTCATTTTTAGCTCATTCTCAACACTTAGCCATTTTTCTTGAGTTGCTCTCATGGTTGCTCTCTAGCTTCTTCTTCTTCCTTAATTGCTATAGTTCAAGCTTCAACCCTCACATGTGATGTGGACCATGAAACTTGAACACAAACTTGTGAGCTTTTAACATCTCCTACTTCACCATCCTACACTTGACTAGCGATCAAGTGTAGCGTGTTTACTACGCTAAAGAGTTTAGTGTAGAGATAGCTTGAGGTGGAGAGACTTTACGTGGATCGTCTTTGGCGCGAAGATCACGAAGGAGGTTCGTTCAACTCAAAGAGGAGCCTAGTGGAGTCGCGGGACTACTACATGGAGCATGTGAAGTGAAGGACTTGATCCTAAAGGGTATAGCCTTCTTTCACTTTCTCTAGTTGTTCACATCATCAAACCATAACCCTAATATTCTAGCAAAGATCTTGTTTAGTCTAGCTTAGCACTACTAAAAATTATAATTGGGCATGCTTGATGCCACAAGAAACTCATGGTGGTGCTAGGGTCGACTTTCATGGTATCAGAGCCAAGTTAGAACATTAGGGTAGCTTATAGCGACGTTAGAAATCCGCCGTTTTTGTCGCGCAAAAACTGCCGATAAAAACTGTTTCAAAAATGATGTTTTAAGTTGTTTGCACACCCCGCGGTCTCACGGTTTGAACCGAGAAGCCACGGGATGGAGCGTGCGCACCCCAGGGACACCCCAGGGTGGACCGAACGTCTGGGCCCACTCCCCAAGACCACCACAAGGTGGTCTTGGCGATAGGGATCCGAAACTGCCCCACCTTAGGCTGTTTCGGGTCTGCCTCACCCTTTGGCCACCTCGTGGTGGCCTCGGGGGTGAGGTACCCCCTCTAGGCCCCCTATTCGATACTTAGTTTTGGGATCTTCGCCACCGTGAAGATTCAGACGGGTTTCGAGTTCGTTTCGACTCCCGGATTGGCTTAAAACGATCGGTTTTGGAACTTTAGCTCACTGCATTTTTCATGTCTTAGAAAATTTGGTTTAGTTTGCTAATTGCGTGCGAAATTCTAATGTCGCGGTTACTTTACAAGCTTGGTGATGTGTGATACAATTATTAGAATCCGGATTAATTAGTTTTATGAAAACTAGTTAGTATATTATAAACCTAGCCGTTTAGTCTCAATTGATGGATTGTCACGAAGTTTTGATTCGAATCAAAACTCCGTCGCAATTGCGTATTGTACGCGATCACTAAGTCGGGAATCTTGTTGAATTATCCGACAACCAATTGAAAATAGTTTTCAATTTGAGACTAAAATGCAAGTTTTATAAGTTAGGCATGAAATCCGGAACATGAGATATTCCGGGCTTATGGTGTCTAAGGATATTGCGGATTCTAATTATTGTAGTTTTCTGTTTTATTTTTTGCGAGCGTAAGTGTAATATGTGGGGTATCCCAATCTCGTTGCTATATGTTAATGATTTTTAGAGATACGCATATTTGCTTACGTTGATGATATGTGATATCATGTGTTGCTGTTGATATGATTTATTGGATCGTCGTGAAAGAATAGCCGGGGGGTTTTATGTGAAATGAGGGTTTTTATTTTTAGTCATGTAAATCTGTATGTAATATTCTTTTATTAGGGCACTTTTGGGTTGAGGATGATGTCACCACTGTTGTATATTATTTACTTTTCCGCATTAGGATAGACCCAAGACGGGGAGCACAAGTAACCGGGTTCTAGAGTCCAGTAGGAGACCATCTCAAGGAGTTGAGACCGGGTCTCTTAACTCTAGAATTGGCAGGGTTACTTGCTGCTCTTGCAGAGGTCTAAGGATGTGGGTTTGGCTATTCATCACGATCGTGGAATCCGTGTTTTACATTACTGGCTAAATTTAAAACACGGATATCCTAGTATATCCAATATTTTATATGTTGCTTCTGCTGCTTGATACTGTGATGTTGATCATATAACTGCGTGAGACGAATGTATTATTATATATATGATATATAATAAACATTTCTTATGTTTTGCACCCGCGCTAGTCCAACCCCCGCTCTGTTGGTAGTTAAGTAACTTAACGATGCATGACGGGGCCCAGTGGAGAATGCGGATGGTATAAGCGTACGTTCTATTTTCGTTTCACTTTTCTGTAATGTTTAGGAAACATTAAATGATGGGACTTCATTAATGAGATTAATGAAAAGAAAGAAACCAAAAGATATTGTAGAATCAAATTTTCAAAAAGGGTAGCTCTAGTTTTTGCTTTGCATAGTGGTATTCCTTGATGAATATCCAGCACCTCATTCTATGAGGAAAGAGCCGAGATCTCTTCACCGGGAGTGACCTCTTTAGCGAAACTAGCAAATGCTATAACCCACTCGGTTTTGTCTTTTGACTGCTTCTCTAGTCTTGCTTTGCAAAGTGGTATTCATGAATATCCAGCACCTCATTCGATGAGAAAAGAGCCGAGATCCCTTCACCGTGAGTGACCTCTTTAGTGAAGCTAGAAAAGCCTAAAAAACACTCATTTTCAAAATCACTAGATTTTACAACGATATCAAGTTTATTACGCTCATGGTTTTCTTAAAAACCTGCGTAGCCCTCCGCTATTTCAGATAAGTACTATTTAGTATTCGTGGTGTGATTGTTGACCTCCGTCAAGACATAGTGTGCGGTAGCTGATTAGTGCTTATCTGCTAGTATGAGATGCGATTGGATTAGGGTAGTCGTGCGGCCTTGTTGACCTCCGTCAAGAGTCGTGCGGATGGGTTTAATTCAATCAAGAAATGAACGGGTTGAACTTGACTAGCGGCCTATGGTTTGTTGACCTCCGTCAAGGTCATAGGAAGTTAGGGGTAAAAACATTATCGGGAATTTCAAGTGTTGAAATTTTCAATGAGATTGCATACCTTCTATATGATAGTTGGATCCCGATACTCACTGCGAGTAAGAGTTACTCCTCGGAGAGTTTTGCACTTTACAATTAGCTAATCAAGTAGGTGTCTAGAAAGGTATCAATGGGGTTATGCCACTTGGGAAACGAGGTTTATTTTAATTAGGTCCGTACGAAAGCACGAGGAACCTCCCTCGGAGTACCGATACCTGCCTGGCCGAACGATTGGCAAACTTATAGGGTGTAATTAATCCCGGCTAATCTTACCTTTTAGGGTTTGAAGGAAGATTTGATAAAAATAGTGGGAGCCATCCTGATTAGATAAAATAAGCAATCTAATCTTGCAAAGAGCGCACGTAAAGTGATTATCCTTCTCTCTCTCCTGGTAGCGACCAATGAAATGCCTTAATCAAGATAATAGTATAGATGTTTTGACCGAACCTACTTATCATACTGGGCTAGATTCCGCACTATCTTATGATTGTCATAAGTCTGAGCAAGGAATAGGGGAACATTCGGATTCCCACGCCACCCAAACAAAGAAAAAGCATGATGATGCATTGTCTTCGGGTGTGTTCGTAACCAAGAACTGTTTCTCAGTTTATTCTACGTTCTGGGTATGGGATACCGGATCAAGATCCCACACATGTAATTTGTTACATAGGCTATAGACAGGTGGAGAACTGGAAAAGGGTGATATGTCTCTAGTAGTAGAGATGATGCAATTGTTGCAGCGAAAGCAATTGGCAGATATCACTTGATGTTACTAACTGGTAATACATTGATTCTTAGCGACTGTTATTTCGTACCAATAATATTGTGAATATTTTTCTAAATCAAGTGTTTATTGGGTATGGTACGTTATATAACAGTATACACGTTCTGAATCAAAACACAGTTCCAAACGTACAGAACACACACAAGAGAAACAGTTTAGAAATGAACGAATTCTTCTTGTGGCATTGTAGACTGGGTCATATCGATGAAACAAGACTAGCTGCAGTTCCATAAGAATGCATATTTGAATCCGTTCGAATTTACATCTTATGAAACTTACCAGTCATGTTTCAAAGACTAGGTGACCAAATCTCAGTTTACTAGAAACGGAGAAAGAGCTACTGAACTCTTAGACAGATAGATAGTAATGTATGTGGTCCTATATCTGCACATGCCAGGGATGGTTCTGCGTACTTTATTACATTCACCGATGTTCTCTCAAGATACAGACATGTGTTCTTCTTGAAACACAAATCTGAATCTTTTAAGAATTTCAAGGAATATAAGTACGAAGATGAGAACCGGATAGGTAAAAATATTCAAATCCTTCGATATGATCGGGGAGAAGAATACAGGAGCACGGAATTCCGAGACTATTTAAAAGAGAATGAGATTCTCTCTCAGTTTACTCCTCCGTATACACCACAGCACAACGGTATATCGGGATGGAGGAATCACACCCTATGAAATATGGTGCGCTCTATGATGAGTATTGCTGAGTTGCCTATTTTCTTTCAGGGACATGCACTTGAGAAGATGCATACCTATTGAATAGAGTTCCGACTAAATCTGTTGCTTACCATTCCATATGAGATATGGAATGGGAAGAGACCATCTCTTAAATGAGTTAAGTTATGGGGTTGTCCGGTATGTGTTGGAAAGCATAATCCGGACAAACTTGAGGCAAGGTTAGTTCTGTGCAAGTTTGTAGGATATCCCGACCATTCGTGAGGGTATATCTTCTACCACACCGAGGAACAAAAGATGTTTTGTTTCTCGACATGCCACCTTTTTTAGAATAGGAATTTCTTGTGGAAGTAATTAGTGGCGATGAGGTAGAACTGGAAGAATTTCCAGCAAAGCAAACTATAACCGACGATTTGGTGGAACCGGAGGATTCAATAGTTCCCGACAAACCGCAACCACTCCGCAGATCTAGTTGGGTTCCTCATCCACCTGAGAGATACTACGGTTTTCTCATAGACGGTGGGAGCGAGGATTGCATCATGGAGATGATGGCCCAACTAGTTTCGAGCAGGCCATTACAAGTGGAAACTATATGAAATGGCTGGATGCTATGCGATCTGAGATGGAATCCATGTATACCAACAAAGCATTGATTTTGAATGTTTCTCCTGAAGGGGTAAAACCCATCGGAAGCAAGAGGATCTTTGAGAAAGATAATTTGGTGTAGATGGAAAAGTTGAGACTTTCAAAACTAGACTTGTTCCTAAGCTTAAGTCCATCAGGATCCTACTTGACATTGCTGCATACCAAGGCTACGATATCTGGCAGACTGCACGTCAAAACCGCTTTTCTAAATGGTAATTTAGAAGAGAGCGTGTATATGACACTGCCAGAGAGCTTCGTAGACAGTGGGAGCAGCGGAAGTATGTGCAAGCTGCTTAAATCTATCTACGGGTTAAAGCAAACATCGCGGAGATAGAACATCTGTTTTAATGAAGCTGTCAAAGAGTTTGACTTCATAAAAAAGGTAGATGAATCATGTATAAATAAGAAGGTAATAGAGAGTATGGTTGTCTTCCTCGTATTATACGCGGATGACATACTCTTGATAGGAAAGAGTGTTCCTATGCTACACTCGGTCATGCACCCCTTATCACACAGGTTCTCTATGAATGATCTAACTGATGTCTCCTACATCCTGGGGATATAGATATATAGAGATAGATCTAAATGGATTTGGGATTATCAAAATTCAGGTACATAGACACCATGCTAAAGGGGTTTAGTATGGATGATTCTAAGCGTGGTAATATACCCGCTTGTTCAGGAATCACACTCTCCAAAGAGATGTCTCTCGAGACTGATTTTGAGAGGGCTCGCATAGAAGGGATACCCTATGCTTTGGCAGACGGGTCAATCATGTATGCGATATTATGTACCAGACCAGATGTAGCTTACTCACTAGGTGTAGTGAATAAGTATCGAAAAGATCTTTGGGAAAACCACTGGACAGCTGAAGAACATTCTTAAGTGATTGAGAAGGACTAAAGAGATGTTCTTGGTGTATGGTAACAGTCACGTCCCGCTTCCCAAAATACGGAATACGAGAGTTTACAAGGCCAGCCATGCTCCTACGGTCAAGGAAATATCCTACCGTAGTCACACTTCGGTTTCTAGCTTTACATGGTAATCAGTAATCAATGCACAGGTAATGAGAAATGCAGTCACTAAATCAAAACAGATATAAAACTAACCAGATGGAGTCAAGAAAAGATAGCGCTGGCGTCGCTAATCTAGATGTCCGCAATATCCTCGAGGTACGACAGGTACTGATCCAAGCTAAGTCCACTTCTCACTCTAAGCATGCATACTCAGGTCGTCAGAGCGACACAATAGCAATATATATAAATACAAATATAAACACGTGCAATATGCCAACCATGCTACCTGTGGCTAGGAAACATCCCTCCACAGTCACATTACGGCTGTCTAGGAGATATCAAGAACTGGAAAATAAAATAAACTATCTAGTACATGTCCATATGCCAGAATATAAGAGTCAAGAAATAATATGCGGAAGCAATAAATCTAAAAAACAAAACAATCTGGAAAGTACGTCCCAAATATGGGCTCACATCAGGAAATGAAAATGCTGAAAGAAAACTAAACTAAAATACTAACAGGCTCCTCACCGTTCGGTCTGTCGGCTGAAGTACTCCTGATCAGCCTGCGACAAAGGTAGAGGATCTGGGCCATGCAAAACCCAGACGTCAGTGCGTCATAATATCAATAATAATAAGAAACCAAGATGTAACGAGATATGCGGGCATGAATGGTAACATGAATGTAACAAGTAAACATGGATATGTAACAGTGAAGAATACACGTGCAGGTGATGTGCAGTAAGTAATCTAAACTATACTACTGGGTTATCTATTCTAAAGTCTTCGAAATCAATTAATGTAATCCTCATAGCAGCCCATCGGTCTATGCCTCGTTCATTCCCCACGGGACCATGGTAACAGGATTATTTCGTAACGGCCGGAAAAACGGCAAACAATATATTCCGTAACGCCCGGAAAAATGGCAAACAATATATTCCGTAACGCCTGGAAAAATGGCAAACAATATAATAGCCCTTTGAGTTACGTTCGGTTACATTCTTGGTTTCCCTTTACCCCTAAGGTTATGCGTTCAAGTCAGGTATTGCCAATCAATATCTAATGCCAACACAGGATCAATCAGGTACAGGTTTTGTCTATGTAGACAACAGTAACGTCCATCATGACAACATGTCAGGATTGTCTGCATTAGAAACAGGATCAGGTAACATGTCAAGTAGTGGTATATCAGGTCATTTCAGGTAGTGTACATGTATCACGTGGGTGCCCAACATTAAAATGTAGCAAGTATCGAATCACGGTAAAGGTGCGGATGTACGGTGAAAGCTTGGATGCACAAATTTCTATAAGGGGTTACATCATGACTATGTAGGATGCACATTCTCAAGCATGAGGTACTAATGTAACAGTAATATGAATTAATATGACATGGCATGTAACTAGATATGTAGAATTAATGGTATGGATACACAATAAAACATGGATGCATGAATATTTATCAGGGGTTACCACTACAGCTTCATGACTAGGTAGGATGCACATTATCAAGCATGAGGTGATAATACAATAATAACATGAAATAATATGATCTGTATATATATATATAAATATAATAAATGATATGGATGCATACGGGTATCCGAGAATAGTAAAACATTAATATGGGTGTACAATGCAATCAACATGTAATATTTTTATTCATATAGATGCAAAATAAGATACATAGCATGTAGGAAGATGAACTTGCCTGATCGGATCTCACGACGGGTGTGTACGGTACGTCTGACATTGGGTAAACGTCACAATAACCACACGCGTGCACGGGACAGGTCCAGGCAAGGCAAGAAGGTAACCACGCTGGCTGGGAACGTCCGCAGGGTTGCTCGGATCGTCGGTGACGGCCACGGCACAGGCGATGACCGGAATCAAGAAACAAGAAGAAGAAAAGAGAATAAGAAGAGGAAGAAGAAGGAGAAGAGTGTTGCTCTGAGGACTTGGGTGCTCTGGGGTCAGAGGAGGTGGCAAGGGGGAAACGACGGCGATGGGTCGGAACTCCGGCGAGGTATCACAGCAAAGGCAGTGGGGTTTCTTGGTGGCTGTAGGGTTGTGGTGTGCAAGAAAGAGAGTCGGGTTTGGCTTGGGGTGTCGGTGAGGAGGAGGAGGGTGATGAAGAGGTTCACCGGCGGCGAAGGCGAGTTCCGACGGGGTGCAGGCGATAGGTTTCGGAGCTCGGGATGTGGGTTGCAGTGGGTTGGGTTATAGTCGTCGGGGAAAGAAGAGAGAAAAGAGGGAGAGGTGATGAAGGTGTGGTGTCGACGAGAGCGAGAGGGAGACGTCGGTGACGGTGACGAGGGTGTGCAGACGAGGCTGGGCTATGGGTTGTGCAGGGTCGGAGAAATGGGTTGCAGTCGGGGAGTTGTAAGGGTGTGAGAAAGAGAGAGGATGACGAGAAGAGGAGTATAAGAATGTGGAGAGGAGGCGAAGAGAACGGTTTATCGGGGATCGACGACGTGGGGCGACGGCGAGGCGAGTCAGGGGCGCGAGGCTCGGAGGCGGGAAAAGAAAGTAAAGAAGGAGAAGAAGAAGAGAGAGGAGAGAGAGAGTACGTGGGGGATCTGTGGGTTTAGAAAAAAAAGTTGGGTAAAAAATATTAAAGAATATATGTATGTGTGTGTGTGGAGGGGCCGAAGAGAGAGTCAGGTTAGATTTATGGTGAGGAAAAATATTTTTAGTTAGAAAATCTTTTATAAAACTATATATATAAATATATTAACAGTTAGGAATATAAATTATAATATTAGTTAAATTTTGAGATTTTGGCTAAAACAAAAATAGTCCGAAACACGTCCGGGTCAGGTCTAAAAGTCTAGTTTTAAAATAAGGATAATATACGTGTCGACCAATACTAAAACATGATATCCGGGTAACGAAAAAGTATACCCCCAAGAATAGATGCACGCACGTGCACGTAGCCATCCAAACGAGTCCGTTTCACTGAACGGGACGAGAACAAGATGCGTGAATGCTACGACAGGGTTAGGGGTATCATGCAGGCCATGCTAGATATTTTAAAAATATTTTACTTGACTTTATATGTTATATTGAAAATATGCAGAAGCCAGATAAAATGCCAGTATGCAATATATAAAAATGAAAGTGCACGGATCCACATAATAAGCCGGGATAAAACATAAACATGGATCAAGACGGGTTTTCAGCAAGCGGGTCGGGTCGGATGCAAATACAGATGTCAAATACACTATTCGCACCCAAAACACAATAAATCAGGAAAATGCCATAAATAAAGAAATACTCGAAAATGGAACTGGTATAGATGAACTAGGGTGTTACAAGATATAAAACTAACCAGATGGAGTCAAGAAAAGATAGCGCTGGCGTCGCTGATCTAGATGTCCGCAATATCCTCGAGGTACGACAGGTACTGATCCAAGCTAAGTCCACTTCTCACTCTGAGCATGCATACTCAGGTCGTCAGAGCGACACAATAGCAATATATATAAATACAAATATAAACACGTGCAATGATGATGAACATGAAGCAGTAAATATAGAATGATGACGCACATGAAATAATCAGTACAGGTAAACAGTAAAGTAGGTATACCAAATCAGTAAGCAATGCATGTCAATGTCACTAACCCTATCAGTCTCTAAGTCTCACTGTCCAGGTCGCTAAACCTATCGTCAGTCCAAGTATGAGAGTCAACCACGCAGGAGTATCCCAAACCTAAGGGTAGGGCCCCAGGGGCAAGGGAACACGGGCCCGAAACGCTCGCTAATAATCAGTAATATCACCCATATGACTCCCAGAATCGCTGTATATGCCGGCAATAGGACTCCCGAGATTCCGTTGAACTCACACTCAAACTACCCCACACCTTGTGGTCTACATCAAATACCAACCATGAATCCAAATACTAGTCGGTCCATGATAAGTCTACGCGAGAACTGGAGACAGGATCTCCATCAAGCATGTCTCGACTGGTACCCGAGATAAATGGACAATGTTTGACGCCTTACCTATGACACTAATATAAGCGCTCCATAACCGTCCCATTTCAGTTATAGTTACACTTATATATATCCCATAGCCGTCGACAATACAATAATTCAACTGGTTCCGCTGATTGAGTACAAGTACGTGTCACTTCACTTATTCATTCATGCTTTAACACTAACGTACTTGCCACAATCCAAATACTAATATGTATCATTGGGTAATGTACACGATCACTAGGTTACCAATGTATATGACCTCTACATGATATGATGAGAATGCAATAATTACGATATGAATGAAAATATCAGCAGCCAGTATCCTACCACTTGAAAAATTTACTATAAAACATGCATGCAAAATTTAGTGAAACAATGTAAAAGGGGTAAGCAGTATGTTTAATTATATATCCATAAAAATTTGTTTCGCGTCAATCAGGTTTCAGGTTTGTTAGTTATGGCCATTTCATTTTAAGTGTTCACTGCTGGAAATCCAATTTCTGAACTGGAAGTCCGTTTCGTAAAATGTTTTACTCCCAGTTGGGAGCACAATTAGGTGACGCTACAGTTAAATAGTATGTAGATTTTTCTGTTATGTTTTCAACGCATCAAACAGATTATTGAAAGGATTCCTGTATTAGAAGTTATGTCCTGTCTAGTGTAGCTATGCAAGAGGAGTCACTGCAGAAACTGCAGAACACCTAGGTACGTAAAATGCAAATTAAATATCAAATGACGGTGAAACAGCACGGGACCAGATTCAGGTATTATCTAACTAAATTATCTACACGACCATATAGGGCTCCCCGCCTTTTCCATTTAAAGAAGGGGTATACAGGTGTTCCAAAGCCCGGTATCCAAAACAAATCGCTGCCCCAGACTGCAGTTTAGAGTTGCGTTCCTCTTCATTTTTCAGTGTCGTGAAATTGCAATATTCAATAACTAATTACATAGGGTTATAGGTTATCTAGTTAGGTTCGATACGAGCCCTAGAACACCATGATTATATTTATACTTAATTAACTACTAATTTTACAACGTGACATGTACGATGATTTTCAGATTTGACGATGCATCCTGAGTGCATCATACCATGTTTGGAACTTCAATATTTTAACACCAATTTTATACACATTACTAGATAACCGTACATGGATCTTTTAATCATAAATTTGGGGAATTTCAAACGAGGTTTTGATTCAAGACGTTCGATCGAGAACGCAGTACACTCATGAAACTACCGATCGGGACTTCAAGTTTCGTTTAATCAATTCAACGGGATTTGATCCCCACGATCCCTACATGTCTTAGTCCTGGGTTTTAGACTCGATTCCAAATGATCACGCATAACTCCAAACAATTACAGGTCATAGTAGAAACTAGTTGGTAACAATACGACAGACACACACACACACACACACACACACACAATTTCAATCGTCTCATAGGTTCAAGATATAGCATGATAAGCAAGTAGGGGATACTTGCCTGGCGACGGCGCAATGATGGTGACACGGTAGAGGTGGCAGCGACACAGCACCAGCACGGGCAGCAGCAAGGCGGCAAGCTCGGTTGGCTCGGCTAACAGCGACTCCACGAGATCGGCGGTGCTAGTGGTCATCGAAGGTGGAGGACTACAGTGGTCGGCATTCTGGAGGTTGCAGGGGTGCTCGGGCGCAAGGAGTATGCGGCGAGGACGGCAACGAGCGCGGGCGTGGGTTGCGGGGCGAAGGGGGTTGCAGCACGGGTGCTCGAGAAGAAGGTGGTCGATAGTGAGGTGATGAGCTCGAGGGTGAGCAGGGGGCATTGGGAACTCGGCGGTGGAGTCCCTCACGGTCGGAGGTGCCATCGATAGGTTTCTGGCGAGGCAGTAGATGTCACGGGTTATGCAGGTGCTCGTCGGGGTTACCTCAGGGAAGAAGGTGGTGTTGGGTTGGAAAGGGGAGAACGAGGTGGTGGCGAGGGAGCAACGGCGACGTGCAGGTGAGGTCGGGGCTGTGGGTTGGAGTCGTCGCGGTGGGTGTGCAGGGGGAGGTGAGGAAGATGAGCGGGGAGAGGTGGAAGAAGAGGTGAGGTTGTCGAGGCGGAGTCGAGGATGCAGGCGAGGTCAAAGGTGAGGTGGTTGAAGATGAGGTCGGAGCTCCGACGATGAGACTGCGGCGATGGTGCAAGCCGAGGGTTGCTTAGTGGGGGTTCTAGGTATAGGTTGCAGAGGAGATGGGTGGCGGTGAAGGAGACGGTGGTGGTGGTTATGGCAGGGAGGTGATCGATGGTGGTTCGAGGTGCTGGCATTGTGGTGGTGGGTGTGCAGGGAAGGAGCTCAGGGTGCAGGGGAGAGAAGGTGATGGTGAAGAGGGATAGAGAGAGGTTAGAGAAAGAGGTGTTGGAGAGAAGAGGGGAGTCGTGGCTGTTGGAGATGGCCGGTTCGTACGCAAGCGTGAGGAGCGGGGATTTGTGGGGGCGCTGTTGGGGACTTTGAGCCTTCGGAGGGTAAGCGGTTCGAGTGGAGGCTGGCGCGAGGAACTTACGAGCGGGCGTGGGTGCGGGTCTCACGGCGCGGGCGTGAGGAGCGCGGAGGCATGGGGAGATGGGCGCGAGAAACGGGGGTGACGTTGGGAAAAGGGAGGGAAGAGATGAACGAGGGAGGAAGATGGTGAGGGGAAAGTGGGTCGGGTATGCTCGGGTTCGCGGCGGGTTCGGGCATTAGGGTGGGGGAAAGGGTTTGGGCCGGGGTTCTTGGGCCAGGCCACGGAGAAAATATTAAGAAAGAGAGAAGGAATGGGCTGGGTTGTGGGGAAATGTTAGGGAACGGGCCAAGGAGGAAAAGAAAGAAATGGTTTGGAAAAATAGAATTGAGGTTGGGTTTGGGTAGTGTTAGGAAAAATAGAAATATTTAAATAGGGAAAAATATAAGAAATATTTAATTATAAATACGAAAATTACTTTTAAAGGAACTGGGTATTACACCATACCCCACTTATATAAAATTTCGTCCTCGAAATTTTAAGTAAACGATAAGTTATAAAATACTATGCGAAAAGTAACAAAAATCAATTACTGCTACATAGCGATTTACGCAAAACTAACTAGATGAAAAACCAATATTTATATATATAAGAAGAGGCGCAGTTAAAAGGATAGTCGTAAGTAAGCACAAGGCATAACCGTTTATAATGATAAACTATATACACAATACAAGGAAAAATAGACTAACAATAATAAACAATAGTGAAGGATTGGCTGATAAGCCGAAAATATTTTAGCAAAATATCGATCAAGCAATTTAAAATAACTTGAGAAAATTCATACGGTGAAATAAGAGAAAATAAAACAAAATAGTATGTGCATCATATATTTGCGCTATTGAAAATATGAAGAATAGTAAAGTATTCAGAATAAGTAAAACGGAGGTAGTTAATAACACTCAATTTTTTTTCGATAAACACAAAATAACAAAAACTAAATTTCGAATAGCAACGTCACTGAGTGTAATTATAGTAATAAAAGATAGCACTACTAATGTATGAGGGGCTAGCCAGGGTACAGATTACAGTGGAGTATGGCCCATTGATTGATCTCAAAAACTATCTATTACCGCAATCAACAACGGCGTCGCTTTGCAGCTAGCCGGTGAGTACGGGTCGGTCCACAGGGATGTTGTGAATCTCCTATTCGCTCAAACGAGTTAATTCCGAAGGGTGTTCGGATTGATTATTAAATCTAAAAACCTAATTATTCTATACTACGATTATCTAGATCTAGTCTTGTTAGGGTTAGGTTTAGAGATGGTTTGGAAATGCAAGTAAATCTCAACGCTTTCTCTACCCGAATGAAGATCTGTGAGGAGTTATGGTAATTATCAATAAAGGGGATTAGATCCGTTCGGGAAGGTGTTCCCTCCTCTAGGTTCTTGTCCTTCCTTTAGAGATCCTTACCCTAAGCTCCATGGAAAACGCGCGCAACCGGGCCTTTACACTACGGTGTCATCGTTACCTCGAGGGGTAGGATGCCGTAGGGCACGGTGTGTGCGTGTATGCATGGAGTCCTATTGTAAATATTTGATGGGTAAGAAAGGAATGAGAGATCTCATCTCTCAAAAGCCTTCCCCAAAGCTAACTCTAAACAATTTCCTAGGGTAAGGAATTAAATCTACCTAGGGCAAAGAATTAAAATCTAAACTAGAGAAATTAAATAAATCTACTTACAGATGGCTCTCTCCAATCATCAAAGCAGGTTTGTCAGATCTGAATTTCTGAATCGAAAAGAGACACCGATGCTCTCCATAAAGAATTCTGAATTTATTATTAAAAGGAGGCATGAAAAGAATACAATGATTTAGAGTTCCTATTTATAGAGGATAGGAAACCCTAGGTTACAATTGATCCGCATATCTACATTTACCAAAATAGCCCTATAAAGACCAGTCAACCCCGCCACTTTATTTTGGTAAAAAATTATTTTTTATTTTTTTAAAACTGCCGCGGAACCACGGCCCGAGGCATGGTTTGGCCGCGGTTCCGCGGCCAAACAATTGAGTTGGCTCATTGGATTTTGTGGGCTGGCTCTGGTGCTTTTTATCTTCTTATTTCTTTATGTCTTTTCTCAATTTAGCTTCTGGTTCTCTTCCAGATTTTCCAGTGAACATTGTATTGGACTTCTACCCGTTCGCTTTGTGTCGACGTCTTGAACCTTGCTTTGTGAACTGATTTTATGTTTGATGTAGGCTTGATCAAGAGTCTTCTGTTTATTGGTCAAAGTCTCACTTTTGCATCGTCTTTTATCTTTTTCACTGTTTTAGATAAAGAACCTGTAACCTGTAACATGTAGCAGACATGCGTCAAAAGCACCTGTTTATTTATAAAACGAATAAGAATGGGGAATATAATAATACAGTATTATGGTGTGAACAAATACCCCCAAACTTATCTTTTGCTCGTCCTCGAGCAAACTTATTTTTTATTCTGTACAAAAACCTAACCGCACTTTCGTAGGGAAACGCGATTGCACTGAGCTCGTGCAACAAGCCGTTAAACCTTTTGGTGTCCCTAGTAGGAGGAGTGTTGTCTACTGAGGGTGTTCAGCGGATACTACCCACAAAATCCTATCAATTTGGCCCATCGACTTTTGTTCTCCAATTAGGTTTTCTAACAAGGAATTCTATTATCGTCGACTCGTAAATTATCCACCCATATTCTTCACACTTTCTCATCATCTAACTTAAGATTATATATGTTCTATAGACTTACTTAGCTTTCGGCATCTCTTAAGTTTTCCTTCTAGGGTTCCATCTCCGCTTAGGAATTTCTTATCAACTTTACTAAAGATACAAGTTCTATTCTTCACTCCTTTCTCTCATCTAAACTCCAATCACATACCCCTACGTGTGTGTAAATATCACCCCTACACTTGGAAATTCAAATCAAGCAATCGTACTCTTGTCCGTTGTCTAAGGCACTTATTAATTGGTGAATTTTTAATTGAATTTTTGCTTACACATCCTTCATGCGATCGTTAATACTTCTTGAGGTACCAACAACCGATTACAAGATGCGTTAGCACTTTAAAGCGTACTTCCTAGTCTTGCAACACCCAAGGCTTTAGCAGTGACTCCCAAACCAGTTGGTCTAAGGCACTAGGTGATGAAGCACCCTCGCTAAATATTTTTCTATTTTTAGCCTTAAGTAATCACAAAAACCAGTGTTCATTTTTTTCTTTATTCACTTTTTTTTTCCTTTTATTTTCATTATACTAAGGACTTTAGACAAGAGCATTTCAAGGTCTCCTCTACAATACCAAGTTTCAAGGTGCGTGTTGGTGCAATTTGTAGGGTATACATTTTCAGAATCTAGACTTAAGCTAGGAATTATTTTTCAAACTTATACTCTAATAAAAGTTTCAATACTTTTCCTTCGTTTCGACTTAGCCCAAGACGTGAACTCAAAATTTGCCTATTTCTAAATAAACTACAAAGGCATATACTTTCTACCGTTAAACTTTAACAAAGGTTATTTTTAGGGTTTTTAATTTACTAAGTCTAAGATCTAGTTGTTCCTAGCTAGTTAACCTTTTTGTCAAACTTAAATCAATTAGGCCAAAATTGAATACATTAATTTTTATAATTTTTGAAATTTTCAAATTTTTATGGGTTTTAAAAGAAGTATGCAAATGCAAAAATATGTACAAATGAATGCGATGGAAGAAACGTACCGAGCATACCCCCAAACTTAAACTTGACAGTGTTCTCACTGTCATGCCACACCAAGAGGGTCAAAATGTCGGCACTCTCCTGTTTATTTATTTATAATTTTTTTTTGTTTTTTTTGTTTTGAATTTTTTTTAATTTTTTATAGAAAAAGAAAACAAAAATATATACACATATATACAACATGGTTCCCCCCAAACTTAAGCTTGGCCTTACACAAGCCAAAGGTTAGCACCAACCATTCAAAAATCTTATTGTGGTAATGGTCGAGTTGGTGAAAGAATGGAGTGGAAAGAAAAGAGATGAGAAGCACACGAGACCGTGTGGAAAGAAGAGTGGAATATGGTCTCGGCGGAGGAGAAGAATGGTGGAAAGGAGAAAGAAGGGTAGCACGATCTCGAGGGTGTAAATCGAGTGAATAAATTAGTGCAATTTGTGATGACCGAAGTGTGAAAACTGATTGTGCTAATCTATCAACTCGTCGTGCAATGAGGTCAAATCCCTCAAGATTCGCAAGAAAACATGGGTACGCCGAACTTGGTATAGGAGATGAAAGCGTAACGGTCTCTTGTACGGTCGGAACGATAGGACGGACGAAAGGGGGTGAATTAGGGATAGTCTCATTCTCACCATAGTAAACTGTCTCGAACTTGAAAGATTCCAACAATGGTTCGAAACGACTGTAAGCAACCGAGTCTGATGGTTCAACTAACTCATCTGAAAATATAAAGGACTCAAACTCGGGCGGGGAGACATCGACATCGTCTGAAAAAGTGCAACACTCGTAAGTGTTATCGGCTGTGAGAACTGTGTCAGATTCAAAGGAAAATTTTTCAAGCTCACATCGTCAAGCGTGATCTGTTGCGTGGTCGGAACGACGGAAAGGAGGGAGGGTGATTTAGTTAAAGGTTCAAGAGGATGAATTGGAAAATCCGACACATCAAACAAAAATGGTTCAACCTCAATATAATCCTCAAAACTCTCCTCAATACTATCCTTATAATTCTCCTCAAAATTCAACTCATCCATGCCATTATCATCAAAATCAAGACGCATATGAAATTCGGGAGAAACATTTAATGACTCGGGATGATGAGTTGAATATAAAATTTCAATCAAATCGATAGGTTCATCATCCGAAATAATCCCAGCGTCTATATCCTCAATCAAGTGAAAATCAATTTTTTCTGACACCTCATCAAAAGCATGGATATTTATCGATTTAGGTTCTAGAGTGGAGGTGTAAAGATCGAAAGGATTAAGTGTGGTTTCACTCGAAAGGGGTTCTTCACAATTTGGCAAATCAAGCACTATAAAGTCGCACAACTCATCATTTTGGACACATGTTTGAAAATTGGAGTTGTTGGATTCAATTAGGTAGGGGTAGGTTTGATTTGGAAATCCTCTCACATTCTCACTCTGTCCAACCGCCTCCTTATACATTGACAAATTTGAAGCTAGTTGGAAACTAGCTACCTGTTCATTAGGTTGCATAAGGGCGGCCATGGACGCTTCCACATTCCTAACCATTTTGTTTGTTGCTGCAATGTACGCCTCCAACGACCGTTCCAAACTAGACTTGGGTGGTGACCGGGTTTCGGTAAAAAATTCGAAATTTTTTGGATATGTGAAACTCCCAAAAGGCTGTGTAAAAACAGTGTCTAGTGACGGTGGGAAAGTCGGGTAGGACTGGTAGGAAGTGGGTGGTTGGACATGGGTAGGGTCAACATGTGGATAAAAAGGTGAATAGTCTTGTGGATCCCTAGAGCTAGATGAGTGGAGAGGGGTGAAAGATCGGCTGCGAGATTGAGCAATATACTCAGCAATGGACATCGGCTTAGGAGTGACAGCAGGACTTGAAAAAGTGGTATCAATATATGGAGGTGGTAAAGGTTGACTTGGTTGACACAAAGTGGGTTGAAAAGTCGAACTGTTTCTCCTAGACGCTTCTATTTGATCTTTCAAAGATATTTTAGGCATGGAAGGATCGTCTTTAAATTAACCGAACAAATTGACGTACGAGGCAAAGTTAGGTTCGGGATACCAAAGTTCGGCAAGTGATTTATGATGTGGGGTACCCATGTTAGAAGAAAGGGGAAAAGAAAGAAGGTTTGTGGTGGTGCACGGATTTATTTGCGGAAAAAGTTGGCAAGTTTTCTATAAAAGATTTGTCCTTTTTCCTTTTTCTTTATTTGGGAATTGTTGCAAAAAGATTGTTGATAAAAGATATGCAACAGAAAAATATTACTTGCAATCAATTTCTATTTTAAGCGGGGCCCAAAAATCCTGCACAAGACTTGTTATTTGGAAAGAGAAAGATTTTTAAAGCGCACAAAATTCTGCAGGGATTTTTCAGAAAAAATATATCAAGATGTACAGAGAAGAAACAGAGGAGCTTACAGAAAATTTTTACGAGCTGTAGACACCAACAGGCCGCATTTTCGCGGTATAACCGCGTTCCTGCCGCGTTTTCGCGGCGGGCTAGTCAGCACAAGTCCCCAAAAAATTTCTGTGATGACGACGTCTCTACATTGCCGCATTTCCGCGGTCTGAGCACGGTTTGCGCGGGGGATCCGCGGTCTACTGGATGGATCAGTTCACCAAATTTTTGCAGTTGCTCTGTTGTTGAAATACCCTTCTGTTTTGATCTTTTGTTTGCTGTTTCGATTTCTGAATATTTCCAGATCCGTCTCTGTTTGTAGATCCTGCAAAATTCAAACAACAAAGTATCCTTTCCAAAAATAACAGATGAAATATTTTTATATTTTTTTTGATTTTTCAGGTTTTTATGATTTTTTTAATTTTAGATCAACCCGAAATCGCAAAAAGGAAATTACACGCCATCCTCGGCAACGACGCCATTTGATTGATCTCAAAAACTATCTATTACCGCAATTAACAACGGCGTCGCTTTGCAGCTAGCCGGTGAGTACGGGTCGGTCCACAGGGATGTTGTGAATCTCCTATTCGCTCAATCGAGTTAATTCCGAAGGGTGTTCGAATTAATTATTAAATCTAAAAACCTAATTATTCTATACTACGATTATCTAGATCTGGTCTTGTTAGGGTTAGGTTTAGAGATGGTTTGGAAATGCAAGTAAATCTCAACGCTTTCTCTACCCGAATGAAGATCTGTGAGGAGTTTTGGTAATTATCAATAAAGGAGATTAGATCCGTTCGGGAAGGTGTTCCCTCCTCTAGGTTCTTGTCCTTCCTTTAGAGATCCTTACCCTAACCTCCATGGAAAACGAGCGCAACCGGGCCTTTACACTACGTTGTCATCGTTACCTCGAGGGGTAGGATGCCGTAGGGCGCGGTGTGTGCGTGTATGCATGGAGTCCTATTGTAAATATTTAATGGGTAAGAAAGGGATGAGAGATCTCATCTCTCAAAAGCCTTCACCAAAGCTAACTCTAAACAATTTTCTAGGGCAAGGAATTAAATCTACCTAGGGCAAAGAATTAAAATCTAAACTAGAGCAATTAAATAATTCTACTTACAGATGGCTCTCTCCAATCATCAAAGCAGGTTTGTCAGATCTGAATTTCTGAATCGAAAAGAGACACCGATGCTCTCCATAAAGAATTCTGAATTTATTATTAAAAGGAGGCATGAAAAGAATACAATGATTTAGAGTTCCTATTTATAGAGGATAGGAAACCCTAAGTTACAATTGATCCGCATATCTACATTTACCAAAATAGTCCTATAAAGACCAGTCAACGCCGCCACTTTATTTTGGTAAAAAAATATTTTTATTTCTTTAAAACTGCCGCGGAACTACGGCCCGAGGCATGGTTTGGCCGCGGTTCCGCGGCCAAACAATGGAGTTGGCTCATTGGATTTTGTAGGCTGGCTCTGGTGCTTTTTATCTTCTTATTTCTTTATGTCTTTTCTCAATTTAGCTTCTGGTTCTCTTCCAGATTTTCCAGTGAATATTGTATTGGACTTCTACCCGTTCGCTTTGTGTCGACGTCTTGAACCTTGCTTTGTGAACTGATTTTATGTTTGATGTAGGCTTGATCAAGAGTCTTCTGTTTATTGGTCAAAGTCTCACTTTTGCATCGTCTTTTATCTTTTTCACTGTTTTAGATAAAGAACCTGTAACCTGTAACATGTAGCAGACATGCGTCAAAAGCACCTGTTTATTTATAAAACGAATAAGAATGGGGAATATAATAATACAATATTATGGTGTGAACACCCATTCAAAAGGTCGGAGTACGGTACTTTACTCTGAATGTTGAAGAGGCTGCGGTCAGGTCACTACAAGGTGTAAGGATGAAGAGAAATGAATCTCAGGAGGGGAAGAAATTTATCGGGGAGGGAAAACAGTCAATGCATCATGCGAATCAATACTCAAAATTTGCGCACTCAGAACTTTATTATTATTTAGTTTTCCAGAAAAAATTTCAAACAAGGCATACTCGAAAGATAAAAGTGGTCCTAAACTATACATAGATACATTTGGCCAGAAGAATCAAAGATAAGTCGTGTCAGTCACGGTTATGGAAGTTCAACATGTTACGGTAAGCTCTCGCGCTAAGATAGGGGCGTCCATTTCCATAGCGCCTCGCAGGGATTGCCACTAGAGGTTCTTCCGCCTCGAATTCCTCCTCACTCGAGATTTCGTCCTCCGACTCTTCCTCGGCTGAGGCCTCTTCATCGTGTTCTGCTTCCACTTGATTCACTTCTTCTGGATCTTCTTTACTAAATTCTCTTCCACTGGGTCATCTTAAGGATCTTCCTCTTCTGAATTTTCTTCTACCAGGTCTTCCTCAGGATCTTCCTCCATCGGGTCTTCTTCGGGGTCCTCTTCTTCGTCGTCAGAGTCGCTGATCATGTCGACTTCTTGGGCTACGACTCCTTCGTCCTCGGAATCGCTGTTGCCGAAAATAACCTGTGGGCCGTCGATCTCGTCATCTGAACTCACCAGCATGCAGTCTAAGGAAACGCAGGACCGAGTGTCCACATCGATAGGCGGCGCTGCTCCAGGATTGGCCATGGCCTGGAAAGAGAGAGTCATGATCAGATAGTGGAACACATAAAGAAAATAACTAAAGATGTGGAGCATGTGGAAAGTATACGGCAGGTAAGGACTGAAAACTCAAAATTTTGAATAATGATACAGTAAGCAGCATAAGGAAAATGAGTGGTAAGGGAACGATACATAGAACACAACTCAATTTTTTTTATTCATTTATACTAAGGGGTCCAACAAAATACAAGGTTCAGACGGAAAGAAACAAATACTAAATAAAATAACAGGGTTTTTATTGGAAGCAGGGAGGGTGATAATTCTGCGTTGATATCTAAACCGCTGCTCTCTTGTCAAGCGAGTTGAATCCCGTGCTGGGTCCGTATCATCCTCGAACTCGAACTACGAAACACCCAAGTCGCTCAAGTAGATGTGGAAGGTGTTGACGAATCTCCTCCTTGTAGCTCTTTCCTTCGAGGGCAACCATTGATAAGGTGCTTGTTGGATCCACAAATCAGGCATTGCCTTTTAGCCCTGTGACAGTCTCTCTGAAGGTGTCCTGGTCTCCCGCAATAACCACAACGTTAGGTTCTCTGCTGCTTCTGTTGCTGAGGAACAAAGGAGCGCTTCATCCGTACACCACCTTTTTGTTTAACAGGGATTCTCCTATGATTGGGGGTTTCCGTTGGTGTTTGAGTCATTTTCCTTCTTAGTCCTTCAGCTAAGAGATCGTTCGTTCGCTCCTGGGCTTCCTTCAAGCCTTGCAGTACATTCAAAATCTCGACGGTCTGATTCTGGAGAGTAGAGTTAGAAGAAAAGTCATTGGAAGCCATGGTCCTGAGACAACAAATTTGAGGACGATATAAGGTACAAGGAATAAGGATCAGAATAAGATATAGAATAGACAACGAAACAAGAATATCGGGTGAGGTGAAACTCAAACGAGTGAAAATCAAATGTAGAACTCCAAGTCACTCAAACAGAGTACAATATTGTAACTATGCCGCAGTTCAAAATTACAACCACGTAACTCTACTAAGTCACCCAAAACTCTAGCGAATGGATCAAAATATGTAGCAGAACACACTATATGAATCAAGATTAAAGATAACAAGTCACAATCTAGACCGAGAGGGTGGCTTAGATTGTCAAGCCCTACTCGAAAACTGCAATACCAACCATAGCAAACCTGGCTCTGATACCAACAAAACCATGTCACGCCCCGCTTCCCAAAACATGGAATATGAGGGTTGACAAGGCCAGTCATGCTCCTACGGTCAAGGAAATATCCTGCCGTAGTCACACTTTGGCTTCTAGCTTTACGTGGTAATCAGTAATCAATACACAGGTAATGAGAAATGCAGTCACTAAATCAAAACAGATATAAAACTAACTAGATGGAGTCAAGGAAGATAGCGCCGGCGTCGCTGATCTAGATGTCCGCAATATCCTCGAGGTACGATAGGTACTGATCCAAGCTAAGTCCACTTCTCACTCTGAGCATGCATACTCAGGTCGTCAGAGCGACACAATAGCAATATATATAAATACAAATATAAACACGTGCAATGATGATGAACATGAAGCAGTAAATATAGAATGATGACGCACATGAAATAATCGGTACAGGTAAACAGTAAAGTAGGTACATCAAATCAGTAAGCAATGCATGTCAATGTCACTAACCTTATCAGTCTCTAAGTCTCACTGTCCAGGTCGCTAAACCTATCGTCAGTCCAAGTGTGAGAGTCAACCATACAGGAGTATCCCTAACCCAAGGGTAGGGCCCCAGGGGCAAGGGAACACGGGCCCGAAACGCTCGCTAATAATCAGTAATATCACCCATATGACTCCCAGAATCGCTGTATATGCTGGCAATGGAACTCCCGAGATTAAGTTGAACTCACACTCAAACTACCCCACACCCCGTGGTCTACATCAAATACCAACCATGAATCCAAATACTAGTCGGTCCATGACAAGTCTACGCGAGAACTGGAGACAGGATCTCTGTCAAGCATGTCTCGACTGGTACCCGAGTTAAATGGACAATGTTTGACGCCTTACCTATGACACTAATATAAGCGCTCCATAACCGTCCCATTTCAGTTATAGTTACACTTATATATGTCCCATAGCCGTCGACAATGCAATAATTTAACCGGTTCCGCTGATTGGGTACAAGTACGTGTCACTTCACTTATTCATTCACGTTTTAACACTAACGTACTTGCCACAATCCAAACACTAATACTTATCACTGGGTAATGTACACGATCACTAGGTTACCAATGTATATGACCTCTACATGATATGATGAGAATGCAATAATTACGATATGAATGAAAATATCAGCAGCCAGTGTCCTACCACTTGAAAATTTTACTATAAAACATGCATGCAGAATTTAGTGAAACAATGTAAAAGGGGTAAGCAATATGTTTAATTATCTATCCATCAAAATTGTTTTCACGTCAATCGGGTTTCAGGTTTGCTAGTTATGGCCATTTCATTTTAAGTGTTCACTGCCAGAAATCCAATTTCTGAGATGTCCGTTTCGTAACACGTTTTACTCCAAGTTAGGAGCACAATTAGGCAACACTACAGTTAAATAGTATGTAGATTTTTCTGTTATGTTTTCAACGCATCAAACGTATTATCGATAGATTTCCTGTATCAGAAGTTATGTCCTGTCTAGTGTAGCTATGCAAGAGGAGTCACTGCAAAAACTGCAGAACACCTAGGTACGTTAAAATGCAAATTAAATATCAAATGATGGTGAAACAGTGAGGGAATAGATTCAGGTGTTATCTAACTAAATTATCTACGCGACCATATGGGTCTCCCCGCATTTTCCATTTAAAGAAGGGGTATACAGGTGTTCCAAAGCCAGGTATCCAAAACAAATCGCTGCCCCGGACTGCAGTTCGGAGTTGTGTTCCTCTTCATTTTCCAGTGTCGTGAAATTGCAATATTCAATAACTAATTACGTAGGGTTATAGGTTATCTAGTTAGGTTCGATACGAGCCCTGGAACACCATGATTATATTTATACTTAATTAACTACTAATTTTACAACGTGACGTGTACGGTGATTTTCAGATTTGACGATGCATCCTGAGTGCATCATACCATGTTTGGAACTTCAATATTTTAACACCAATTTTATACACATTACTAGATAACCATACAGGGATATTTTAATCTTAAATTTGGGGAATTTCAAACGAGGTTTTGATTCAAGACGTTTGATCGAGAACGTAGTACACTCATGAAACTACCGATCGGGACTTCGAGTTTCGTTTAATCAATTCAACGGGATTTGATCCCCACGATCCCTACATATCTTAGTCCCGGGTTTTAGATCCGATTCCAAATGATCACGCATAACTCCAAACAATTACAGGTCATAGTAGAAACTAGTTGGTAACAATACGACAGAGACACACACACACAATTTCAATCGTCTCATGAGTTCAAGATATAACATGATAAGCAAGTAGCGGATACTTGACTGGCGACGGCGCAACGATGGTGACACGGTAAAGGTGGCAGTGACATAGCACTAGCACGGGTAGCAGCAATGCGGCAAGCTTGGTTGGCTTGGCTAACGGCGACTCTGCGAGATCGGCGGTGCTGGTGGTTATTGAAGGTGGAGGGCTGCAGTGGCCGGCGTTCTGGAGGTTGTAGGGGTGCTCGGGCGCAAGCAGTATTCGGCGAGGATGGAAACGAGCGCGACCGTGGGTTGCGGGGCGAAGGGGGTTGCAGCACGGGTGCTCGAAAAGAAGGTGGTCGATGATGAGGTGAGGAGCTCGAGGGTGAGCAGGGGGCGTTGGGAACTCGGCGGTGGAATCCCTCGCGGTCGGAGGTGTCGTCGATGGGTTTTCTGGTGAGGCAGTGGGGGTCACGAGTTGTGCAGGTGCTCGTCGGGGTTGGCTCGGGAAAGAAGGTGGTGCTGGGTTGGAGAGGGGAGAACGAGGTGGCGGCGAGGGAGCGACGGCGACGTGCAGGCGAGGTCAGGACTGTGTGTTGGAGTCGTCGCGGTGGGTGTACAGGGGGAGGTGAGGAAGATGAGCAGGGAGAGGTGGAAGAGGAGGTGAGGTTGTCGAGGCGGAGTCGGGGATGCAGGCGTGGTCGAAGGTGAGGCGGCAAGGTGAGGTGGTTGAAGACGAGGTCGGAGCTCCGGCGATAAGGGTGCGGCGATTGTGCTAGCCGAGGGTTGCTTGGTGGGGGTTCCAGGTATAGGCTGCAGGGGAGATGGGTGGCGGTGAAGGTGACGGTGGTGGTGGTTGTGGCAGGGAGGTGATCGACGGTGGTTCGAGATGCTGGCGTTGTGGTGGTGGGTGTGCAGGGAAGGAGCTCGGGGTGCAGGGGTGAGAAGGTGATGGTGATGAGGGATAGAGAGAGGTTAGAGAAAGAGGTGTTGGAGCGAAGAGGGGAGTCGTGGCTATTGGAGATGGCCGGTTCGTACGCGAGCGCGAGGAGCGGGGAGTCGTGGCGGCGCCGTTGACGACTTAGAGCCGTCGGGGAGTAAGCGGGTCAAGTGGAGGCTGGCACGAGGAACTTGCGAGCGGGCGTGGGTATGGGTCTTGCGGCACGGGCGCGAAGAGCGCAGAGGTGTGGGGCAATGGGCGCGAGAAACGGGGGCGACATTGGGAAAAGGGCGCGAAGAGATGAACGAGGGAGGAAGATGGTGAGGGGAAAGCGGGTCGAGTATGCTCGGGTTCGGGTCGGGTTCGGGGAGTAGGGTGAGGGAAAGGGTTTGGGCCGGGGTTCTTGGGCCAGGCCAAGGAGAAAATATTAAGTGAGAGAGAAGGAATGGGCTGGGTTGTGGGGAAATGTTAGGGAACGGGCCAAGGAGGAAAAGAAAGAAATGGTTTGGAAAAATAGAATTGGGGTTGGGTTTGTGTAGTGTTAGGAAAATTAGAAATATTTAGATAGGGAAAAATATAAGAAATATTTATTTATAAATACGAAAATTACTTCTAAAAGAACTGGGTATTATAGTAACGGTGAACTCCAGATGGAGTCATTTACCGATTCGAGCTTCCAGAGCGATAAGGACGACTGAAAGTCAGTCTCGGGTTTTTTCTTTATCCTCAGTGGAGGGACGGTATGTTGGAAGGGTTCTAAGCTATATATCGTGGCAGACTTATTGATAGAGGCTAATTACATCGTTAACAACGATGCTGCCAAAGAGGTTGTCTGGATGAATAGAGTTCATGAGATAAACTAGGTTCCTACCATTGGGCATCCAGTACCTGTGTATTGTGATGACAATGGAGCCGTGGCTTTGGCCTAGGAACCACGATCCCATTAGTGATCCAGCCATATTCATAGACAGCATCACCTGATCACAAAGATAGTTGATCTCCGGGAGGTTGAGATCAGGAGAGTTGACATAGAGGATAACACGGTGGATCCACTCACTGAGGCCATTCCCCAAATGCTATTCGAGAGACTTTTGGGACGTTGGGTATGAGATAGTACAAAAACTAGCCTTAGTGCAAGTGGGAGATTGTTAGGAATATGTATGCCCTAGAGGCCATTATTGTACATGTGATGTATATTATAGTGGATGCTTGGATATATATATATAGATGACTTTCTTGCTCGACATGATAGTATGCTATTTGGTTACTCTTTATCTTAACATGTTGACTGGTATTCTTTACTGTCTTGCTCTCACATGTTGATAAAGCCCTTAGGGTATGTACTTGATTGCGAGGATTATGATGAGATCATACTAGTGGGGCCAGGGTGGTCCAAAAGTACATCCTTTAATCAGTTCCTAGTCGTGGGAATATCGAGACTAGAGTATCGATATTCCAGTGTAGGCTAGTGTGTGTGTTTCTTGTTCCTTAAAGGGCGGTGGTTGATCCCACAACCATTGGTGTGTGACATCAAAGATTGTACACAGGTGCTCATTGGAGAATGGGTACACTGAACAGGACTCGCCGAGAACTCCTATGTGGTAGTATACCTATCGTCAGATAGCAGTCCTCTGGTGACACTGGTACATGTTAGTCTGTAGACCCGAGATCGTCATAGAGTCTTGTGCGGCTCCCACTGTGCTTTGATTTCCTCCCTACCACGCTCAAAGGAGACGTGCAAACAGGTGGATTTTGGGTACAGTCCCGAGTCCCATGGAGGTAATGAGCGATAGGAAGAGTTTCGTCTCTCCCGGTATTGGGGGTTGATGTTGCGCAATGCTTGATTAGCTATAACTGGAAGTCCCTGCCCAGGGCTACCTATGAGATTTACTGATAAGTGTTATCAGTAGTTTCTCAAACCGTTATAGGCCAGACATCGGCATGACTTATCATGTTACTGGGGTCTGACGTTTACCATCCCTAGACATGATATGCGATATATCAGACGAAGAGAACGGACTGTATGGTAGTGTTACTGATAGGTTTCATGGAGACTATGGACAAGCTTGCTTGTTGATCTTCATATCGCTCAATATCTGGATAGCCGTTACGTCCAGCTAGTATCGCTGACGGCTTGTGGGTGACTGATGTGATCATCACCTACTGCTGGCGTATTGAAGAGTCTTTAGAGTCCCACACAGAAGTTCCGTGGTTCAAACAAAATGAAGTAGGACACATATGTGATATGTGTGTGGGCCTGATTAAATACGTGTATGTGATACCGTATTGTAATCTGGCAGTTATCTGTTATCGGTTTGGTTATATATGATATAACCAGATTGTCGAATCATGTGTTGATTTGATAATGTGATATACAGATATATGATATTAGTCGGTCATATGTGATATAACCGGATTATTAAATCAAATGTTGATTTAATAATGTGATATAATTATATCTTAACTAATATCATTAGCTCACTAATTATTCTTCATTATATATATATATATATATATATATATATATATAAATATATATGGTGTGTGTGTGTGTAATGAAGCATGGCTTGATTTTCTATTTTGAGAAAAATAGAAATGAGGTGTAAATTGAGAGCATGGTTGCAAGTATGGGAGTTATATTAATTTATTCATCTTGACTCACTATTCAAGCACGGTTGCAATTTTATATTGAAAAATTCCATGCTTGAATGAGTGGGGGTCAAGAGTTGCCATTCATTCTTAGCTTATTCTCAACACTTAGCCATATTTTTCTTGAGTTTCTCCCATGGTTGCTCTCTAGCTTCTTCTTCTTCCTCAATTGCTATAGTTCAAGCTTCAACTCTCACATGTGATGTGAACCATGAAGCTTGAACACAAACTTGTGAGCTTTTAACATCCCCTATTTCACCATCCTACACTTGACTAGCGATCGAGTGTAGCGTGTTTACTACGCTAAAGAGTTTAGTGTAGAGATAGCTTGAGGTGGAGGGACTTCGCATGGATCGTCTTTGGCGCGAAGATCACGAAGGAGGTTTGTTCAACTCAAAGAGGAGCCTAGTGGAGTCGCGGGACTATTACACGGAGCATGTGAAGTGAAGGATTTGATCCTAAAGGGTATAACCTTCTTTCACTTTCTCTAGTTGTTCACATCATCAAACCATAACCCTAATATTCTAGCAAAGATCTTGTTTAGTCTAGCTTAGCACTACTAAAATTTAAAATTGGGCATGCTTGATGCCACAAGAAGATCATGGTGGTGCTAGGGTCGACTTTACATCAGGCACTTCAGGATGCTCTTCAAGAAGATTGTTCTATTCAGGAGTTTCATACACTACTCTCCGGATATTGGGAAGAATTACAAACTATGGAGGAAGTCATCCCTGCTGACTTGATTGATCTTACACTCAAGTTCTAGAAATAACGTGATAGGCAACACCTCTATCATTTTGTCACGCGCCTTCGTCCTGAGTTCGAAGGGTTGCGTGGCCACATCCTACATCGCAATCCTCTTCCACATCTCACTGATGCTGTAGCAGAATTCATGGCTAAAGAGACGTGCCTCCAAATGCTTAAATCCTCATAGGTCGTGACTCCACCCACTACATCATCCACTACTGCTCTAGCTATGCAGCATCACTCACCTGCATCCCGAAGCCCTCCCAACAACACCTCAGATCAATCACTCTTTTGTCGCTATTGCAAAAAGAATGGTTACTTAATCCATGACTGTCCGATAAGGCCACCAAGGACTCCACTCCACAATCACCGTATTCCTTCTGTTGCTGCTTCCACCAGTTCATCAGTTGGATCTACACCAACACTGCCTAATCCCACCACAGTCACGGTCTCCTCTGCATCCCGTACCTTTGCCACATGGTTCCCTTACTTCGGCTCGGCTTGCAGAGATTGCCACTTATGTTTCTCAGAATCTTGGAATCAACGGGGCCTCCTCTAGTTCCGACTTCACTTCCCTGTCCTCCTCTTCTGGTACTTCTACTCCTTGGATTTTTTGACTTAGGTGTCTCTCATCATATGATTTTTGATTCCTCTATCCTTACTAACTGTAATTCTGTCTCTTCGCTTTTCATTCATACTGAAAATGGCACACCTCTTGCAGTAACCCATTATGGTGATATCACACCAACTTCTGACACCTCGGTTGTTTGACTTTATCTTCAATTTTGCTTATTCCCAAACTTATCATGAACTTATTGTTTGTTACTGATGCTGGTTATACAGGCAGTTTCTCATGCACCTTTTATACCGTGCAGGATTCCCGCACCGGTCAGAGGATTGAGATAGGTCGTAGAGTGAATGGACTTTATCATCTTGAGCATCTTCATTTACCTCCTTCCGTTGTAGCTTTTGGACTTTCCACCTTAAATATTTGGCATCGCCGATTAGATCATCCTTTTGGTCCTCGACTGAAAATATTATCTGATTCTGGATTATTAGGTTCTTTCCCTTTTATTTTTATGTTGAATTATAGTCCTTGTCGTTTTGCAAAACAAATTGCATTACCTTTTTCATCAAGCAACTATGTGTCTTCTGAACCTTTTGAACTAATTCATTCTGATATTTGGGGACCAGCACCGTCTACCTCTTTATCTAGTTATAGATACTATGTTTGTTTTATTGATGACTGCTCACACTATACATGGGTTTATCTTATGTGTGTTTTTCCTGATCTTATTCACATTTACATAGAATTTACAAATATGATTCACACTCAATTTCATAAACGTATAAAAGTGTTTAGATCTGATAATGCCTTTGAATATATTTCCTCCTCCATGCAAATCATCCTAAAATGCCATGGTACTAGTCCTCAGCAATCCTGTCCTTATACACATGAACAAAATGGTGTTGCTGAGCGTAAGTATCGTCACATCCTTGAAACTACTCAAGCTCTACACATTTCATCATCTGTTGCTAGTTCATTTTGGGCAGAAGCTCTTATGACCGCTACACTACTAATCAACAACATCACTCCATCGTCCGTTCTACCATAACTTTCCCCATATTCTCATCTCCACTCCTCAACATTTAATTACTCTCTTCTCCGCACGTTTGGTTGTGTCTATTTTGTTCTTCTTCTATCGCATAAACGAAACAAACTTTCTCCACGGTAGTCAAATGTGTCTTCCTAGGGTACGGTTCTGCTCACAAAGGTTACCGATGCTATGATCCTGCAACTAAGTGCTTTCGTATAGCACGTCATTGTAACGCTTCGAAAATCGTTTAGGCAGTTTTTCGATAATCGGCAAAATAAACAGTCTTTTCCGTAAAAAGTCAAAATAAGTATTTTTCAATATAGGTCTAATTATACAAAATTTAGATAAGATATTGCTAAAATTTGGTCACTAAATTTTCACTTAAAAATTTCTAGCTATTTAAAAACTTTTCCTTAATTAATTATTTTTAATATTATTTTAAGCTTTTAAAAATACATTAAATTAGTAATAAATACAAATTTAAATGGGTAAATTACACACTTAATAACCATTATAAACTAAAAATTAGTGTTAACAAAAATTTTATCAAAACTTACCAAGAATTGTGGTTTTATGGTCAAAAATGAATTAAAAATGGGGTTTTTGTGTAAAATGTGATGTGATATGCATTAATTGACTTTAGATGATAAATTTTTGTGTAGAATTTTCCACACAACTCTTCTATTCTCTCCCCCTCTTGCTCAGGTCAAGCTCATTCAGCAGGAAACCCCCATTTCCCCCTCTCTTTCTTGCTTCAAAAATCATGAAAAAAATGCACAAAAATCCACAAATACACACTTTTCTTCACTAATTCAAATCTAAATCCTTTTCCACCTCTTCTAAAACCCTAAATTGTTTAAAACAAGGAGAAAGAAGACATCTTTGGAGGCTAAGTGCAAGAGGTTCACCACTTGTGAGGTATAAGTTCTAATCAAGTTGTTAAATTTGTAGTTTGTTTATGCTAAATTAGAAGTTTAAAGTGTTAATTTCATTATAATGGGTTGTCTTGAAAATTCTAGTAAAGGTTTGGAATTTCAATTAGGGTTTGAAGTTATATAAGAGGGTTGTAAATTGTGTTGTGGCCATCTAGTAGCTTGAATTGGATGGTTGTGCGATATTGCGATCGCTAAGTCGTTAATCCGCGAGGTTTCCATCGGAATTTTTACGCGAATGCTTACTAGGTTTTCTAAATTATTATAAAGTGACTTAATTGCGTTATCGTGACAATATTATTAGCATCTACTACGACTTGTAGGGTGTGCGAATGCGGAGTTTTGTCTAGTCGGGTTTAGTTTTGGCGGTTGCCCCGAAACGACGATTTTAGTTAAGGTTTTAGCGATTTTCGTGTGTTTTCCACGCACCGAGTGCACGTTGTGCCTAAATTATGAGCGTCGATCTTTTCATATCGTGACTTGCGTTGTTTCATGAGGTGTAATCTTATGTTGTGTGTTATGCAATTTTAGGATCGGTTGCGGAAACATCGGACGTGGCGCGTAAAGGCAAAACGGTGGTTGGATTAGATTAGCGAGGCGTCCAGGTGAGTAGATGTAAACATCTATGGGGAAATCATCTGGATGGCGCGAGGCGCCCCATAGTTAGGTTTACTTTATTACTTGCAACTATATGCCTAGTTAGTTAGTTAACCATCTCATTCATTGCATACCTTTATAGCTATTCATCTGCTAGCATTGCATGGTTATCCATATACACATGTATGATAGCACCTCTTAGGACACGTACACCATTACCATTGGCTCATGTTGCACGCGCACTATTCATGTGAACACACATGCCTTGGTAACATGTCACGAGCACTTTAGAACCTGCTTAGTTTGGTATCACCGCTTGCATCATACATGATACATTGAATTGCATAACATGTATATACCTCGCATTAGCATCATGCTTATATAGATTTCTAACCACAAATCACATTGCATACCGTTAATACCATAAGCATTTATCATATACAACATATTGGGTATTACGATTTTTCTTGAGGATTTCAATATTGATGAGATTTCTGGATTTTGGGGAAAACCGCAGGAATTTAACAAAAGCTTATTATTATCATTTTAAAATAAAGTTGCAGTTTTCTCGTGATGTGTGTGTCGTCCACCATGAGTTTTCATGTTTTCTGTTGGATTTCGAGACCCGATTCGAGGAGTGGATGAACCGTCTCGGATACATGGTGGGCCCGGTATGGTATCCCGGGGCAAGAAGATCGAGTTGTAGACGATGAGCCTGGCAGGGGAAGACTACCTACCGGTGATGTCTGGCGCAGCGGATTTCCAGAGGATACCGACCGTTGTCGTGAGATTTGATGATATGGGCCGATCCGGACTGACGGAGCCCGATGTATTGAGACATTGATACAGTGAGACATTGAGATAGAGATATTTCCATATTTGGTGTCGATGCTTGACACGGTTTTCAGATGATTTCATGATGGTACTTTAGCTATTGCACAGATATTCTTTTTTTGAGTTAAGAATGCAGAGCTTATAGTATTTTAAAACACTTAAAGATTTCATATTGATGTTGCATACATGTGCATACATACTAGTGGCATTACATTACATCTAGACATATATGTTGTGACGCATTTGCGTGCATTCTTACGATAGCCTTATTAGATGTTATTTTCTACTCACGAGCTGGCAACTCACCCCCGTTGTGCCACAGTGTCTTGCAGGTCGGACCCGTCAGCCTTGTAGCGGCGGGCTTATCTTATTGTTGGCTTCTTTTGCTCAGACTCGCGACATTGCTCGTAGGTGGGTTGCGAGGACACTTTTATCTCTTTTTGTACTACCATTGTATCTAGTATTCTCCATCTACCACTTCTTATTTGTATATGCGACCTAGTGATGAGACTGAGAGATTTGTGTATATGTGGTTCCTTTGGGGTCGAGCTCACTTGAGCCGACGTTGTGTTTTTCTTATTTTCGCATTTCTTTATGCTTATTTGATATTGCATATATATTGTGTATGGTTGTGATCCGCCTTGGGCGAAGAGCTAGCTCCCGCTTGGGGATGCCATTTGTTATTACAGGTTTATATATATTGTTGTACCCATTTTGGGGGCTAGTATTTACAAAGAAGACTGCCGAAATTTTCGGAAAATTTTGATATTTTTAAAAAGGGTTTAATGCAACTTAATTGATTTTAAAGTCATTTTCATGAAAGGGTTCCTTCACTCTTATTGTTTATGGTTTAGATTTTCTGGGCTTTAGCTGACCTAGGTTACGTTACGCCTTTAGACGTCTCGTAATCTAAGTGCCAGTCACGTTCCGTACGTTCGGGTCGTGACAAAATTGGTATCAGAGCATAGGTTTTACCTTTCTGAGTGTAGGAAGACCCTTGGTAGATGGAGTAGGCGACTTAAGCAGAGTGGCGTAGCGTGGGTATGTTCCGTGGCATACTTACGATACGGTACTCCGCCTAAATGACCTTAGGACATAATTGCTTGTATTTCCCCTCTTGATTCCATGCCTCTCTTGATCCAATTGCCATGTTCTTATTGCTCCTGTTTTTTATTCCAGCTTCCATGCCGCCAATGACTAGGAGAGCTCAGCGGGCTGCCGCTAGGGATGAGCTTCGAGCGGGCTCGTCTGAGGCGAGGATCGAGCGGGATGATTCGCCTACCCCTCAGGGTCAGATTGATCCGCCATCTCCACACCGTATTGCCAGATTAGAGGCCGGTATGCAGGAGTTGCGATAGATGATGGGATCTTTAGTTGAGTCCAGTCGGGCACAGAGATCCGAGGACGTTCCTTCCACCGCACAGACCACAATTGTACCTACTGCACAGATGGTCACTCCTGCTACTACTGCGACTATCCCTGTTTCACTTCAGGAGTTTATGAGATTGAGACCTCCAGCTTTTACCGGTACGGATGCGACCGAGGACCCACAGGCATTTCTTGATAGGATGGCTAGGATTTGCCGTTCGTTGAGGTGTTCTGATGATAGATGGGTGGAGTTCACGAGTTTTCGTCTGGAGGGCCTTGCCCAGACGTGGTACGATTCAGTAGAGAGAGGCCGAGCTGCAGGTCTACCTCCTATAACTTGGGACGAGTTTACAGCTGCATTTCTTGCCTATTTTCTTCCGGAGAGTGTCCGAGATGCTCGAGCCCGTAGTTTTGAGTTTTTGCGCAAGACTCCTGGGATGACAGTGTCCGAGTATGATATACAGTTTACTCAGTTGTCCCGGTATGCCCCGTACCTAGTAGACACGGAAGAAAAGAGGATAAAGAGGTTTGTGCGAGGACTTGATACACAGCTATTCCTTGCCATCGGCATCCAGCACTTTGATACATACGCAGCCGCGATGGATGCAACCTTACTTTTGGAGGAGCGCATTTTTGAGACTCCGGTCATTTCTGCGCCGAAAAGGATCCGTACTGATACGCCAGCCCAGCGGCAGATGGGTAGACACCGTGAGAGATTCTTTCCGAGAGATGGTGGCGGCAGAGGATTGATTCGTGGTCAGTTATTTGGTTCATATCCGCAGACCCAGCAGTCGTTGCCAGGATGTTTTCAGTGCGGGAGTTAGTACCATCGTGTCAGAGACTGTACCATGGGGCGCCAGGGCACGGCGACAGTGCCACATGTGACCTTACCACCTTCACCACCTCCTCAGAGAGCTCTACTTCCTACCCTTGATGATGCTCCACGCCAGCCAGATGCTCCTAGAGGTCCTGGGCGTGGAGGTCCGGTTCAGAGAGGACGAGGCGGCAGAGGCAGAGGCAGAGGTAGAGGAAGAGGACAGCCCGCTATTAGTGGTGGACAGGCCCGAGTGTTCGCGTTGACTCCTCAGGATGCACATGCATCCAATGCCGTTGTGACAGATACTCTGCCTGTATGTTCTTTTGATGCATGGGTATTATTTGATCCAGGCTCCACACATTCCTATATATCCACATACTTTGCACCGAGGCTGGGCCGAGAGTCTTCTTCGTTAGATTAGCCGCTTGTCGTTATTACTCCGGTAGGCGAGTCGTTTGTTGCCCGTTTTGTGTACCGATCGTGTCGCGTTCGTATCGGGGAGAGAGATTCTTCAGTTGATTTGATTCTCCTCGATATGTTAGACTTCGACGTTCTTCTTGGTATGGACTGACTAGCCACCTGTTATGCATCTGTGGATTGCCGTGAGAAGGCAGTCAGATTCAGTTTTCCTGGTGAGCCGGGTTCTTGTTATTCAGGGAGATCGTAGAGCTACCCTTCCCAGCTTGATTTCTTCTCTTCGCGCTGGTCAGCTCTTGAGGAAAGGGTGTCAGGGATTCTTAGCCTATGTTTGTGATACTAGCGCCACAGAGGTTCTGTTGGACTAGGTCCCTGTTGTGAGAGAGTTTCCTGATATATTCCCTGACGAGTGATTGTCAGAGATTCTGCGTGTTTAAGTTTAGTTAATTACCGCAATCAAAACGGTTTCGCTTGTAGCTAGCCGGTTGAGTACGGGTCGTCCGCAGGGAGATGAGAATCTTTTTCTATGTGCTTTAACGAGTTAAGTCCAATTTTCCAGATTTGTTTGTGATTATCTAAGTGTTAAAATGATATGTAAAGAGAGCTTGTTAGGATTAGGATTAGATTAGTTTGAGTTAGGAGTCGCTCACTTCTTTCGTTGCCACTCTTAATATCGGTGTTACGGTAATCGGCAACAACGGGGATTAGCACGACTAGGAAGGAACTTGCGAGTATAAGCTAGGCTTTCCAACGCTTAAGTTCTTCCTTTTGGTGCTTGTCCGTCCGTTCTTGGCTCTTAGCCATAACCTCCGGTTAATTCAACCACAACCGGTCTCACTACGGAATCACCGCTATCATGTAGGATAGGGTGCCGTAGGGAGCGGATTGTGGTTCAATTAACGGGAGTTGATTTAAGATGTTGGGCAAGGAAAGAGTGAGAGAGATTTCCTTCTCTCAAACTTCCCTTATCCTACCCTAACAAGTATGGAAACTACTCACACATCATAATGAAAAGAAAATAAAACAAAGAGGAAGATAGAAAGAAAGAGATTAGAAGATAACAACTAGCTATTTGCGACCTCACCTTGGTAAGGATCAAGCGTAAGCATCATGGTTGTTTTAAGGATAAAGAAAAAGAGAAAAGAAAGAAACAACAATAAATAACAACAACTACTTATCAATTAACGATTACAAGCGATTAACATAAAAAGAGCAAGACAAGTATAATAACAAAATGTACTTCTTTATTCATCATTCTTCACTCACAAAAGCTCACTACAAGTTTTTCAATGGAGAAGAGATGAGAAGAGGAAGAAGAACAAGTATTCTAAATCCTAAAAAATACAAGATTAAGCACCCTTGGCTTCACAAGGTTCTGGGCTATTTATAGGCAGGGAAAAGGAAATCTAGGGCAACAATCAGAACAAACATGAAAATACAAATATACCCCTGAAATTTGGACAGCTGCGGCGCCTGTACGGCCGCGGAACCGCGGCCTAGACCCCCTATTGGCCGCGGTTCCGCGGCCGTATAGAGGAATTGCCTTGTCCAATTTTGTGGGTTTCCCTGGTATTGTGTGCCCTTTATTCTGGTATATGTATTTTCTCAGATTTTCTTCACGATTTTTCCAGAATTTCTGTTGAGCAAAAGGTGATTTAATGTGGATCTTTTTGTCATGATTTCCTCGAGCTCCGTGTAGATTTCTTGGATCTTGTGTTTCCATTGAGCCTTGTGCATGAAAATGACATCGATTTGCCATTTTGTCTCTTAAACTGGTGTGTGGCAACAGACGGATAAAGAGCGGAGATCCGTGTTTTATCTGTGGTTGGCAGGAACCCAGGTTTTGTCGTGATTTTCCATGAATTTCACCGTTCAGAGCCGAGAACCTGTATCCTGCAATTGACTAGCAAACACGGCTCAAGAGTACCTACCGATATGCAATGTGATAAAAATTGGGCGGTATAAAAATGCAAAAATCTGATATGAACAAATACCCCCAAACTTATCATTTGCTCGTCCCGAGCAAAGCCAATTTATTCACAAAAAATTTCCTAACCTCACTTTCGCAGGGAACGCGATTGCACTGAGCATGTGCAACAAGCCGTTAAACCTCTAGGTGTCCCTAGTAGGAGGAGTGTTGTCTCCTGAGGGTTTTCAGTGGATACTACCCACAAAATCCGGTCAAGTTGGTTTTGTAAAATAACTAAGATTCAAACCCTAAAGTTTTGTTTCAGAAAATAACAATTCTATTATCCTAAGTCTAGACTATCGAACCTTTATTTTTCACATCTCGCTTCTTATTTAACAATAGATTTTATATGTCTTTACGTGCAGTGCAAATAGTGTCGTTAAGTTTCCAGAAGGATCGATTTACGTCATCATGTCACACAATAAAGCCCAGATAAAATTTTTTGAAAGGATCACATAAGTTTTATAAAGAGTTAAGTATTTTTCAAGTTTCGTTTTCCAGTAAAGTTTCAACTTTAGAATTTCTATCTTCCTTAACAGGAAACTAGGTCTTATTTTTCACTCTACCTTTTTCTTGTTTTCATTTCATACACACCTCTGTGAACGCGCAATAGTCTCTATCATAGAATAAAAACCTTCATATCTCCGCTAAATTTTTTTTTTTATAAAAGCCTGTCTTTTATCAAGATTATTCTCACACAAAAAACCGTTAGGAATTTTAACTCGGAGAGAACACTTGCTTGATTTTTGTTTTAATCTGGACTTTCTAGGCTTCTTAGCGAGTTTTGGGGCAATGCACCCAAACCAGTTGGCTTTAGGGCATTAGGTGTAGAAACACCCCAGCGGACTTAATTACTCAAGTTACCTAGATCCACAAACAAAAGACAGTTTGGCGTGAAAATCATGATAATTTAATACGAACGGAGATATAGCCGGCAGTTCAATTATTTTTTTGGATAAAAGACGTGTTTAGTGGGTTTTGGTGTGTAATCATTCCAATCAAGTTCCAGATGGGTTATTTTTCAAACTTAGTTCCAATTAAGGCATTAATAACATTCCTTCATATTCACTCACTTCATAAACTATTCTTGATATTACTTATTTCCGAACAAACCTATTTGATCCTCAGAAAATTATTTATCCATTTAAAAGTTTTTAGACATAAAAAGACTTGTCATCTAATTTCCAAAACTCACGACACGTGCAGTGTGATGTAAAGACGTATATCAGCTATAGTTAACTTCAAAGGAGAGTTATCTTTCAGGTTTTCAAAATCTAAACATAAGATTTAGTTATTCTTATCTTATCAAGCAAAACCATCGAAATGTTGAATCAGAGTGCTCCCACTAGCTAACTTGACAGAAAAGTTTTTATGTTTTTAGAAAATTTTCAGATTTTTATGGATTTTATGGATTTAGTATGCAGATGCAAAATATACATATGAATGCGAAGGTTAGAAATGCGTACCGAGCGTACCCCCAAACTTAAACTGGACAGTGTCCTCACTGTTATTGCATGAAGATATCATTTGAAGGGTCAAAATTGTCGGTTAGATATACACAAAATTTCTGTTTTTATATTTTTTTTGTTTTTGGTTTTAAGAAAAAGAAAAAGAAAAAGAATATCCACAAAAATGTACAAAATGGTATATACATACCCCCAAACTTATTTGGAACAGTGTCCACTTGTTCTTGGCTGGATAACCGAAGTTTGGAGGTAGGCAGAGGAAGATTATGCAGGGTAAACCGGCTCCTGTAAGAACAGGAGCTCCTATGTTGGTTCGGCGCTAAGGTACGGTTTTAGTCGGTGTCCGTTTACTTTGAAAAATGAACCGTCCTTTGGATTCTCCAAATCCACAGCGCCATGCGGATACACATTCCGCACAAAATACGGCCCTTTCCAGCGAGATCTGAGCTTTCCTGGATGGAAGTGTAGTCTGGTGTCGTAAAGCAATACCTGTTGACCAGGTACGAAAGTTTTGCGCAAAAGGTGTTTATGGTGAAACACCTTCGTTCGATTCTTAACGACAACCGCGTTATCGTAAGCCTCATCCCTAAGCTCGCTCAATTCATTCAACTGCAGCTTCCGATGGTTGCCCGCATCTTCGAGAGACAGATTCAACTCCTTTATCGCCCAAAATGCACGATGTTCTATTTCGACAGGTAGGTGGCAAGCCTTTCCGTACACAAGCCGATAGGGAGACATGCCAAGGTCGGTCTTATAAGCGGTTCGAAAGGCCCAAAGGGCATCAGTGAGTTTCAGCGACCAATCCTTACGGTTCTTGGAAACCGTCTTCTCCAGTATCTGCTTGATTTGCCGATTTGAAACTTCGGCCTGCCCGTAGGTTTGGGGGTGGTAGGGCGTAGAGAGCTTATGATTAATGGAATATTTCCGCATCAAGGCCTCAAAAGTCTTGTTGCAGAAATGGCTTCCATTGTCGCTAATGATCGCTCGGGGGTGCCCAAAACGGGAGAAAATGTTTTCTTTAAGAAACCTAACGACAACCTTGTTGTCGTTAGTCCGGATGGGCACAGCCTCGACCCACTTAGAGACGTAATCAACAGCGAGAAGGATGTACAAGTTCCCAAAAGAGCTGGGAAACGGCCCCATGAAATCGATCCCCCAAACATCGAAAATCTCCACAACCAAGATCGGTTGGAGCGGCATCTCGTTCCTCCGGGATATCCGGCGCAAGTGTTGGCACCGGGAGCAAGTCTTGCAATAGTCATGAGCGTCTTTGAAGAGTTGTGGCCAGTAGAAACCACATTGCAAGATCTTCTCAGCTGTCTTTCTGGGGCCAAAATGCTCGCCACATACTTGATCGTGGCAAAATGACAGCACACTCTTGAATTCCTCGTCAGGGACACACCGACGAATAATCTGGTCGGGACAGTACTTGAACAAATAGGGTTCGTCCCAGTAAAAGTGTTTTACTTGGGATAAGAAGCGAAGTCTGTCCTGACTTGACCATTCAGTCGGTAGTAATCCTGTGGCTAAATAGTTCACAATATCTGCGAACCAGGGTTTGCAAGATACTGTCAAGAGCTGTTCATCCGGGAAAACGTCATTGATCGGAATTGGAAGCGAAGGCGAAGAAGGAAGTCGTGAGAGATGGTCGGCAACTACGTTTTCACATCCTCTTTTGTCCTTAATGACAAGGTCAAACTCTTGAAGCAAGAGGATCCAACGTATTAACCGAGATTTTGCATCTTTCTTCGCAAAAAGATGGCGCAGAGCAGAATGGTCTGTGTAGACAATGACTGGAGAGCCGATGAGGTAGGGCCTGAACTTTTCTAAAGCAAATACAACAGCCAAGAATTCCTTCTCAGTTGTTGTATAATTGAGTTGGGCGTCGTTCAGGGTTCGGCTCGCATAATAGATTACGTGCGGCATCTTGTTTATGTGTTGTCCAAGGACAGCACCAATGGCAAAGTCAGATGCATCGCACATAATCTCAAATGGGTGCGTCCAGTCAGGCGAAGAAAGAATGGGAGCAGAGGTGAGTGAGCTTTTCAATGACTCGAATGCAGTCACACAGCTTGAGTTGAAGTCGAATGGCGTATCCTTGGCCAGCAAAAGAGTCAAGGGCCTAGCAATCTTGCTAAAGTCCTTGATGAACCGTCTATAGAAACCGGCATGGCCAAGGAAGGCTCGGATATCTCTGACGCATCTGGGAGGAGGTAGATTGGAAATGACCTCAATCTTTGCTTTGTCAACCTCTATGCCATTTTGCGAGATGATATGTCCTAAGACAATACCTTCGCGCACCATGAAGTGACACTTCTCCTAATTCAAAGTGAGATTCTTGTCCTTACATCGGGTAAGGACAGCGTCAAGATGCAGCAAACACTCGTTGAAGGAATCGCCGAAGATGGAGAAATCGTCCATGAAGATCTCCAGAAATTTTTCCACCATGTCTGAGAAGATTCCCATCATACACCGCTGGAAGGTAGCGGGCGCATTGTATAACCCAAAGGGCATGCGACGATATGCAAACGTGCCGAAAGGACAAGAGAAAGTGGTCTTGTCCTGGTCTTTTTCGGCGATGGGAATCTGATTATAGCCGGAGTAGCCATCAAGAAAGCAGTAGTACTCGTGTCCGGCCAATCGTTCAAGCATTTGGTCAATGAAAGGTAGCGGAAAGTGGTCCTTCCGCGTTGCGGCGTTGAGTTTTCTGTAATCGATGCATACTCGCCACCCAGTTTGGGTGCGAGTAGGGATTAACTCGTTCGCCTCGTTAGTGATGACCATTATACCTGATTTCTTGGGGACAACGTGAATGGGGCTAACCCACTGGCTATCAGAGATTAGGTAAATGATACCACTATCCAGACATTTTACGATCTCCTTCTTCACAGCCTCTTTCATAACTGGATTGAGACGTCTTTGTGGATCCCGGGCTGGTTTGGCTTCATCCATCAGATGAATGTGATGTTCAACGATCAGGGGACTAATCCCCTTGATGTCCGTCATGGACCAGCCAAAAGCTTGCCTGTTGCTGTGCAAGACCGCGAGAAGGGCTTTCTCTTGCTCTGGAGCTAGAGAAGCCGAGATGATGACAGGGAGGGTCTCGTTCTCACCTAAGTAAGCGTACTTAAGGTGAGACGGCAAAGGCTTGAGTTCGAGCGTTGGAGGTGAAACGATGGAAGGCAAGATTGGTGAAGCGGTCTTGAACTCAAAAGATTCCAGCAAAGGTTCGAAACGAGTGTAAGCGACCGAGTCGGATGGTTCAGGTAACTCATCCGGAAATTCGAAGGATTCAAACTCGGGTTGCGAGCGGCTAAGATCGTTCAAGAACGTGAAACACTCGTAGTCGTTGTCGGGCGCAGAAACAGCAGCAGGTTCGAGGAGGAACGCACTAGTGGCGTTAAGGTTAGCATGATCGAACAGAAACTCCTCGAATTCACACTCTTCGGGGGTGATCTCCTGGATCGATCAGACGTCTAGTATATGAGCATTAGGTTCGGAGGGCTGATTCCCCAACCTAAAAATGTTGAGTTCAATTGTCATGTTTCCAAAAGAGAGGTTCATCGAACCATTGCGACAATTGATCACAGCATTTGAGGTTGCAAGGAATGGGCGACCGAGTATCACCGGAATTTGATTCCGGGGGTTAGCTACAGGCTGTGTGTCTAATACAATGAAGTCAACGGGGAATATGAAGTCCCCGACTTTGATTAACACATCCTCTAGCTCACCCCTAGGATGGGTGATCGATCGGTCGGCCATTTGGAGAGTACAGTTTGTGGGTTTCAGCTCTCCTACGCCTAATTGCTCGTATACTGGGTACGGAAGAAGGTTAACATTGGCACCAAGATCTAATAGTGCGCGGTTGATGTTCTTATCCCCAATGGTAATAGAAATCGTAGGACAGCCAGGGTCCTTCCGTTTTTGTGGTAAAGATCGGGTAAGAGCGTCACTCACAGCACTAGCCAAGAAAACTTTCTTTGGTACCTGAGACTTCCTCTTTTTCGTGCACAAGTCCTTTAAGATTTTCGCGTAGGATGGGACTTGTTGGACGGCATCTAAAAGAGGAATGTTAATGTTAACCTGCTTAAATAACTCCAGAATCTTCTCCATTTGAGGATTTTGTTTATTAGACCTCAACCGGTTTGGAAATAGGACGTTTTTAAAATTGGTTGAGTCTAATGCTTGTAGAGGAGATTGTGGAGTCAGAACGGATCCCAGAACAGGTGTTTTCGTGGAGTGAGAAGCGGGTCCGTTCAGAGCAGAAGAAGAAGAAGAAGAAGAAGAAGAAGAAGGAGAGCCTTTTGAAGAATGGAGAATAGGCTCAGAAGACGAAGAAGCAGGAGAAGAAGAAGAAGAAGAAGCGGCCGGGGTGTCATCGTTGATCCGTGTGCCAATGTTGTTTTGCAGCATCCTTCCCGATCTCAATGTGGTCACGGCACTCACATTATGGTTCTGTTGTTCAAGAGCAACATGTACATTCTGTGGGTGACCGGGATTTGGGAGTGGCTGGGACGGGAGCTTCCCCTTCTCTCGCTCGCTTAAGGCCGCATTCAGCTGTGCAATCTGGGCCTCGATGGTCTTGATGCTTTGCCCGTGAGCGGCAGTGTGTTGCACTAAGGACTGAATGGAAGACTGGATGTTGGCGGTGGATTGAGTCGATTGTTTAACGAACGCCTCCAGACTTCGTTCGAGCGAGGAAACCTTATCGTTGTTTGACGGAACAAAGTTGTTTGGTGGAAAAGAATTGTTGGGTGCAAAGTTGTTCGTCTGATTTTGAAAAGGTTGGGGTTGGAAGGGCTGCTGAAATTGATGTTGAGTTTGTTGTTGCGCTTGTTGTTGCGGCGGAGGGGGCCTTTAGAAATTGTTGCCTTGGAATTGATTCTGATTCTGATTCCAGGCGAAATTGGGGTGGTTCCTCCAACCGGGATTGTAGGTGGAAGAGTATGGATCATTCCTCGATCTTTGCTGGAATGCAGCATTAACCTGATCCTTTCCTTGCGATGGTGGATTGTAAGGACACTCTTCGGTTAAGTGAGAAGAATCGGAACAACAAGCGCAAATGGTACGAAGGGGGAGAACAGGGGTAGGACCAGGAGAAGAAAATTTGCTCTCTATCGCTTCAAGCTTTCTCGTTATCGGAGCCATTTCAGTTTTCATCGCAATAGAGACGTCAAGTTGGTGAATTCCTACCCTAGACTGACCGGTAGAAGTGGAGGTAGAAGAAGAAGAAGTCGGTCTGGTGCTCTCCCATTGTAGCGTTTGCTCCGCAAGGTCGTCAAAGAATTGCCACGCTTCCTCGTCAGATTTCGATAGGAAGTGGCCCTGACAGATGGTTTCCAACAACTGCTTCGTTGCTGGGTTCAGGCCCTCGTATAAGGTTTGGCAAAGTTGCCATTTCTCTATACCGTGGTGAGGACACTGAACAAGAAGGTCTTTGTACCGGTCAAAGCACTTCCAGAAGGGTTCAGAAGGAAGCTGAGAGAATTGGTTGATTTCATTGCGAATCCTTGCGGTTTTATGATTCGGATAGAACTTTTTGAGAAACGCTTTAACAAACTCGTCCCAACTGGTTATGGAGTGGGAAGCGGTGCTATACATCCATTTTTCAGCAAGATCGCATAAAGTGAACGGAATGACCCGTAGACGTATAGCATCGTCCGACAATTGGGTAGTTTTCATCATGGCACAAACGTTTTGAAATTTATTGATGAAGATATAGGCATCTTCAGATTCAAGCCCATGAAATCGTGGAAGCATGTTGATGAAGTGGGGCTTAATTTCAAAATTATCCCCATTGGCCGGTGGAAGAGAAAGGCAGGTGGGAAGTCCAGAACGGGTGGGATAGAAACGATCCTGGAGCGCGATTCGCTGCGGCGCTACAACAGGCGGTGGTGGTGGGTTATTGGTCTCCGTAGGAGGTGGAGCCAATCCAGGGGTAGTCAAAGAGATGTTCGGATTAAATCCTGACATCGCGGAAGAAGAGGTTGGTGATGGTGAAGGTGAAGATGTATGAACAGAATTCCGGTCAACGTCGGAGTTGGCCGGCAAAGGTAAAGGTGAAAGAGGAGTGGACGGAGTTTCGACGTCTGAGTCGATCGCGTAGTCGGTAGCGACTAACGTAACGCGGACTAGGCGGGCGCTAGTGTCCTGAGTCCAAACGGACATACACTAAACGAGTTTAGTATAGTCAAAGCGGAGAAGGTGAGGGTAAGAAAACGTCACTGGAGAAAGGCGATGGGTGGTGGGTGAAAAAATGGATTTTGGCGACAAAGGGCAAGTTTTTATAAAAGTTTTTGATTTTTTTTCTTTTTTTTTATTTTATTTTTAGAAAGAGCTTTACAGAAATATGTACGGACTTACGGCTTTAAGCAATCACAAACAAGATATGCACAATCACACCTAGATCTAGGGTCACCTAGATCTGCTAGACAGCTCCTAACTGTTCCAGAGGGCTAGAAATAGGACCTCAAACCGCCTCTTCTCCGTCAATTGCGACCAGGTAAGTGCCAGGTAAGTGCCAGGTAAGTGGGAGGTTGTCCAACGCTTTCGCGAAATTCCTTAATTAAATAACCACTTGCCTTCGACACACTTGCCTAGACACCGCAAAAGTCAGATAGGATAAACGGCCGATGCCTGTAACTAGTCATCTGTCCTATTGAGCGCGAAGTCCTTAGGGCTGAGTCTAGTATTTTTTAATTAACAATAGTCAATGCATATGCTTTTTGTGATTTCTGGGGTCCTGGGAAGGGTGATGAAATCCCCACCCAATCTGAATTGGTTTCAAGCCCCTTAAGTCCGTATTAATGAATGCAAAGCGGTAACAAATCAACTGCAAACAATTTTTATTTTTAACGCGGCGCAAAGAATCCTGCACAAGAACAGTTTATTGGAAGGGGGAAGAGAATTTGCGCAAAGAATGCTGCAGAAAACACAGTTTATTGGAGTCCAGAGGAGTGGGAGAGAGATAAGGAACACTCACAGGGATTTTGAGTTGATGAGGGTTCCAAATGGCCGCGGTTCCGCGGCCTAAGCTTGCTTATGCCGCGGTTCCGCGGCATTAAGGTAGGATTGGGCCTCTGGAATTTTTGTGTGTGCTTCCTTGGATGTCCTCTTCTTTTCTGGAGTTCCAGAAACTTGATTTGCTCACTGTACCTGCTCCAGATTTTTACAGTAGACCGTTTGCTTCGTTTTGATCCGTCGCGGTGTAGCCGCGAAATGTGGGTCTATCTTCCCACGTCTTTGGCACTGAACTCGAACTCCGTATTATCCTGCACACTTGCACAAAAACTAATCAAAAATAAAAAAATGATTTTTTACAAAGTATATTTTTTTTGTTTTGTTTTTCGTTAGCTTTATATTCACAAATTAACCCGAAATTACACAAAGAAATAAACTACCGTCTCCCCGGCAACGGCGCTATTTGATTGTCAGAGATTCTGCGTGTTTAAGTTTAGTTAATTACCGCAATCAAAACGGTTTCGCTTGTAGCTAGCCGGTTGAGTACGGGTCGTCCGTAGGGAGATGGGAATCTTTTTCTATGTGCTTTAACGAGTTAAGTCCAATTTTCCAGATTTGTTTGTGATTATCTAAGTGTTAAAATGATATGTAAAGAGAGCTTGTTAGGGTTAGAATTAGGTTAGTTTGAGTTAGGAGTCGCTCACTTCTTTCGTTGCCACTCTTAATATCGGTGTTACGGTAATCGGCAACAACGGGGATTAGCACGACTAGGAAGGAACTTGCGAGTATAAGCTAGGCTTTCCAACGCTTAAGTTCTTCCTTTTGGTGCTTGTCCGTCCGTTCTTGGCTCTTAGCCATAACTTCCGGTTAATTCAATCGCAACCGGTCTCACTACGGAATCACCGCTATCATGTAGGATAGGGTGCCGTAGGGAGCGGATTGTGGTTCAATTAACGGGAGTTGATTTAAGATGTTGGGCAAGGAAAGAGTGAGAGAGATTTCCTTCTCTCAAACTTCCCTTATCCTACCCTAACAAGTATGGAAACTACTCACACATCATAATGAAAAGAAAATAAAACAAAGAGGAAGATAGAAAGAAAGAGATTAGAAGATAACAACTAGCTATTTGCGACCTCACCTTGGCAAGGATCAAGCGTAAGCATCATGGTTGTTTTAAGGATAAAGAAAAAGAGAAAAGAAAGAAACAACAATAAATAACAACAACTACTTATCAATTAACGATTACAAGCGATTAACATAAAAAGAGCAAGACAAGTATAATAACAAAATGAACTTCTTTATTCATCATTCTTCACTCACAAAAGCTCACTACAAGTTTTTCAATGGAGAAGAGATGAGAAGAGGAAGAAGAACAAGTATTCTAAACCCTAAAAAATACAAGATTAAGCACCCTTGGCTTCACAAGGTTCTGGGCTATTTATAGGCAGGGAAAAGGAAATCTAGGGCAACAATCAGAACAAACATGAAAATACAAATATACCCCTGAAATTTGGACAGCTGCGGCGCCTGTACGGCCGCGGAACCGCGGCCTAGACCCCCTATTGGCCGCGGTTCCGCGGCCGTATAGAGGAATTGCCTTGTCCAATTTTGTGGGTTTCCCTGGTATTGTGTGCCCTTTATTCTGGTATATGTATTTTCTCAGATTTTCTTCACGATTTTTCCAGAATTTCTGTTGAGCAAAAGGTGATTTGATGTGGATCTTTTTGTCATGATTTCCTCGAGCTCCGTGTAGATTTCTTGGATCTTGTGTTGCCATTGAGCCTTGTGCATGAAAATGACATCGATTTGCCATTTTGTCTCTTAAACTGGTGTGTGGCAACAGACGGATAAAGAGCGGAGATCCGTGTTTTATCTGTGGTTGGCAGGAACCCAGGTTTTGTCGTGATTTTCCATGAATTTCACCGTTCAGAGCCGAGAACCTGTATCCTGCAATTGACTAGCAAACACGGCTCAAGAGTACCTACCGATATGCAATGTGATAAAAATTGGGCGGTATAAAAATGCAAAAATCTGATATGAACAACGAGCTTCCTGGTCTGCCACCAGAGCGCGAGATTGAGTTCTGCATCGACTTGATCCTCGGCGCGGGGCCTATCTCTATACCGCCTTATCGGATGGCCCCGGCGGAGCTGAGGGAGCTGAAGGATCAGTTACAGGACTTGCTGGACAAAGGGCTTATCCGACCGAGTGTGTCACCTTGGGGTGCTCCCGTCCTGTTTGTTAAGAAGAAGGACGGCAGTATGCGCTTATGCATTGATTATCGTCAGCTGAACCGGGTTATTGTGCGGAACAGATATCCCCTACCCCGCATTGACGACTTATTCGATCAGCTCCACGGTGCAGGGTTTTTCTCGAAGGTTGATTTACGGTCAGGTTATCACCAGTTGCGGGTTCAGAAGGAGGATATTCCGAAGACCGCTTTCCATACTCGATATGGTCATTATGAGTTCTTGGTGATATCGTTCGGGCTCACAAATGCCCCGGTAACATTTATGGACTTGATGAACCGTGTATTCAGGCCGTATCTTGATCAGTTCATCATTGTTTTCATTGACGACATCTTGGTTTATTCTCGGAGCCGGGAGGAGCATAAGCAGCACTTGCGTATCACATTGCAGATTTTGAGGGAGCATCAGTTGTTCGCCAAATTTTCCAAGTGAGCATTCTAGTTAGACAGTGTCGACTTCTTGGGTCGTGTGGTGACGAGAGATGGTATTCGTGTGAACCTGAAGAAGATTGAGGCAGTGCAGCGTTGGCCCAGACCGGTATCAGTTACAGAGGTTCGCAGCTTTCTAGGTCTGGCCGGCTATTATCGACGTTTTGTCCAGGATTTCTCCCGTATTGCTGCACCGTTGACCGGGTTGACCCGGAAGGGGGTTCTTTTCGATTAGACCCAGGCATGTGAGGATAGCTTCCAGCTGTTGAAGACTCGTCTGACTACTGCACCAGTGTTATCATTGCCTTCAGGATCGGGCGGTTTCGTGGTATATTGTGATGCTTCTCGAGTGGGGCTGGGCTGTGTATTGATGCAGAACGAAAGAGTTATCGCTTATGCTTCTCGACAGTTAAGGAAACACGAACAGAACTACCCCACTCATGATTTAGAGATGGCTGCAGTGGTATTTGCACTTAAGATCTGGAGACATTACCTATACGGCGAGTCATGCCAGATATTCACTGACCACAAGAGCTTGAAGTATATTTTTTAGCAGCGAGATCTGAATCTGAGACAGCGTTGTTGGATGGAGTTGGTGAAAGATTATGACTGCGAGATTTTATACCATCCGGGCAAGGCGAATGTGGTGGCAGATGCTTTGAGTAGGAGGCCCAGAGGTAGCTTATCTTGTTTGAGCGCAGTACAGATGCAGTCGACGGCGGATTGGCAGGTGTGATGTGACAGCAGAGTGCAGTTCGAGTTTACTCCTACAGGGGGACAGCTGGCCCATTTCAGAGCACGGCCATAGTTACTTGACCGTATTCGCGAGGCACCGTCTGGTGATGCCCGTATTTTAAAGATTATAGAGCAGATTCGGCAGGGCAGAGTTTCCGAGTTCTTGATCGATGATCAGGGGATACTTCGATTTGGGACTCGACTGTGCGTACCAGATTCTGAGGGACTGAGGCGTGATATCCTTGAGGAGGCACATAGGTCAGTGTACAGTGTACATCCAGGTTCCACCAAGATGTACCGTGATTTAAGAGAAGTTTACCGGTGGGACGGGATAAAGAAAGATGTTACAGACTTTATATCGAGATGCCTGACTTGTCAGCAAGTCAAGGCCGAGCACCAGAGGCCAGCCGGCGAGTTACAGCTTTTGCCCATCCCTGAGTGGAAGTGGGAACATGTCTCCATGGACTTCATTGTGGGCCTACCCAGGACCAGTCGAGGGTATGACTCTATTTGGGTGATTGTGGATCGACTGACGAAAGGGGCTCACTTCCTGCCAGTGAAGACCACTTTTGGATTTACTCAGTACGCCCAGGTTTATATTAATGAGAGCATGCGACTGCATGGCGTCCCGACTTGCATCGTGTCCGACCGGGGCACCTAGTTTACCAGCCGATTATAGCAGAAACTTCAAGAGGCTTTGGGCACCCGATTGAGTTTTAGCACAGCTTTTCATCCGCAGGCTGACGGTCGGTCAGAGCGTACTATTCAGACTCTTGAGGACATGCTCAGAGCTTGTGTTTTAGACTTCGGTGGTAGCTGGGATCGTCATTTGCCCTTGATCGAGTTCTCCTACAATAATAGCTTCCAGGAGACAATTCAGATGGCGCTTTTCGAGGCTTTATATGGGAGGAGATGTCGATCGCCTGTATGTTGGACAGAGCTCAGGGAGAGCAGTATTTTTGGGGCCGCAGATCGTACAGGAGATGACCGAAAAAATACAACTGATTCGGGACAGGATGAGAGCGGCCCAGAGTAGGCAGAAATCATATGCTGACAAGCGTCGTTGCCGACTCGAGTTCGCTGTTGGCGATCATGTTTTCCTGAGGGTCTCTCTGATGAAGTGTGTGATGAGATTTGGACGGAAAGGGAAGCTTAGTCCTAGATATGTTGGTCCCTTCAAGATCCTAGAGCGTGTCGGTTCAGTGGCTTATCGGTTAGCTCTTCCACCCAGCTTCCTCGATGTTCACCCCGTGTTCCATGTTTCGATGCTCCGCAAGTACCTTCATGACCCTTCCCATACGATTCAGCACCAGACGATCCAGCTAGAGCGCGATCTTTCATTCACCGAGCAGCCGGTGGTCATTTTGGATCGGCAGGTGAAGAAATTGAGGTCGAAGGTTATACCGTCTGTCAAGGTTCTTTGGCGTGGCCCGAACAGCGAGGAGGTCACCTGGGAGACTGAGGACGAGATGAGGAAGAAATAACCCCATCTTTTTGAAGGTACGCGTAGTTAAATTCTAAATTCGGGGACCGAATTTCTTTAATGGGGGAAGACTGTAACGCTTAGAAAATCGTTTAGGCAGTTTTTCGATAATCGGCAAAATAAACAGTCTTTTCCGTAAAAAGTCAAAATAAGTATTTTTCAATATAGGTCTAATTATACAAAATTTAGATAAGATATTGCTAAAATTTGGTCACTAAATTGTCACTTAATTTTTTTTATCTATTTAAAAAAATTTCCTTAATTAATTATTTTTAATATTATTTTAAGCTTTTAAAAATACATTAAATTAGTAATAAATACAAATTTAAATGGGTAAATTACACACTTAATAACCATTATAAACTAAAAATTAGTGTTAACAAAAATTTTATCAAAACTCACCAAGAATTGTGGTTTTATGGTCAAAAATGAATTAAAAATGGGGTTTTTGTGTAAAAAGTGATGTGATATGCATTAATTGACGTTAGATGATAAATTTTTGTGTAGAATTTTCCACACAACTCTTCCCTTCTCTCCCCCTCTTGCTCAGGTCGAGCTCATTCAGCAGGAAACCCCCATTTCCCCCTCTCTTTCTTGCTTCAAAAATCATGAAAAAAATGCACAAAAATCCACAAAATACACACTTTTCTTCACTAATTCAAACCTAAATCCTTTTCCACCTCTTCTCAAACCCTAAATTATTTAAAACAAGGAGAAAGAAGACATATTTGGAGGCTAAGTGCAAGAGGTTCACCACTTGTGAGGTATAAGTTCTAATCAAGTTGTTAAATTTGTAGTTTGTTTATGCTAAATTAGAAGTTTAAAGTGTTAATTTCATTATAATGGGTTGTCTTGAAAATTCTAGTAAAGGTTTGGAATTTCAATTAGGGTTTGAAGTTTTATAAGTGGGTTTTAAATTGTGTTGTGGCCATCTAGTAGCTTGAATTGGATGGTTGTGCGATATTGCGATCGCTAAGTCGTTAATCCGCGAGGTTTCCATCGGAATTTTTATGCGAATGCTTACTAGGATTTCTAAATTATTAGAAAGTGACTTAATTGCGTTATCGTGACAATATTATTAGCATCTACTACGACTTGTAGGGTGTGTGAATGCGGAGTTTTGTCTAGTCGGGTTTTAGTTTTGGCGGTTGTCCCGAAACGATGATTTTAGTTAAGGTTTTAGCGATTTTCGTGTGTTTTCCGCGTACCGAGTGCACGTTGTGCCTAAATTATGAGCATCGACCTTTTCATATCGTGACTTGCGTTGTTTCATGAGGTGTAATCTTATATTGTGTGTTTTGCAATTTTAGGATCGGTTGCGGAAACATCGGACGCGGCGCGTAAAGGCAAAGCGGTGGTTGGATTAGATTAGCGAGGCGTCCAGATGAGTAGATGTAAACATCTATGGGGAAATCGTCTGGATGGCGCGAGGCGCTCCATAGTTAGGTTTACTTTATTACTTGCAACTATATGCCTAGTTAGTTAGTTAACCATCTCATTTATTGCATACCTTTATAGCTATTCGTCTGCTAGCATTGCATGGTTATCCATATACACATGTGTGATAGCACCTCTTAGGACACGTACACCATTACCATTGGCTGATGTTGCACGCGCACTATTCATGTGAACACACTGTAGGGTGTTTTTCGTCACCCTATTGAGATGGTAATACGCGCGCGCTTGACAGGCGTACTATAAATTCCTCCTTCCTATGGTAGGCCGGGGTTTAATGATTGTGGGGATCCGAATCTCCGGCAGCCACGGACTAAGCTGCCGTTAATTACCCCTCGCCTTTGGAGAGAGGGAACCTCCGATTGACGGGTTAAACTGGTCATGCGAACTCGATGTGCAGTGTACGTGTGTGTTGTTTTGGAGGGGGGTTTGGATATATCGGGAGCCCCGCAGAGTTTTTACGGGGGTCCCGCTACCCGGATAGCGGGCTGGGGGTCAAGGGGGCTAGCAGCCCCCTTGCGGGGTGCGAGGCAGCGCCCCGGCCCAAATTTTTTTTAAGGGGGACAGTGTTGTGGAGTGTGTGTGTATCTGTACATATATATAAATGTATATATATATAAAAAAGGGAAAAAGCGCCCAAAGGACGCATGGGGTCAGCGCCTTGAGCGCTGTGCGCTTAGGTGCTGTGCGCTTAGGCGCTAGCACGCCACGTGGGTGCTTTGCGCTGGAGCGTTGGGCGCGCCACGTGTCGGCACGTGGGTAGTTTGCGCTTGAGCGCCAGCGTGCCACATGTCGGCACGTGGGCGCTTTGCGCTTGAGCGCTGGGCGCTGGAGCGCAAGCGCGCCACGTGTCGGCACGTGGGCGCTTTGCGCTTGAGCGCAGGGCACTGGCGAGAAAAAGAGGTTTTTAGCCCCAGAAATTCTCGAAAGAGAAATCAGAGTGGAGTTAAATTCTTAAGATGTTTTGGGGTTGATGAAAGGGGTTCTTCTTCTTTCTCCTCTGGTTGCTGGATCTTGAAGATCAAGAGATATGAGATTTTTAAAAATCTCCTCTTTTTGAGATTTAATGGAAGATCTGAGTTCCCCTTTATGGGTTTTGTGGTGAAAAACTATTTAGTTTTATAGAATGAAGAGTAAAACTCTTGATTTAATTCAAAAGAAAGAAGAAGGTTTTGGAACCTTGAAAAAGGAGAAAAGATCTCAGATCTAAAATTTTTTTTGGAGAGAGAAAAAAGTTGTGAGATATTTTTATTATCTTTGCCTTTATAGGCTATACACTTTATATATAGCCCCTTGGGCTTTACACAAATGGCATTTTGGCCATCCCATGGCTCATGTGCTACTTCTTTTTGCACATAAGCCATGGGCTTACAAAAAAATGGCTTTATGCCTATTTTGCATACATTCATGCACAAAAATTACATAAAAATTATTTATTACATGATTTGGTTGTTGGCATGGGGGAGGCCAGCCGCTTCATGGTCGGGCTCGCTCCGGGCATTGGCCCACTTGGCTTGGGGTTGACTTTGATTTTGACTTGGTCAACCGGGGTGTAAATTTTTACCCCAACAAATTGCCCCCCATCAATAAATGCACACAGCATATGTGGGTCGTGTGCATGAAATTGATGGATCTTCTTTCACGTGGAGGCGACTTGCTTTGGTCCCCACTTTTTGGGATGCTCTGCCCTTTTTACGACATGGACGGTCGACGCTTGACGCGTCTCCGAGATGGAGTGTCTATGGTAGACGTTTATCTGGCCCAGAGTAATTTGGTAGACGTGCCCCGGCATGGAGTGTCGTTGGTCGACGTTTCTCCGAGGCGGAGTGTCGGTTGGTTGACGTATCCCTGAGTCGGAGTGTCCGCTGGCTGACGTGTCCCCGGCACGGAGTGTCGGCGTTGGACGTTTCCCCGGTACGGAGTGTCTGTGTTGGACGTTTCCCCGACGCAGAGTGTCGCTTGTTGACGTGTCCCCGGCACGGAGTGTCTGCTTGACGTTTCCCCGGCACGGAGTGTCGCTGGTTGACGTGTCCCCGAGACGGAGTGTCGGCTCGATGTTTCCCCATTACGGAGTGTCGCTGTTGGACGTTTCCCTGATGCGGAGTGTCTGTGTTGGACGTTTTCCCGATGCAGAGTGTCGCTTGTTGACGTGTCCCCGGCACGGAGTGTCGCTGGTTGACGTGTCCCCGAGACGGAGTGTCTGCTTGACGTTTCCCTATTTACGGAGTGTCGTTGTCGGACGTTTCCCTGATGCGGAGTGTCTATGTTGGACGTTTCCCCGATGCAGAGTGTCGCTTGTTTGACGCAGAGGTCGATATTGGAATTGGTTGGTTTGATTTGTTTGATTTGAGTCGACATCAGCATCGCTACACTGGAATATGGTACCAGGAGCAAATCATCATTTGTCATGAGAGAATTTTGGGATTGGTATTTTTGTCGGCATCTGCATTGCTGCACTGGAATAATGCCAGGAGCAACTCATCATTTGCCCCGGGAGGATTTGTGAATTGTTTTTTTTGTTTGGCATCTGCATTGCTGCACTGGAATAATGCCAGGAGCAACTCATCATTTGCCCCGGAAGGATTTGGGAATTGGTGGCTTAGGAGACAGGTTTAGATCCCTATCGCCTAAGGCTTTTCAGTTTTATGGGCCGTAAGGGTCCCATAAAAGCATTTTCTCCCTACGAGTCGAAAGGATCTCGTAGGCGTATTTTCTCCTTAGGAGTCGTGGGGACTCCTGAGTGTGTCGCTCCTTTGTGAGTCATAAGGATCTCACGCGGGAATTTTCTCCTCACAAAGTCGAGAGGACTTGCGAGTGCATTTCATCTCCTTTTTACGAGTTTGCGCCCTTTCGGGTTTTCACAAACTCGCCGGTAGTCCTGCTGTTTTTACTCACGGAGCCCTTTCGGGTTTTCATCCGTGCCCATTTTGCTTGTGGACATACCTTCTTTTTTCTTCTTTTTTTTTTGAATCTTTCCCGCCGGTGGGACTTTGAATGTGGTCTCGCCGGTAGGACTTGGGAGAGATTGGGATCGTTTTACGCCCGTGGATTGTATACGGTTTTGCAGGATGTATGATCCAGACCGTAGGGCCGGAAAAATTTTCGGGACTTTGTTGGCGTCTGCATCGCTGCACTGGAATATGGTACCAGGAGCGACTCATCATTCGCCGTTGGGGTATGGGATTTGGAATTTGGTTGGCGTCTGCATCGCTGCACTGGAATATGGTACCGGGAGTGACTCATCATTCGCCATTTGGGATTTGAGTTTGGAATTTGGTTGGCGTCTGCATCGCTGCACTGGAATATGGTACCAGGAGCGACTCATCATTCTCCATTGGGGTATTGGATTTGGAATTTGGTTGGCGTCTGCATCGCTGCACTGGAATATGATACCAGGAGCGACTCATCATTCGCCATTTGGGATTTGAGTTTGGAATTTGGTTGGCGTCTGCATCGCTGCACTGGAATATGGTACCAGGAGCGACTCATCATACGCCACTTGGGGAAATGGAAAGAGATAGCTTAGGAGACAGGTTTTGATCCCTATCACCTAAGACTTTTCAATTTTATGGGCCGTGAGGGTCCCATAAAAGCATTTTCTCCCTACGAGTCGTAAGGATCCCGCAGGTGTATTTTCTCCTTAGGAGTTGTGAGGGCTCCTAAGTGTGTTTTTCCTTTGTGAGTCGTAAGGATCCTACAAAAGTTTGTTCTCCTCATGTATCGTGAGGACACATGAATGGGTCTTCTCAATGGAGCATAATTCCAAAGGCGGAGACTAGCCGCGTAACTAGTGGTTGCGGTGGGGCAGGGGTATGCGGAGAATTATTTGAGCCCGTGGATTGTATACGGAAGTCAATTTGGGGACTAGCCGTAGGGCTGGGAGAGTTTTGGGAACTTGAATTTTGTTAGCGTCTGCATCGCTGCACTGGAATATGGTACCAGAAGCGACTCGTCATTCGCCTTTGTTTTGTTTTTTTTGTTTTTTGTTTTGTTTTTGTTTTACCGCGATTGCTCTATCATTTCAGCTTTTATTATAGCGAAAATCGCGATTGCCCTATCATTTTGGCTATTTATTCGCGGTTGCCCTATCATTTCGTCTTTATTTTCATTTTTCTTTTATTTACATATTTTTTTTTACATTCCCAGTTTAACGACTTAGAGGTCGATTGTTCCCAGTTTAATGACGTGGTGGTCGTGGGTTTTCTTATCCCAGCTCCACGAACTTTGATCTTGGCGGGGCTGTGTTGCTGACCGTAGCTCTGTGGCTTGTCGGTACATTTGGCGACTGTGAGGCTTTCCCAAGTTTGTATTGGTTCTCCACCCAGTCTTTAAAAATATAGCAGTTTTCAATGGTAGGACCCACCATTCTATGGTATGGTCAGTATAGGGGATTGCCAGTCATGTTCATTTCCTGTGGCCTCTTTGGAGTAGGCAGTTGAAGACCGTTGTTCAAGGCGTCCACGAATATTTCGCGGACTTTATCCTTCCTGAAAGAGTATACTTTCTTCTTTCTCTCTATTGGAGTAGGTGCCTTTACTGATGCCGGACCCCGAGGACGATAAGTCTTTGGTTCGCCTAATGTCCGCTTACCACGTTCAGTGTGCGTATCGGAGGGACTGGAGGCTGATCGCGTCCGTTTTTCACAAAGGTGTTCCGCTCTCGGGCTGGAGGGAGCATCGGTCGGCTGCTTCCGGATATCAATCCCCAGCTCACGAACCAAAATTTGATTTTGCTGTAATTGCAATCGGGCGACTTGGGTCGTGAGGTCCGCCACGACATTTGCCAGCTTGTCGACTTTAGAATGGACCTTGGCCATCTTCTCATCCCTGTCCTAAAGCTGCCTTTGAAGCTATTGGAATAATGCTTGTTCTATAGTTCCGGGGATGACAATGGGGTCATCCCTACCGCCTGAACTTGACTCAGCATGAACCACGGGTTCCTTTGTCTCAATGGCCTGAGCGGGCTCTTCATCATTTAGATCGGGCCGATGTTGGATGGCAACAATCGCGTCCTCGTCTTGGTTATAAGGCGCAGGAGGACTTGTTCCTCTGAGCTCCATCATATAGACCGTATGGGTTGTGTACCCGTCTATTGCCTCTTCATTGGCAATGTTGCTTGCTTGGCTTTTAGCTTGTTGCCTTGGTCCGCTCTTTTTAGAGAAAGGCAGACGTCTGAGAGAACCAGGTCCCTGAAGGACTTCGGTCCCCGTTTGTATGAAATTGGCGGTCGCAGCTTGATTGTTTGTTAGCACGCCAGGGGACAATGATATTTCTCCCGCCTTGTATTGTTTCTCGACCCAATCCTTGAAGATGCAGCAGTCTTCAATAGCGTGTCCCAGCACTCGGTGGTATGGGCAAAAGTTAGGATGATCAGTCCTGTTCGCTTCACTTAGCCTTTTTGGTTCTGGCAACCGCAGGCCATTCTTCAGAGCATCTTTAAAAATTTTGTGGACCTTGTCCCTTCGGAATGAGTAGACCTTATTTCTTCTTTCCTTCAAAGTTGGCTCTCGAGATTTGTTAGTTCTTGCTCCGCCTGCTCTCTGCTTATTTAGAGAATCGGTGCTGTTAGAACTTTCGCCTTTTTGGTTGTCGTCCCTCCAGGGTTTTGGTCTGTTTGTGAACTGAAGATCTTGAGTGGACTCGGGCTTTGAGCGTTCCAATGTTTGGACCTTTTTGGTCAGCTCTTGGAATGTTTTAAGGCCTGCGGTGCACAGGAAAGGCTTCATCCAGTCCTTCAGATTTTCTATAAGAAGACTGACGGATTGGTCTTGCTCCAACGGCGGTTCGCATTTGACAAAGAGATTGCGCCATCGGAATATAAAATCCATATTGCTTTCGTTGTTCTTTGGCTCTGTCCTTACGAGGTCGGCAATGGTGATTTTATCACTGACACTCATGAACCTTTGCTTGAACATAGATTCTATTTGAGCGAACGTTGTGATCGAGTTATCTGGTATGCTTGCATACCAATCGAAAGCAACATCCGTCAAGCTATTAACAAACTGATGGAGGAGGAGTGCATCATTGCCCCCAGTATTTGCGCATGATACTTTAAATTGGGCAATGTGCCGGTTCGCATTTCCCGTCCCATCGAACCTTTCAAATTTGGGGACGACATAGCCAGTGGGAAACTCCACAAGATCGTACCTAGCAGGATATGGTCTCCCGCTACTGTTGGCATCCTTTTGCTCTCCGGCTTCAGCTACCAACGTTTTGACTTTGTTGGCAATCAAATCCATGATTTGATCTTGAGTTAGCGGGTTGCTGTCATCGGCCGCCAAGACATTTCCCGAGATAGGATGCGACTGGTCTTCATGCGGTCCGCCCACCTTTGGATTTGAGGGAATAGGCATCGGCTGTTTTGGGACACCGTTTCCCGGTTCATGAGAGCCCTGCGTCTGATTGGGCGGCTGAGAGGCAAGTTGGGCCGTGAGCTGTAGGACGACATTTGTCAAGTTGTCAATTTTTGAGTAGAGCTTGGACATCTTCTTGTCTTTGTTTCTGAGCTGCTTTCGGAGCTCTTGAAGCAGCTCTTGCTCCACGGTCCTGGGGCGGAAAGTCGGCTCTTCTTCGCTTTCCGAGCCCGACTCCTCATGGATCGAAGGGTCTTTCTGCCTATCATCCTCATCGAGAGGGTTTTCATCACCCAGCAGAGGCGACTGTTCTTGGAAAGCGGCAACCATATTCAATCCAGATTGGATTTGGGATGTAGTGGCCCCATTCTTGCTCTTTCTGCGCATGCCCACCATGTAGACAGTGTGGACCTCATATCCAACCATTTCTTTATCTTTGGCGGGGTAACCCTGTTCCTCGAACCTCATGAGGTTCAACCTAGCAGGAGCCTTAGCCCTTTTGTTGGCTCTATATCTGAGCCTTTTCTGCTTTAGCTTCTCAATTTTAAGGGCTTGGCGGGCATCCATTCCCTGGGAAGCCACCGTGAGTCGGTCGACGGGGAGCTTAGAGAAGACACCCGATCGAGCAGTTGTCAGGGGCACTGCCGGAGCTTGCTCGAGACGCCTTGTTGCTTTTTTGGTGTCGATGGCCTTGCCCCCAGCTGGGGCCGAGGAGAGTCGTTCGAACACCGACTTGCGTTTGAGTTGGGGCGCCTTCGAGACCACCACATTTGGCCTCTTGCCTTTCGAGACCGATTTGTCTGTCACCGGGGCTTGAGGAGCTGGGATGGCGTTAGCTGACACGAACAGGATAGAGCCAAATGGTAGCGGCGGCTCTTCCCATTGTCGCCCGAGGCTGGCCGGAAGGACTGTCCTGGAGTCTGTCTTCATCGTGTAGGAGACGGGAGCCGTGTCGAGAGCTGAGCTTGTCCTTGGAGACATTGTTGAGAAGTGATTGCTTGAAAACCTGCATGAAAAGCATTATTTTAGTAAAAATATAGGTATGTATATTGATTGAGTTCGCATGAACGTTTAACCCAAAATATGGGAGGAGAGATAGGTCCCACCGGGCGTGCCAGAATCTGTAGGGTGTTTTTCATCACCCCATTGAGATGGGAATACGTGCGCGCTTGTTAGGCGTAATACAGATTCCCCCTGCCTAGGGTAGGCCGGGGTTTAATGATTGTGGGGATCCGAATCTCCGGCAGCCGTGGACTAAGCTGCCGTTAATTACCCCTCGTCTTTGGAGCGAGGGAACCTCCGATTGACGGGTTAAACTGGTCATGCGAACTCGATGTGCAGTGTATGTGTGTGTTGTTTTGGAGGGGGGTTTGGATATATCGGGAGCCACGCAGATTTTTTACGGGGGTCCCGCTACCCGGATAGCGGGCTGGGAGTCAAGGGGGCTAGCAGCCCTCTTGCGGGGTGCGGGGCAGCGCCCCGGCCAATTTTTTTTTTGAGGGGGACAGTGTTGTAGAGTGTGTGTGTATCTGTACATATATATACATGTATATATATAAAAAAGGGAAAAAACGCCCAAAGGACGTGTGGGGTCAACGCTTTGAGCGTTGTGCGCTTAGGTGCTGTGCGCTTAGGCGCTAGCGCGCCACGTGTCGGCACGTGGGCGCTTTTCGCTTGAGCACTGGGCGCTTGAGCGCAGGCGCGCCACGTGTCGGCACGTGGGCGCTTTGCGCTTGAGCGCAGGGCGCTTGAGCGCAGGCGCGCCACGTGTCGGCACATGGGCGCTTTGCGCTTGAGCGCTGGGCGCTGGAGCGCAGGAGCGCCACGTGTCGGCACATAGGTGCTTTGCGCTTGAGCGCAAGAGCGCCACGTGTCGGCACGTGGGCGCTTTGCGCTTGAGCGCAAGGCGCTGGCGAGAAAAAGAGGCTTTTAGCCCCAGAAATTCTCGAAAGAGAAATCAGAGTGGAGTTAAACTCTTATGATGTTTTGGGGTTGATGAAAGGGGTTCTTCTTCTTTCTCCTCTGGTTGCTGGATCTTGAAGATCGAGAGATATGAGATTTTTAAAAATCTCCTCTTTTTGAGATCTAATGGAAGATCTGAGTTCCCCTTTATGGGTTTTGTGGTGAAAAACTATTTAGTTTTATAGAATGAAGAGTAAAACTCTTGATTTAATTCAAAAGAAAGAAGAAGGTTTTGGAAACTTGAAGAAGGAGAAAAGATCTCAGATCTAAAATTTTTTTGGAGAGAGAAAAAAGTTGTGAGATATTTTCATTATCTTTGCCTTTATAGGCTATACACTTTACATATAGCCCCTTGGGCTTTACACAAATGGCATTTTGGCCATCCCATGGCTCATGTGCCACTTCTTTTTGCACATAAGCCATGGGCTTAAAAAAATTGGCTTTATGCCCATTTTGCATACATTCATGCACAAAAATTACATAAAAATTATTTATTACATGATTTGGTTGTTGGCATGGGGGAGGCCGGCCGCTTCATGGTCGGGCTCGCTCCGGGCATTGGCCCACTTAGCTTGGGGTTGACTTTGATTTTGACTTGGTCAACCGGGGTGTAAATTTTTACCCCAACACACACATGCCTTGGTAATTGACTTGTCACGAGCACTTTAGAAGCTGCTTAGTTTGGTATCACCGCTTGCATCATATATGATACATTGAATTGCATAACATGTATATATCTCGCATTAGCATCATGCTTATATAGATCTCTAGCCACAAATCACATTGCATACCGTTAATACCATAATCATTTATCATATACAACATGTTGGGTATTACGATTTTTCTTGAGGATTTCAGTATTGATGAGATTTCTGGATTTTGGGGAAAACCGCAGGAATTTAACAAAAGCTTATTATTATCATTTTAGAATAAAGTTGCGGTTTTCTCGTGATGTATGTGTCGTCCACCATGAGTTTTCATGTTTTCTGTTGGATTTCGAGACCCGATTCGAGGAGTGGATGAACCGTCTCGGGTACATGGTGGGCCCGGTATGGTACTCCGGGGCAAGAAGATCGAGTTGTAGACGATGAGCCTGGCAGGGGAAGACTACCTACCGGTGATGTCTGGCGCGGCGGATATCCGGAGGATACCGACCGTTGTCATGAGATTTGATGATATGGGCCGATCCGGACTGACGGAGCCCGATGCATTGAGACATTGATACAGTGAGACATTGAGACAGAGATATTTCCATATTTGGTGTCGATGCTTGACACGGTTTTCAGATAATTTCATGATGGTACTTTAGCTATTGCACAGATATTCTTTTTCTAAGTTAAGAATGCAGAGCTTATACTATTTTAAAACACTTAAAGATTTCATATTGATGTTGCATACATGTGCATACATACTAGTGGCATTACATTACATCTAGACATATATGTTGTGACGCATTTGCGTGCATTCTTACGATAGCCTTATTAGATGTTATTTTCTACTCACGAGCTGGCAACTCACCCCCGTTGTGCCACAGTGTCTTGCAGGTCGGACCCGTCAGCCTTATAGCGGCGGGCTTATCTTATTGTTGGCTTCTTTTGCTCAGACTCGCGACATTGCTCGTAGGTGGGTTGCGAGGACACTTTTATCTCTTTTTGTACTACCATTGTATCTAGTATTCTCCATCTACCACTTCTTATTTGTATATGCGACCTAGTGATGAGACTGAGAGATTTGTGTATATGTGGTTCCTTTGGGGTCAAGCTCACTTGAGCCGACGTTGTGTTTTTCTTATTTTCGCATTTCTTTATGCTTATTTATTTGATATTGCATATATATTGCGTATGGTTGTGATCCACCTTGGACAAAGAGCTAGCTCCCGCATGGGGATGGCATTTGTTATTACAGGTTTATATATATTGTTGTACCCATTTTGGGGGCTAGTATTTACAAAGGAGACTCTGCCGAAATTTTCGGAAATTTTTGATGTTTTTAAAAAGGGTTTAATGCAACTTAATTGATTTTAAAGTCGTTTTCATGAAAGGGTTCCTTCACTCTTATTGTTTATGGTTTAGATTTTCTGGGCTTTGGCTGACCTATGTTACGTTACGCTTTTAGAAGTCTCGTAATCTAAGTGCCAGTCACGTTCCGTACCTTCGGATCATGACAAAGTTGGTATCAGAGTATAGGTTTTACCTTTCTCAGTGTAGGAAGACCCTTGGTAGATGGAGTATGTGACTTACGCAGAGTGGCGTAGCGTGGGTATGTTCCGCGGCATACTTACGATACGGTACTCCGCCTAAGTGACCTTAGGACATAATTGCTTATATTTCCCCTCTTGATTCCATGCCTCTCTTGATCCAATTGCCATGTTCTTATCGCTCATGTTTCTTATTCCAGCTTCCATGCCGCCAAAGACTAGGAGAGCTCAGCGGGCTGCCGCTAGGGATGAGCTTCGAGCGGGCTCGTCTGAGGCGGGGATCGAACGGGATGATACGCCTACCCCTCAGGGTCAGATTGATCCGCCATCTCCAGACCGTATTGCCATATTAGAGGCCGGTATGCAGGAGCGGGATGATACGCCTACCCCTACATCTACACATTATGCTGCTCTACTGTGTGTTTTACGCTACCTTCGTGGCACCATGACTAGGTCACTACTATTTCCTTCGAGTTCATCTCTCTCTCTCTCTTCGTGCTTACTCGGATACTGGTTGGACGGATGATCCAGACATTCGCCGCTCCACTACTGGATATTGTATATTTCTGGGATCTTCTCTTATATCTTGGCGAAGTAAGTGTCAAGGCACTGTCTTCCGTTCCAGCACTGAAACAGAATATCGCGCTATAACTGACACTGCTGCTGAGTTAAAATGGCTATGAAGTCTGCTACAAGACATGAGTATCACTACACCTCCTAACATTCCTTTATACTGTGATAACCAAAGTGCAATTCATATTGCGACTACTCCAATATTTCATGAGCGAACAAAACATATTGAAGTGGACCGCCATCTAATTCGTTAGGAATATCAAGCTCGGATTTCTCTTCCTTATGTTTCTTCCAAAGAACAAGTGGCTAATTTTTTCACTAATGCTCAAACACAATCTCAGTTTCAGTTTTTCTTATCCAAACTCTCGGTATTTGATCCACCGTGAGTTTGAGGGGGTGTTAAATATAGTATATATTAGCTATATTTACTAGGACACATTTACTTGCATATTCACAGCTTTTCTTCCTTTTTAGTAGTTTCCTATTTGGGTGTCTCTCCACTTGTATAAGAGGACCTATATACAATCATTTTATCATTAAGGAAAAACATTCTTTTACACCAATTACTTGTTCTAATAAAACTTATGTCTTGTTTGAAATTAAAATTCCAGTTTGATGTGGAGGTCAATTTTGAATTTGATATGAATTACTAGTTTAGTGATGTATAGGTCTCTTTTTGGATTTGATTTGGAGTCTAGTTAAGTGATACATATTGAATTTAAATCAGATTCCATATTAGTGATGTAGAGAGGTTGATTGTTGGATTAAATTTGAATTTCAGTTTAAGGGTGCAGAGTTGCATTTTGATTTTAGATTGAATTGGAATTTAATGATGCTAAGTTTTTTTATTATCAGATTCGAAGTTTAATGAAAACAGAGGTTGTTTTTATTTGGATGCCCGTTAGGGCCTGTTTGTTTCCATGAAAACTAAATCAAGAATTTAAGCATGTCAGAGAAAAACTTTTCAGCAGATTTTAAGAATGGGGTCTCAAGTGTTTGAAAGAGCTAAAATTTCTCTTGAAACCTACGGCAAAAGGGAGACTTTTCATGCAATGCTTTGGTTTAGAGTGAAATGGGAAAGCACAGTGAATAAGGAAAGCACGGTTGTCAAAAACTTACTTTAACAATATTTTATTACTCTTTCGGTCTTTTTTTACTTGTCATTTTGGAGAGAGAAAAGTGTCCTATTTTACTTTACTTGACGTTTTTGGAATAACTAGGAAATCATTAATAATAAAGATATTAATAAATGATACAACATCAAAAATAGCCTAGAAAATTAATTGCTGATATTAAAAAAGTGATAATAATTTCCTTAATAGTTGAGGGCAAAAATGGTACGATTCTTTTAGTGGTGGTGTGGTAATAGATTAATTGCTAATATTAAGAAAGTGATAATACTTTTCTTAATCGGTGTGCATTCCTCTAAAATGACAAGTAAAAAAGAACGGAACGAGTATTATTTGTTGCCTTTTCCACGTGAAATCAGAGGCCATGGCTCGGAATTCGTGGGTTAAATATTAAAGAATACATCAATGTTTCATCTATTTTGCACTTATACATCTTATTGTTTTTTCGCTGCATTTAGATGCCTTACATTACAAACCGTATGCATTTTGTTTAACATATCGATGGATTTGATTGTCAACTGAAGGGAACAAAATATTAACGGTTTGTATTTTAGGGTATAAAAGTGCAGCGAAAAAATCAATAAGGCATACAAGTGCAAAGTAAGAGAAACATTGGGTATTTTTTAGCAATTAACCCAAAGAAGTGTTTGCTATAGTGACCTCAAGGCAGTTATTATAATCACATGCAGGTGAATATGATGATTGAGGGAGGACCTATATGGATAGAACGGTCTTACTCAAAATGATAGTATGCTATCTGGTTTACCTTTATCATCATGTACATGCATTATGTGTTATTACATATCACTATTACATGTTGATAGAGCCCATAAGATTCTTTCTTGACTACCAGCATTACGATTGCGATCATATACGTAGGAGCTGGGTGGTCTATAAGCACATTCTTAAATGTCCATATTCGTGGTAGTATCGAGACCGGGCATTGATACTCCAGAGTAGACTAGTGTGTACTTATCGAGATCCCGACGAGGGGCGGTGGCCGGTCTCACAAGCCATTGGTGTCAGTTAGTCAGCTAAGATAGTATACAGGTGCTCATTGGGTTATGAGTACACTGGACGGACTCGCCGGGAACATGCTACTTGGTATTATACCTATTATCAGATAGCAGTTCCCAGGTGACATGTGTATAGCTTAGTCTGTCGACCTGAGATCGTCATTTGTCTCGTGTGAGTTCCCACCGTGTTTTGATTACTACCCTACCACGGCTCAAAGGGGTCATGCAAACAAGTTTAAGTTGGGTACAGTCCCGAGCCACATGGAGGCAGTGAGCGGATCATCGGGGATTCATCTCTCCCAGTATTAGGGGTTGATGTCGCGTAATGCATCACCAGAAATCCTTGGCCAAGGTAGACGAGAATTACTGATTTGGATCAGTAGTTTCTCAGTTGGTGATGGGCTTCATACCGACACGAAATATCGCGTTATTAGGGGTCTGAATTTATCCACCCCCTAGACTCGATATGCAATACTCTTAGACAAACAGACCGGACTGTACGGAGATTGTCATGGACAGACTCAGTAGGGGTTCGGATGAGTTTGCTCGTCGGCCTTTCTTTCGCTCAAAACTTGGGTAGCCGTTACGTACAACTAGTGTCGTTGACATGCTTGTGGTTAAACCCACTGCCGGCATATTGACAAGTCTTTAAAGTCCCACACAGAGAGTTTCCCTAGTTCGGGCGAAACGATGTAGAGGCCGTATGGTTTTAAGGCAGGTTTCGATCATATACGTGCACTTGTGCACTATCATGATTCGGACGGATAATATTGGTGGGCTTTGATTTAAGCTGGATCCTAGTATTATATCATTGGATTATTTTTGTCTCTTTGTATTAATATTTTCGGAATACAGATACGGGTATGTATATTTGAACGGGGGGTATTCTTGTAATTTATTACAAGGTGATTCTAGAAGAAGAAACCTCATTTAATTTATAACCATTTTGTATAAATGGCTAATGAGGTGGAGGGATGAGGTGTTCTTTGACTTTAAATGAAGCATGGGTTTGTGGTGACTCATGGGGTGACTCATGGTTCACTATTTGGGCATGCTTGATTTATTTGTGTTGTGAGATATTTCTAGTGTCTTGATTTATTCTTGTGCTTCACAACACTTAGCCATTTTTTTATGGTTGCTTCATGTTCACAACACTCTCATCTCCTTAAACTTCTTCTTCTTCCTCCACGCTAAAAGTCTAATGTGTTGAGAAAGCTAGGGTGTTTGGAGACAAATTAATCCATCATTAAACTCTACATTCTCTAGGCTATCTAGTTTAGCGAACTAGGTGTTGGGTTACGGCAGCGCCCCGGCCATCAAAACGTAACCAAATGCGGAACAAAAATTTATTAAACTGGCGCTACCATTACCCGATACCGGATCTACCTTAAACTCTAAACTAGCAAGTAATATAAAGAGGTTAGAATGGTAATACAGAGTTGATCCGTGTCCTTCGGTCTTCATTCCAAGCTCCTAGTGATTCCTTGATGAAGTTTGGTTGCCCGTCTTCCTTCATCTCCGATGATCCACCCGAGCGATGTAGTTCCGGCTCTAGCTTCATATCAAGAGGCAAATGGAGCAACTAGGCTCTCTAGGATGCCACCCTAAAAAGCCTAGGATGTAGTGTATAAGAACTAAGTGTTAGGCTATCTCATAACATGAAGGTGGAAGCACAAATTGCAAAGCTAGAAGAAAGTGGGGCTAATGGTGATGGAGGAGCTCAAGAGAAAACTCAAGTGAAGAAGAACAGCCATGCACCCAAATGAGCTCCCTTGGAGAGAGAAAATGAGCATGCTTGGTTTTGTAAAAACTATTGTTTTCATTTTAAAATAGCTCCCATACTTGAATAGTGAGCACAAATGAATTAACAATTCATTTGTGTTCACTACGCAAGCATGGTCATCACCATACTCTCTCATGCTAATATCCACCTCATTTACCATTTTCTATAAACGGTCAAATCCAAAAATGAGGTGGCCACCTTCTAGAATGTTTTCCGGTAAAAATACGGATTACATTCTACTGTATATATATATGCATTCGTACCGAAATACGAATTCCCAAAGAGATAGAAAATTACAAAGAACGTAATACTAGAATATACGTATCGAAATACATATACATAAATTATTAAATCAATACCTGATTTAATAATCCGGCCCAAAGCTGAGCCAGCTAGTATTATCATCTATCTGATCGAAAGTCAGGGTACAAAGTACATCAATCAATCGGAACCCTGCACGTATCCAATACGGCTACTACATCATTTCTCCAGAACCAGGGAAACCATCTGTGTGGGACTCTAAAGACTCGTCAATACGCTGGAAGTGGGTTTAACCACAAGCACGTCAGCGACACTAGATGTACGTAACGGCTACCCAGGTATTAAGCGAAAAGGAGGCCGACGAGCAAACTCATCCTGAACCCCTACTGAGCCTGACAGTGACAATATCCATACAGCCCAGTATGTTCGTCTAAGAGCATCGTATATCGAGTCTAGGAGGGTGGATAAAGTTAGACCCCTTACAACACGACATTTAGTGTCGGCATGATACCCATCACCACCTGAGAAATTATCGATCCTGGATTGGTAATTCTCGTCCACCATGGCCATGGATTTCTGGTGATTGCCACCCGTGCACAACGCGACATCAACCCCCAATACCGGGAGAGACGAATCCCCGACGATCCGATCACTGCCGCCATGTGGCTCGGGACTGTACCCAACTAAAACCTGTTTGCATGACTTCTTTGAGCCATAGTAGGGTAGTAATCAAAGCACAGTGGGAAATCATACGAGACAAATGACGATCTCAGGTCGACAGACTAACCTGTACACATGTCACCTGGGAACTGCTATCTGACAATAGGTATAATACCAACTAGCACGTTCCCGGCGAGTCCGTCCAGTGTACTCATAACCTAATGAGCACCTGTATACTATTTTAGGTGAACAAACTAACACCAATGGCTTGTGAGACCTGTCCACCGCCTCTCGTCGGGGTCTCGATCAGTATACACTAGTCTACACTGGAGTATCGACGCCCAGTCTCGATACTCCCATGACTAGGGACATTTAAGGATGTGCTTTTGGACCCCCAGCTCCCACGTATATGATCGCCATCATAATGCTGTTAGTCAAGCAAGAATCCTATGGGCTCCATCAACATGTACAAGATGGTAAAGACAAACCAGATAGCATACTATCATCTCAAGTAAGACTGTTATATCGGTATAGGTCCTCACTCAATCATCATAATCACCTTCCGCGACTATGATAATTGCCTTGAGGGCACTATAGCCAACAATATCCCACTTGCACTTAAAACCAATTATTACGATATCGCATACTCACAGCCCGTGTGATACCGAACACCCAACTTCTCTACTAATGAGTTTCGCAAAGCCCGCTTGCGAAACTATTGCGTTCGAGAAATAGCCTCAGTGAGTGGATCCGCTCCAATGTTTCTTTCTGTATCTCTCTATATCTCAACTTCGCGGAGAAAACTATCCTTCGAAATGAGCAATACTTGTCTTAGAATTTGTCTGGATATCTGATGGAACCCAGTTCACAAATGAACTTCAAATCCAGCAAACTTCTTAGACTGTATCATCCACTGAATTTAATCAGTATCCTGCGCCATGCCTTCCTCAGTATTCGCTTGGACCACCTGTCCAACATACTGTCCCTCAAAAGAGGGAAAAATATAACTCTGACAGTCACGCTGTCATCTAAGTCACCTTGGAAGCTTGAAATGATAACCGTCTCCTGAAGGAGGCTGCCATTACCATATCCCAAGAACATTCACTTATGTTCAAAAACTGCTCCCCTACATTTCTCCAGGATTGGATTAATATATCTATTTATTGCAGCCAGTACAAAAACAACATCTGGTGTAGTACTTGACATTTCATGGTTAACTCTTGCCTAAGCAAGTGATATGCTAATCATGCAGATCTCTCTCACCTTTAGTCGTAAGACACCTTTAGAGAGGGTGACTCCATCACCTACAGGTACACCACCATGCCAGGAGTCGTTCATTCTAAAACAACTTTAGAATACTGTCAAAGTACCCAGATTAGGATTCTTCCCAAATCTAGATTTAAAACCATAGATCTAGTAACCAGAAAACCTGATATTATATCCATATTCTATGTGGAGAAACAACTTTGTGACAACCACAATATAACCGATCGTAGTATAGGAATATCTTTTCCTATCAAGTGCATGTCATCCCAATACCTGGACATCACTCTTTACTACCTTCTTACCAGATCCATCTCCTATTCTGATGAGGTCAAGACCTATGACTGTCACATCAAAATTAGATGATCTATTTCCGCTATATCTGCTTTAGTCTATAAATAGACACATGCTACTTGCCCACTATGCTTCCGCTGCTCCCACTAACTACAACAACCCTCTGGCAGAATCATATACACGTGCACTTCTAAAACTAGTTTAGAACGACGATATACTCATCCTCCTGCCGGGTCTTATAGTCTAGAACAGCAACAATGACAAGTCTGGGTAAACAAGAACGTCCCGGTCACCATCTCTGAGAAGACCGAAGTACCTCTCGGGTGACTGAGGTTACCTACCAAATCTGCGGAGTAGCTAATGGAATATCGAAACTAATTGAATCCGTAGGTTCTATTAAATCTTCAGTGATCGTTTGTGGTTCTGGAATCACTTCCAGTTCTACCATACTCCCACTTCTGTTTTCTGAAAAAATCCATTTTACTAAAAACTGTGGTGAGTCAAGAACAATATAAATATTGATCTTCCTGATGGTAGAAAGTTAACCCTCGTCAAAACCCGGGATAACCCACAAACAGCTATTACTGAAACGTGCCTTGAGTTTATCCGGATTCTGGTTTTAAGCATCAGCTGGACAACTCCCTATATCTTAACATCGTTAAGATATAAATTGTTTCTATATTTATCTAATATAGAAGCACTAATTTAATTTGAACCATATTCAAAATCATGCAGCTGTCTCCAGTGCATATCAACCAAATCGAAAAAGGCCAATCAACATTACTCAATTAGGAGTCCATCCATATATAAGTAACATGAAAGAGAAGTAAGTTCTCAAAACTATTACTATCAACAGAATACCAAGCACAAGTATCTACATCTTCGACTTTCTCGAAGAATCCTGATACTTCCAACAAATGGTTCTTTACTTTATTCTTATATTATGACTTCTCAAAATCTGAACCTTGTATTTGAACGAAATACTTGTATAGAATTAGAGAAATTATGAGTAAACAGAATATAGTACGAGTACCAACCCCATTGTCCTAATGTACACTGGACAACATACAATACTTTGTATAAGTCCCCTGAGTTCAATAACTCCTACGCTGTGCGTCGTAGGTTGAAAAACTGTACTATGGTTAAGAAGAATTACACCTCTGTTGAATGCACCTTACCTAATCACCAACTGATATAGGTAAATGTCACAAATATAATATCAAAAAGTTATATCTCACTTTATAAAATAAACATACAGATATATCAGTTTGAAATTGGTGCATAATAACGGATATTCAAAACCAAATATTTGCCGTCCGGCAAAATCCGAGATGATTTCCTCAAATATCACCAATTACAACGAATTCCGATATAATGAGAATCTAATCACCCAATTCCCAATGTATTACTCCCTCTCACCATCCGTAATAGCATACAAATGTGAGAAAATGATCTGGTAAATACCTACCCTGGAGTTAGATTCCAATTGGGAAAACAATTTTCAATTAATATCGCAAAGTGAAACTGAAATATGAAAATGTTTCAAAAGGGGTTAACTGGTATTCCTAGTAATGACTCATCCATTATCCTAATTCATGACAGTAATCATATACTTACCTGCCCTCACTCCAATCCCTTTATTATGTCTTTACTTATTACCTTCTGTACACCTTCTTTAGGTTAATTGGTTTTTTTTCCTTCCCTACCCTTCGGCACCAGCCTAAGGTTTGGAAGAAGACTATCCAATAAGCGTAATAGGTGTACTCTCCTAATCTTAGGAGCCCTTGCAACCTGAGAGAAGGTAATGGGAAAAGACATCTGAATAATCCTATTCTATTTCTCCTGAACCGGAAACCATCCTCGAATCTGGAACAAATTCCTTCGAGTTCGTATGTAATTATACGATGGCATATCCAATGGAAGTGGATATCCGTAGTGATACGGAGTGTTCTGGAGAAATCCAAAGTGGATGTTGGAGTGGCAGGGGTATACATGGTTTTGTCGTGAATGATAGCAGTCGCAATTTTCTTTGCCGTTATTCTAATCTCTTTATTTGTCTTTATTTATTACCTTATGTACACCTTCTTTAGGCTAATTGGTTTACTTTCATCCCTACCCTTCGGCACTGGCCTAAGGTTTGGAAGAAGACTATCCAATAAGCGTAATAGGTGTACTCTCCCAATCCTAGGAGCCCTCACAACCTGAGAGAAGGTAAAGAAAAGAGACAACCAAATAATCATATTCAATCTCTCCAGAACCAGAATCCATCCTCGAATCTGGAATAAGTTCCTTCGAGTTCATATGTAACTATACGATGGATTTATCCAATGGAAGTGGATGTTCGTAGTGATACGGGGTGTTCTGGAGAAATGCAAAGGTGATACAGAAGTGGAAATGGTGTATGCGACACTGTGACATTCCAAAAGTCAAAGTGTTTTAAGAAGGTTCGGTTAACTTGGTTCATGAGTTTTAGTCAAGGGTCGGGTTATAGTCGCAGCCAGAGAGAGAGAGAAAAGAAACATTCAGCGTGCACTCTAACCTAGATCAGAATGGTCAATCACTTTATCTAATCTGGATGGCTCCTACTGATTCCTCGAATTCTCCTCCAAACCCAAAAGGAGAATTAGTCGGAATCACCCGAGGAGTAATCCTACTCATCAGTGGGAATCGGGATCCAACTATCATCGCATGATGACTTGATGGAAGCCACTCAAGTCACCACACTCCAGAAGGTATGCGCAAGCCTGGCAAGTTTTCTGTATGTTTGAAACTCCCGATATGTGTTTTTACCCCTAATGACTTCATGGCCTTGATAGAGACCAACGTGCCATAAGTTGCTAGTCAAGTTCAACCCGTCATTATCTAAGATTGATCTAAACCCACCCGCACAAGCCCTTGATAGAGACCGACGTGACTATGCGGCTGAGTCAACTAACATTAAGAACTTTTCATCATCCAAGTCCATCTCCGGCCCCCTTCTTCCTAAAGCCTGCTCCTTTATCTGTCTTCTAGTCGGCTCCCCATTTATCTTCTGTCAAGTTTATTTGTTGGTGTATATCTACCATGGATCGGCACGAATACTATGAGATACCTATCTTAAATGACGGAGGGCTATGGCTGGTTTTTGGCGAAAAACCTTTAACGTAATGAACTTGACATCGTTGAAGGAACCCAAGTGGTTTTATAAATATATAGTGGCGAAAACTTTTGCTAAAGAGGTCACTCCCTGTTAAGGGATCTCGGCTCTTTCCTCGTAGAATGAGGCGCAGGATATTCCAAACTGAATAGCACGATGCAAAGCAAAAGGAAATGACTATAGTGAATTTATTATGTTGACGCAAACTATTACTCAAGGGGTCACTCCCGGTGAAGGGATCTCGACCCTTGCCTCGTGAATTGAGGTGCTGGATATTCATAACCGAATACCACTGTGCAAAGCAAAAGAGAATGTCTGTAATGTCAGTTTTAAAACTTGGTTCCAACAACATCATATATAGGTTTGTTTTACCCTTGCATTGATAAGAATCAAAGCAGTCCCATCAATTAATCACATCAGAAAAGAACGAAAATAAAATGTACGTATATGCCATCTGCATTCGCCACTGGGTCCCGTCATCACCCGTTAAGTTACTTAACTAACGACAGAGCGGGGACTGGGCTAGCGCGGGTGCAAAAAATATACAACATCTACTAGTATATATAAATATATATAACATTCGTCCCAGTCATGATATAAGCAACATCACAGAAACATCACAAAAGTAACACAGAATGGTGGATAATCCTGGAGCCCCGGATTTCACTTGAGCCGCAAATGAGACCCAATGTTCCCTATCGTGTGGATAGCCTGTGCAATGAAACCTAGACCCCAGCTACCGCCAAAGCCAGAAGCGAGGCAACCCCCTTCAATAACGTGAATGGGCCACCCAACACTTCAACGAATCCGGTAACTTGGGCACCCCTCCGTGGGGTCAACCTATATCCCCTACGAGTGCGGCGAATAGCCCGCTAATTCTAGAGTAAGGTCCCCTCCATCTCAACGCCATGAGATGAGGACCCGTTGCCCTTTAGAACCCGGCTATTCGTGCACTCCACTGTGGGGTGATCCTAGTGCAGAAAATAAAATAATATACAAGGGTGACATCGACCTCAATCCGGTCGTGCCCCAAATGAATAATATACAAACTGGCAGTGACGACAGTCCACATGTCGGACGCTCGCCCCGCAATATCAAATGTATAAATAAAATTAAACTGTACTAATATTGCACCCAAGCTATCCACCACGACGATCCAACGAACATCACAGCACAACACAGAACATCAACGTGAATGTCACGTTCACAAACCCGTCTAAAAGAACATATAGCAGTTAGACGGGTTTACCGATCAAATGACATTCACGGTCGCAGATAGTAGTGCAAGTACTGTTAAACGCACACTTAAAATATCGATCGACTAAATTTCCCAAATTGGCCCCAAATGCAAATCTAGCACTCAAACAGAAACCTGGGCCAAAATCATATATGTCAAAAATCATAATTCCATATAAATTAGCTACCGAAAAAATTTGGTTCTCTGTTGCTACTAAAGGACCGCGGAACTGCCGCAAATAGGGGTCAAATGCGTCGGTTCCGCGGCTCTTTAGAGGCATCATGAGCCCAAATTTTTTGTGTACTCCTAAAAAAGCCTGTACGGATTTTTAAGCCTTTGGAAAATATTTTTTGACCACATTTGAAAATCGGCAGAAACTTCATAAATGGAATCGTGATTTCGGAAACTTTCGTCGATCGATCTTTTAAGCACGTCTAAACAAGCTAGTAAGGGGTTTAAAACCTGGCTCTGATACCATGTTGAGTTACGACAGCGCCCCGGCCATCAAACCGTAGCCAAATGCGGAACAAAAATTTATTAAACTGGCGCTACCATTACCCGATACCCGGATCTACCTTAAACCCTAAACTAGCAAGTAATATAAAGAAGTTAGAATGGTTATACCGAGTTGATCCGTGTCCTTCGGTCTTCATTCCAAACTCCTAGTGATTCCTTGATGAAGTTTGGTTTCCGGTCTTCCTCCATCTCTGATGATCCACCCGAGAAACGTAGTTCCGGCTCTAGCTCCATATCAAGAGGCAAATAGAGCAACTAGGGTCTCTAGAATGCCACCCTAGAGATCCTAGGATGTAGTGTATAAGAACTAAGTGTTGGGCTATCTCATAACATGAAGGTGGAAGCACAAATTGCAAAGCTAGAAGAAAGTGAGGCTAATGGTGATGGAGGAGCTCAAGAGAAAACTCAAGTGAAGAAGAACAACTATGCACCCAAATGAGCTCCCTTGGAGAGAGAAAATGAGCATGCTTGGTTTTGTAAAAACTATTGTTTTCATTTTAAAATAGCTCCCATACTTGAATAGTGAGCACAAATGAATTAACAATTCATTTGTGTTCACTATGCAAGCATGGTCATCACCATACTCTCTCATGCTAATATCCACCCTATTTACCATTTTCTATAAATGGTCAAATCCAAAAATGAGGTGGCTACCTTCTAGAATGTTCTTCGGTAAAAAATACGGATTACATTCTACTGTATATATATATGCATTCGTACCGAAATACGAATTCCCAAAGAGATAGAAAAACACAAAGAACATAATACTAGAATATACATATCGAAATACATATACGTAAATTATTAAATCAATACCTGATTTAATAATCCGGCCCAAACCCGAGCCGGCTAGTATTATCAACTGTCTGATCGAAGGTCCGGGTACAAAGTACATCAATCAATCGGAACCCTGCATGTATCCAATACGACTACTACATCATTTCGCCAGAACCAGGGAAACACTCTGTGTCGGACTCTAAAGTCTCGTCAATACGCTGGCAGTGGGTTTAACCATAAGCACGTCAGCGACACTAGCTGTACGTAACGGCTACTCAGGTATCGAGCGAAAGGAAGGCCGACGAGCAAACTCATCATGAACCCCTACTGAGCCTGACAGTGACAATATCCGTACAGTTTGGTCTATTCGTCTAAGAGCATCGCATATCGAGTCTAGGGGGGTGGATAAAGCCAGACCCCTAACAACGTGACATTTAGTGTCGGCATGATACCCATCACCACCTGAGAAATTATCGATCCTGGATTGGTAATTCTCGTCCACCATGGCCATGGATTTCTGGTGATGGTCACCCGTGCAAAATGCGACATCAACCCCGAATACCGGGAGAGACGAATCCCCGACGATCCGATCACTGCCTCCATGTGTCTCGGAACTGTACCCAACTAAAACCTATTTTCACGACTCCTCTGAGCCGTGGTAGGGTAGTAATCAAAGCACAGTGGGAACTCACATGAGACAAATGACGATCTCAGGTCGACATACTAACCTGTACACATGTCACCTGGGAACTGTTATCTGACAATAGGTATAATACCAACTAGCACGTTCCCGGCGAGTCCGTCTAGTGTACTCATAACCTAATGAGCACCTGTATACTATCTTAGGTGAACAAATTAACACCAATGGCTTGTGAGACCTATCCACCGCCCCTCGTCGGGGTCTCGATCAGTATACATTAGTCTACACTGGAGTATCAACACCCAGTCTCGATACTCACACGACTAGGGATATTTAAGGATGTGCTTATGGACCCCCAGCTCCCACGTATATGATCGCCATCATAATACTGGTAGTCAAGCAAGAATCCTATGGGCTCTATCAACATGTACATGATGATAAAGACAAACCAGATAGCATACTATCATCTCAAGTAAGACTGTTATATCGGTATAGGTCCTCACTCAATCATCATAGTCACCTTCCGCGACTATGATAATTGCCTTGAGGGCACTATAGCCAACACTAGGTTGTAGGGTCACGGCAGCGCCCCGGCCATGAAACGGTGGCCTGAATGCGGAACAAAAATTTTCTAAACCGGAACTACCGCTACCCGATTCCCAGATCGACCCTAAACCCTATTCTAGCAAACTAACTAAGAGTTAGAATCAGTATACCGAGTTGATCCGTGTCCTTCGGTCTTCATTCCAAGCTCCTAGTGATCCTTTGATGATGTTTGGTTGCCGATCTTCCTCCATCTCCGATGATCCACCCGAGGGAAACGGCGCAAGCTCCAACCTCGACAAATGAGGTAACCTACGCTCCAAAGTCGCTAGCTATGGAGAGTGGGGGTGTATGGAAGTGTCACTACATTTTTCTCTCTACTCTTAGAGCTCATGGAGCATCCATAGAAGATGAAGAAGGAGGTGATGAAGACTTGGCATGAACAAAATGGCTAAGTGTTTTCCTTGAGAGCATGAGAGTGTGAAGGGGTGATTAATTTCATTAGCCCAAAAGAAATGAACCCCCATGCCCTCTATCATGTGTCCGGCCCCCCCTCTCTCAATCACAAAAAATATCATTTCCTTTTTCAAATTAAACGATTAAAACAATAAACAATGCCAACCATACTTTGAATCCATGTTCATGCCATGCTTGTGCCACCTCACACCCTCCACCTCAGTTGTTAAACAAATGAATTTCCATAAATGGAAATTCATACAAATGAGGTGGCACCTTCTAGAAGCTATTCCGTATAAAATACGGAATACTTCCCGGTACATGTATCGAAATACATATACGCGTATTCGTACAAAAATACGAATAGCCAAGAGAGAAAATAAATAGAGAACAATAATACTAGAATACATATATATAAATACATATGTAAATTATTAAATCAAAACCTGATTTAATAATCCGGCTTAATCCTAAGACGCTAGTATTATCAACCGTCCGATTAAAGTCTGCGCAGCATGCACATATTTAATCGGACACCTGTATGTACCAACATACGCCATGTACACCATATCGCTTGAACCGTGAAAACCCTCTGTGTGGGACTCTAAAGACTCGTTAATACGCTGACAGTGGGTTTAACCACAAGCACGGCAGCGACACTAGCTGTACGTAACGGCTACCCAGGAATTGAGCGAAAGGGAGGCCGACGAGAAAACTCCTCCTGAACCCCTACTGAGCCTGACAGTGACAATATCCGTACAGTCCGGTCTGTTCGTCTAAGAGTATCGCATATCGAGTCCGGGGGGTGGGGGTGGATAAAGTCAGACCCCTTACAACGTGATATTTAGTGTCGGCATGATATCCATTACCTCCTGAGAAACTATCGATCCTAGATCGGTAATCCTCATCTATCCTAGCCATGGATTTGTGGTGATGGCCACCCGTACACAACGCGACATCAACCCCCAATACCGGGAGAGACGAATCCCCGACGATCCGATCACTGCCTCCATGTGGCTCGAGACTGTACCCAACTAAAACCTGTTTGCACGACTCCTTTGAGCCGTGGTAGGGTAGTAATCAAAGCACAGTGGGAACTCACATGATACAAATGACGATCTCAGGTCGACAGACTAACCTGTACACATGTCACCTGGGAACTGCTATCTGACAATAGGTATAATACCAACTAGCAGGTTCCCGGCGAGTCCGTCTAGTGTACTCACAACCGATGAGCACCTGTATACTATCTTAGGTGAACAAACTAACACCAATGGCTTGTGAGACCTGGCCACTGCCCCTTTTCGGGGTCTCGATCAGTATACACTAGTCTATACTGGAGTATCGATGCCCGATCTCGATACTCCTACGACTAGGGACATTTAAGGATGTGCTTATAGACCCCCAGTTCCCACATATATGATCGCCATCATAATGCTGGCAGTCAAGCAAGAATCCTATGGGCTCTATCAACATGTACATGATGATAAAGACAAACCAGATAGCATACTATCATCTTGAGTAAGGCTATTTTATGGGTATAGGTCCTTCTTCAATCATCATAATCACAAGTTCACGACTATGATAATTGCCTTGAGGGCACTATAGCCAACAATCTCCCACTTGCACTTAAGTCCAATTATTGCAATGTCGCATACTCACAGCCTGTGTGATACCGAACACCCAACTTCTCTACTAATCAGTTTCGCAAAGCCCATTTGCGAAAATGATTGCGCTCGAGAAATAGCCTCAGTGAGTGGATCCGCTCCAATGTTTCTTTCTGTATCTCTCTATATCTCAACTTCGCGGAGAAAACTATCTCCCGAAATGAGCAATACCTGTCTTAGAATTTGTCTGGATATCTGATGGGACCTAGTTCTCAAATGAACTCCAAATCCAGCTAACTACTTAGACTGTATCATCCACTGAATTTAATCAGTATCCTGTGCCATGCCTTTCCTCAGTATTCGCTTGGACCACCCGTCCAACATACTGTCTCTCAAAAGAGGGAAAACTATAATTCTGACAGTCACTCTGTCATCCAGGTCACCTTGGAAGCCTGAAATGATAACCGTCTCCCGAAGGAGGCTTCCGTAATCATTTCCCAAGAACTTCCATTTATGTTCAATAACTGCTTCCTAATGTTTCTCCAGGATTGGATTAATATATCTGCTTATTGCATCTAGTGGAAAAGCAATATCTGCTGTGGTACTTGACATTTCATGATTAACTCAATTGCCTAAACAAGTGATATGCTAATCATGCAGATTCCTCTCCCCTTTAGTCTGTAAGACACCTTTAGAGAGGGTGACTCCATTTAATGTCAAAGTGCCCAGATTAGGATACTTCCCAAATCTAGATCTAAAACCATAGATCTAGTAACCAGAAAACCTGATATTATATCCATATCCTATGTGGAGAAGACAACTGTGTGACAACCAAAGTATAACCGATCGTAGTATATGAATATCCCTTCCAATCAAGTGCATGTCATCCCAATACCTGGACATCATTCTCTACTACCTTCTTGGCAGATCCATCTCCTATTCTGATGAAGTCAAAGCCTATAACTGTTACATCAAAAAATAGATGATCTATTTCCGCTATACCTGCTTTGGTCTATAAATAGACATAAGCTACTTGCCCACTATGCTTCCGCTGCTCCTACTGACCACAACAACCCTCTGGCAGAGTCATATACACTTGCACTTCTAAAGCTAGTTTAGAACGATGCTATACTCATCCTCCTGCCGGGTCTTATAGTCTAGAACAGCAGCAATAGCAAGTCTGGGTAAACAAGAACCTCCCTGTCACCGTCTTTGAGAAGACCGAAGTACCTCTCGGGTGCCTGAGGTTACCCACCAAATCTGCGGAGTGGCTAATGGAACGTCAAGTCCAATTGAATCCTTAAGTTCTATTAAATTTCCAGTAATCGTTTGTAGTTCTGGAATAACTTCCAGTTCTACCATACTCCTACTTGTGTTTTTCTGAAAAAGTCCATTTTACTAAAACTGTGGCGAGTTAAGAACAATATTAATATTGATCTTCCTGATGGTAGAAAGTTATCCCTCGTCAAAACCCGGGATAACCCACGAACAACCATTACTGAAACGTGCCTTGAGTTTATCCGGATTCTGGTTTTAAGCATCAGCCGGACAACTCCCTATACCTTAACATCGTCAAGATATAAATTGATTCTATATATATCTAATATAGAAACAAAAGCACTAATTTAATTGGAACCAGATTCAAAATCTTGCAACTGTCTCCAGTGCATATCAACAAAATGGAAAAAGGCTATTCAGCATTACTCAACTAGGAGTGCATCCATATATGAGTAACCTGAAAGAGAAGTAAGTTATCAAAACCATTACTATCAATGAAATACCAAACATAAGTATCTACATATTCGACTTCCTCGAAGAATCCTGATACTTCCAACCATTGGTTCTCTACTTTATTCTTATACCTATAACTTCTCAATATCTGGACTTTGTATTTCAACGAAATACTTGTCCAGAACTGGAGAAGTCACAAGTAAACAGAATATAGTACGAGTACCAACCCCATTGTCCTCATGGACACTGGACAACATACAACAGTTTGTATAAGTCCCCTGAGTTCAACAACTCAAACCCTGTGCGCCGCAGGTTGAAAAACTGTAGTATGGTTAAGAAGAATTACACCGCTGTTGAATGCACCTTACCTAATCACCAACTGATATAGGTAAATGTCATAGACACAATTTCAAAAAGTTATATCTCACTTTATAAAATAAACGTACAGATATATCAGTTTGAAATTGGTACATAATAACGGATATTCAAAACCAAATATTTACCATCCGGCAAAATCCAGATGATTTCCTCAAATATCACTAATTATAACGAATTCCGATATAATGAGGATGTAATCACCCAATTCCCAATATCTTACTCCCACTCACCATCCGTAATAACATACAAATGTGAGAAACTGATCTGGTAAATACATATCCTGGAGTTAGATTCCAATTGGGAAAACAGTTTTCGATTAATATCGCACAGTAAAACTGAAACATGAAAATGTTTCAAAAGGGTTAACTTGTATTCCTAGTAACGCCTCTTTCATTATCCTGAATCATGAAAGTAACCATATACTTACCTGCCGTCACTCCAATCCCTTTATTATGTCTTTACTTATTACCTTCTGTACACCTCCTTTACGCTAATTGGTTTTCTTCATTCCCTACCTTTCGGCACCAGCCTAAGGTTTGGAAGAAGACTATCCAATAAGTGTAATAGGTATACTCTTCTAATCCTAGGAGCCCTCGCAACCTGAGAGAAGGTAATGGGAAAAGACATCTGAATAATTCTATTCTATTTCTCCTGAACCAGAATCCATCCCCAAAAAGGTTTCTTCGAGTTCGTATGTAACTATACGATGGATTTATCCAATGGAAGTGGATATCCGTAGTGATACGGAGTATTCTAGAGAAAAGCAAAGTGGATGTAGGAGTGGCAGGGGTATACACGGTCTTTGTCGTGAATGATAGTGATCGCAATTTCTTTTTCCATTATTCTAATCCCTTTATATGTCTTTACTTATTACCTTCTGTACACCACAGTTAAGCTTGTTGGATTTCTTCCTTTCCCACCGTTCGGCACCTGCCTATGGTCTGGAGGAAGAGTATCCAATAAGCTCAATAGGTGTACCCTCTCTTAATCTTAGGAGCCCTCACAACATGAGAGAAGGTAAAGAGAAAAGACAACCGAATAATCTTATTCAATATCTCCAGAACCAGAATCCATCTTCGAAAAAGTTCCTTCGAGTTCGTATGTAACTATACGATGGATTTATCCAATGGAAGTGGATGTTCGTAGTAATACGAGGTGTTTTGGAGAAATGTAAAGGTGGTATAGAAGTGACAATGATGTATGCGACACTATGACATTCCAAAAGCCAAAGTGTTTTATGAAGGTTCGGTTAACTTGGTTTCATGAGTTTCAGTCAAAGGTCGGGTCATAGTCGCAGCCAGAGAGAGAGAGAAAAGAAACACTCAGCGTGCACTTTAACCTAGATCAGAATGGTCAATCACATTATCTAATCTAGATGGCTCCCACTGTTTCCTCGAATTCTCCTCCAGACCCAAAAGGAGAATTAGTCGGAATCACCTGAGGAGTAATCCTACTCATCAGTGGGAATCGGGATCCAACTCTCATCGCGTGATAACTTGATGGAAGCCACTCAAGTCACCACACTCCAGAAGGTATGCGCATGCCTGGCAAGTTTCCTGTATGTTTGAAACTCCCGATGTGGTTTTTACCCCAAGCAGTTTATGACCTTGACAAAGGCCAACAAATCATAAACCACAAGTCAAGTTCAACCCGTCATTATCCTGGATTACTCTGGACCCACCCGCACAAACCCTTGACAAAGTCCAACAAGGTTATACGACTGTCCTAGATAATCGCAACTTAATGCAACAGACAAGTAATACCCAGCTACCGCACACTACGCCTTGATAAAGGCCAACAAACGCAGCACGAATACTAGGTACTACCTGAAAGAAATGACGAAGGGCTACGACTAGTTTTTGGCGGAAAACCTTTGACGTAATGAACTTGATCTCGTTGAAGGAATCTAAGTGGTTTTGCAAATATATAGTGGCGAAAACTTTTGCTAAAGAGGTCACTCCCAGTGAAGGGATCTCGGCTCTTTCCCCATCGAATGGGGTGCAGGATATCCCAAACTGAATACCACGATGCAAAAAAAAAGTAATCGACTATAGTAAAGTTATTACGTTGACGCAAACTTTTACTCAAGGGGTCATTGCCGATGAAGGGATCTCGGCCCTTACCTCGTCGAATGAGGTGTTGGATATTCATAACCGAATACCACTGTGCAAAGAAAAAGAGAACGTCTATAATGTCAGTTTTTTAAAACTTGGTTCCAACAACATCATATATATTGGTTTGTTTTATCCTTGCATTGATAAGAATCTATGCAGTCCCATCAATTAATCACACCAGAAAAGAACGAAAATAAAATGTACGTATATGCCATCCTCATTCGCCACTGGGTCCCGTCATTACCCGTTAGGTTACTTAACTAACGACAGAGCGGGGACTGGGCTAGCGCGGGTGCAAAACATATACAACATCTACTAGTATATATATAAATATATAACAATCGTCTCAGGCATGATATAAGCAATATCACAGAAACATCACAGAAGCAACACAGAATGGTGGATAATCTGGAGCCCCGGGTTTCACTTGAGTCGAAAGTGAGACCCGACGTTCCCTGTCGTATGGATATCATGTGCAATGAAACCTAGATCCCCTACGAGTGCGGCGAATAGCCCGCCGATTCTAGAGTAAGGTCCCCTCCGTCCCAACGCCATGCGATGCGGACCAGTTGCCCTCTAGAACCCGGCTATTCTTGCACTCCACCTCGGGGTAATCCTAGTACAGAAAATAAAATAATATACAAGGGTGACATCGACCTCAACCCGGTCGTGCCCCAAAAGAATAATATACAAACTGGCAGTGACGGCAGTTCACATGTCGGACGCTCGCCCCGCAATATCAACTGTACAAATGAAATAAAACTGTACTAACATTGCGCCACAGCTATCCACCATGACAATCCAACCAACATCACAACACATCACAGAACATCAACGTGAATGTCACGTTCGCAAACCCGTCTAAAAGACATATAGCAATTAGACGAGTTTACCGATCAAATGACATTCACGGTCGCAGATAGAAATGTATGTACTGTTAAACGCACACTTAAATTATCGATTGACTAAATGCCAAATTGGCCCCAATAGCAAAATCAATACTTCACTGAAAACTGGACCAAAACAGAATATGTCTAAAATTACAATTCCAGGTCATAGGGCTACAGGAAAAATTTCAAAGCGCGTCGCCACTATATGGCCGCGGAACCGCCAACAATAGGGGGTAAGTGCGGCGGTTCCGCGGCGCTTTAGAGGCACTAGGAGCCCAAATTTTTTCTGTACCCATAAAATCGCCTGCACAGATTTTTAAGATGTCTGAAATAATTTTTTGACCACATTTGAAAATCGACAGCAAACAGAAAATGAAATCGTGATTTTGGCAATTTCCGTCGATCGATCTTTTAAGCACGTTTAAACAAGCTAGTAAGGGGTTTAAAGGGTGTCTCTGATACCATGTAGGGTCACGGCAGTGCCCCGGCCATGAAACAGTGGCCTGAATGCGGAACAAAAATTTTCTAAACCGGCGCTACCGCTACCCGATTCCCGGATCGACCCTAAACCCTATTCTAGCAAACTAACTAAGAGTTAGAATCATTATACCGAGTTGATCTATGTCCTTTGGTCTTCATTCCAAGCTCCTAGTGATCCTTTCATGATGTTTGGTTGCCGGTCTTCCTCCATCTCCGATGATCCACCCGAAGGAAACGGCGCAAGCTCCAACCTCGACAAACGAGGTAACCTACGCTCCAAAGTCGCTAGCTATGAAGAGTGGGGGTGTATGGAAGTATCACTACATTTTTCTCTATACCCTTAGTGCTTATGGAGCATCCATAGAAGATGAAGAAGGAGGTGATGAAGACTTGGCATGAATAAAATGGCTAAGTGTTTTTCCTTGAGAGTATGAGAGTGTGAAGGGGTGATTAATTTCATTAGCCCAAAAGAAATGAACCCCCATTCCCTCTATCATGTGGCCGGGCCCCCCTCTCTCAATCACAAAAAAATATCATTTCCTTTTTCAAATTAAACAATTAAAACAATAAACAATGCCAACCATACTTTGAATCCATGTTCATGCCATGCTTTTGCCACCTCACACCCTCCACCTCATTTGTTAAACAAATGAATTTCCATAAATGGAAATTCATACAAATGAGGTGGCACCTTCTAGAAGCTATTCCGTATAAAATACGGAATACTTCCCGGTACATGTATCGAAATACATATACGCGTATTCGTACAAAAATACGAATAGCCAAGAGAGAAAATAAAAAGCGAACAATAATACTAGAATACATATATATAAATACATATGTAAATTATTAAATCAAAACCCGATTTAGTAATCCGGCTTAATCCTAAGCCGCTAGTATTATCAACCGTCCAATTAAAGTCTGCGCAGCATGCACATATTTAATCGGATACCTGTATGTACCAACATACGCCATGTACACCATATCGCCTGAACCGTGAAAACCCTCTGTGTGGGACTCTAAAGACTCGTCAATACGCTGGCAGTGGGTTTAACCACAAGAACGTCAGCGGCACTAGCTGTACGTAACGGCTACCCGGGTATTAAGCGAAAGGGAGGCCGACGAGCAAACTCATCCTGAACCCCTACTGAGCCTGACAGTGACAATATCCGTACAGTCTGGTCTGTTCGTCTAAGAGTATCGCATATCGAGTCCCGGGGGGGTGGTGGATAAAGTCAGACCCCTAACAATGCGATATTTTGTGTCGGCATGATATCCATCACCTCCTGAGAAACTATCGATCCTAGATCGGTAATCCTCGTCTACCATGGCCATGGATTTGTGGTGATGGCCATCCATACACAACGCGACATCAACCCCCAATATCGGGAGAGACGAATCCCCGACGATCCGATCACTGCCTCCATGTGGCTCGGGACTGTACCCAACTAAAACCTGTTTACACGACTCCTTTGAGCCGTGGTAGGGTAGTAATCAAAGCACAGTGGGAACTCACACGAGACAAATGACGATCTCAGGTCGACAGACCAACCTGTACTCATGTCACTTGGGAACTGCTATCTGACAATAGGTATAATACCAACTAACAGGTTCCCGGCGAGTCCGTCCAGTGTACTCATAACCGATGAGCACATGTATACTATCTTAGGTGAACAAACTAACACCAATGGCTTGTGTGACCTGGCCACCGCCCCTCGTCGGGGTCTCGATCAGTATACACTAGTCTACACTGGAGTATCGATGCCCGATCTCGATACTCCTACGACTAGGGACATTTAAGGATGTGCTTATAGACCCCCAGCTCCCACATATATGATCGCCATCATAATGCTGGCAGTCAAGCAGGAATCCTATGGGCTCTATCAACATGTACATAATGATAAAAACAAACCAGATAGCATACTATTATCTTGAGTAAGACTGTTTTATCGGTATAGGTGCTTCTTCAATCATCATAATCACAAGTTCGCGACTATGATAATTGCCTTGAGGGCACTATAGCCAACATAGGTACCCTAGTTACCTCGGCTATGAGATTGGAGCTCAAACTACAAATCCTCAGGTGGATCATCTTCGATGGAGGGAGACCGGCGAAAGCTTGATCATGGTGGCCTCTAGGAGCTTAGGAAGATGGTAGAAGACCGAAGGACTCGGATCATTCGGCATAACCATTCTAAACTCCTTTTTAATTTGCTAGCTTTAGGTTTATGGTAGATCCGGGTTATAGGGTTGTTCTAACTCCAGTTTATAAAATTTTTGTTCCGCAAACGGTCACGGTAGATGGCCAGGGCGCTGGCATAACCCAACATGGTATCAGAGCCACGCCATAAACCTATACTAGCTAGTTTGCACAAGGTTAAAATATTGATCGACCACTTTTTCCGAATAATTCCATTTTAATGTGTTTGCTGCTGATTTTCAAACTTGTTCAAAAAATATTTCAGAGAATCTTAAAAATACGTGCAGGCATATTTAGAAGCATGGAAAAATTTTGAGCACATGATCTTCAATTACCGCCGCGGAACCGCGGCATTAGATGCCTATTTGCGGTGGTTCCACGGTCGTTTAGTGGTAAATGTGCACATTATTTTTCCTCGTACTCTATTACATGGAATTGTGATTTTTAGGATATTTGGTTTTGTCCCAGATTCGTTTAAGTGTTGGTTTGCATTTGTGGCCAATTTGGGAGAGTTTAGTCGATCGAAATTTTAAGTGTGTATTTATCAGTGCATACATTACTATCTGCGACCGTGAATGTCATTAGAGCGGTATAACTCGTCTAACTGCTATATGTTCTTTTAGACGGGTTTGCGAACATGACATTCACATTGATGTTCTGTGTTGTGCTGAGGTTGTGGTTGGATTGTCGTGGTGGATAGCTTGCGGTGCAATGGTAGTTGTACAGTTGAGATTCATTTGTACATTTGATGTTGCGGGGCGAGCGTCCGACATGTGGACTGTCGTCTCTGCCAGTTTGTATATTATTTGTTTGGGGTACGACCGGGTTGAGGTCGATGTCACCCTTATACATATATTTTTCTTTTATGTACTAGGATTTCCCCGCGGAAGAGTGCTCGAATAGCCAGGTTCTAGAAGGAAACGGGCCCGCATATCATGGCGTTGAGACAGAGAGGGCCTCACTCTAGAATTGGTGTGCTATTCGACGCATTCGAGGGGGTACAGGTTGACCCACGGAGGGGGTGCTCAAGTTACCGGATTCCGTGAAGTGTTGGGTGGCCCATTCACTTTGTTGATTGGGGTTGCCTCACTTCTGGGATTGGCGGGTAATTTGCCGCGCTTGTAGGGGTCCAGGTTTTCATTGCACAGGCTATCCACACGACAGAGAACGTCGGGTCTCATTTGCGGCTCAAATGAAACCCGAGGCTCCAAGATTATCCACCATTCTGTGTTACTTGCTGATATTCTGTGATATTTCTTATATCATGCCTGGGACGAATGTTATATATATTTATATATATACTAGTAGATGTTGTATATGTTTTGCATCCGCGCTAGTCCACCCTCGCTCTGCCGTTAGTTAAGTAACCTTACGGTGCATGACGGGACCCCATGGTGAATACGGATGGCATATACGTACATTGTATTTTCGTTCTTTTCTGGTGTGATATGGATTAATTGATGGGACTGCATTAATTCTGATTAATGCAAGGAAAACAAACCTATATATGATATTGTTGGAACCGAGTTTTTGAAACTGACATTACAAACGTTCTCTTTTGCTTTGCACAGCGATATTCGGTTATGAATATCTAGCACCTCATTCGACGAGGCAAGAGCCGAGATCCCTTCATATGGAGTGACTTCTTGGGAAAAAGTTTGCGTCGGTGTAATAACTTCACTATAGTAGATTATTTTGCTTTGTATCGTGGTATTCAGTTTGGAATATCCTGCACCTCATTCGATGAGGAAAGAGCCGAGGTCCCTTAATTGGGATTGACCTCTTTAGCAAAAGTTTGCGCCACTATATATTTGTAAAACCACTCGGTTCCTTCAACGATATCAAGTTCGTTATGTAAAAGGTTTTTCGCCAAAAACCAGCCATAGCCCTCCGTCATTTCAGAAAAGTAGCGCCTAGTATTCGTGCTATGTTTGTTGGGTTCCGTCAAGGCATAGTGTGCGGTAGCTATGTGTTACTTTTTTGTAGCATGGATATGCATTAATCTAGGACAGTCGTACAGCCTTCTTGGCATCCGTCAAGGGCGAGTACGGATGAGTCTAAATCAATTAGGATAATGACGGGTAGAACTTGACTTGCGCTTTATGATTTGTTGGCATCCGTCAAGGTCATAAGACGCCTGGGGCAAAAATCACATCGAGAGTTTCAAATATACAGGAAACTTTCCAGGCATGCGCATACCTTCTGGAGTGTGGTGACTTGAGTGGCTTACATCAAGTTATCATGTGATGATAGTTGGATCCCGATTCCCACTGATGAGTAGGTGTTACTCCTCGGGTGATTTTAAATGATCCCGACTAATTCACCTTTTGGGTTTGAAGGAGAATCCGAGGAAATGGTGGGAGTCATCCTGATTAGTTAAAGTGATTAACCAATCTAATCTAGGTTAGAGTGCACACTGAGTGTTTCTTTTTTCTCTCTCTCTCTTTGGCAGCGACCATGGCCTGACCTTAAAAACTCATGAACCAAGTTAACCGAACCTTCTTAAAACACTTTGGCTTTTAGATTGTCATTTAGTCGCAAATATCATTGCCGCTCCTACATACCCTTTGCATTTCTCCGGAACATTTCGTATCACTACGAAGATCTATATTTCTTGGATATGCCATTGTATAGTTACATAGGAACTCAAAAGAACTTGTTCCAGTTCGAGCATGGTTTCTGGTTCTGGAGAAATTGAATAGGATTATTCAGTTGTCTTTTATCTTTACATTCTCTCAGGTTGTGAGGGCTCCTGGTATTAGGAGAGTACACCTATTGCGCTTATTAGATAGTCTTCTTTCAAATCATAGGCAGGTGCCGAAATGTAAAGAAAGAAGAAAACCAATTAGCTTAAGTGTAGTGTATAGAAGGTAATAAGTAAAGACATGTAAATGTATTAGATTAAGGGCAAAGGAAATTGCGACTGCTATCATTCACGACGAAACAGCGTATACCCCTGCCACTCCTATATCACCTTTGCATTTCTCCAGAACACTCCGTATCACTATGAAGATCCACATTTCTTGGATATTCTATCATATAGTTACATACGAACTAGAAGGAACGTGTTCCAGTTCGAGGATGGTTTCTGGTTCTGGATAAATAGAATAAGAATTATTCAGTTGTCTTTTCCCTTTACCTTCTCTCAGGTTGCGAGGGTTCCTAGTATTAGGAGAGTACACCTATTACGCCTATTGGATAGTCGTCTTCTAAACCTTAGGCTGGTGCCGAAGGGTAAGGAAGGAAGAAAATCAATTAGCCTAACTGTGGTGTACATAAGGTAATAAGTAAAGACATATAAAGGGATTGGAGTGAGGGTAAGGAAATATACGGTTACAGTCATGAATCTGGATAGTGGAAGAGGCATTACTAGGAATACCCGCTTACTCCATCGAAATATTTTCATGTTTCAGTTTTACTGTGCGGTGTTAAGTGGAAACTGTTTTCTCAGTTAGATTCTAACTCCAGGGTATATATTTACCAGATTTGATTCTCACATCTGTATTGCGTTATAGATGGTGAGTGGAAGTAATATATTGGGAATTGGGTGATTAGATCCTTATCATATCGGAATTCTTTGTAATTGGTGATATTTGAGGAAATCACCTGGCTTTTGCCTGACGGCAAATATTTGGTTTTGAATATCCATCGTTATGCACCAATTTCAAATTGATATATCTATACGTTTATTTTATAAAGTGAGATATAACTTTTTGAAATTATGTCTATGACATTTACCTATATCAGTTGATGGTTAGGTAAGGTGCATTCAACAACGGTGTAATTCTTCTTAACCATAGTACAGTTTTCAACCTAAGTCGCATAGGGTTTTGAGTTGTTAAACTCAGTGGACTTATACAAAGTATTGTATATTATCCGATGTCCGTCAGGACAAAGAGGTTGGTACTCGTACTATATTCCGTTTACTCATGACTTCTCTAGTTTTAGAGAAGTATTTCGTTGAAATACAAGGTCCAGATTTTGACAAGATATAAGTATAAGAATAAAATAGAGAACCATATGTTGCAAGTATCAGGATTCTTCAAGGTGATTGAAGATGTAGATACTTGTGTTTGGTATTCCGTTATAAGTAATAGTTTTAAGAACTTGCTTCTCTTTCAGGTTACTCATACGTGGATATATTCCTAGATGAGTAATGCTGTATGGTCTTCTTCCATTTGGTTGATATGCACTGAAAACAGCTGCATAATTTTTGAATCTGGTTCCAATTAAATTAGTGCCTTTATTTCTATATTGGATATATAGAACGGATTCATATCTTAACGATATTTAGGTATATGGAGTTGTCCGGCTGATACTTAAAACCAGAATCTGGACAAACTCAAGACACGTTTCAGTAATGATAGTTTGTAGGTTATCCCGGGCTTTGACGAGGATTAACTTTCTACCACCTAGAAGATCAATAGTTATATTGTTCTTGACTCGCCACCAGTTTTAGTAAAATGGATTCTTTTCAGAAAACATTAGTGGGAGTATGGTAAAACTGGAAGTGATTCCAGAACCACAAACGATTACTGAAAATTTAGAAGAACTTAAAGATTCAAATGGTTTCGACGATCTATTAGCCACTTCGCAGATTTGGTGGGTAACCTCAGGCACCCGAGAGGTACTTCGGTCTCCTCAAAGACGGCGACAGAGAGGATTTTGATTACCCAAACTTGCCGCTATTGCTGCTCTAGACTATGAGGTCTGGGAGGAGGATGTGTATAACGTCGTTCTAAACTAACCTTAGAAGTGCACGTGTATATGACTCTGCCAGAGGGTTGTTATAGTCAATGGGAGCAACGGTAGTATAGTGGGCAAGCAGCTTATGTCTATTTATAGACTAAAGCAGCTACAGCGGAGATAGATCATCTAGTTTTGATGTGACAGTCATAAAGTTTGACTTCATCAGAATAAAAGATGGACCTGATAAGAAGGGGGTAGGGAGTGATGTCCTGGTTTTTGGATGACATGCACTTAATAGGAAGAGATCTTCCTATACTACGATCGGTTATACTGTAGTTGTCACAAGGTGGTTTCTCCACATAGGATATGGATAAAATATCAGGGATTCTGGTCACTAGATCTATGGTTTTAGATCTAAATTTGGGAAGTGTCTCAATTCGGGTACTTGACATTATTCTAAAGTATTTTAGAATGGACGACTCCTGGCATGGTGGTGTACCCACAGTTGATGGAGTCACCCTCTCTAAAGAGATGTCTTTTAGACTGATGAGGAGAGGGATTTGCATCATTGGCATATCACTCGCTTAGGCAATTGAGTCAATCATAAGATGTCAAATACAACACCAGTTATTGATTTTGCACAGGCTGCAATACGTATATATTAATCCAATCCTGGAGAAATGTTGGGAAGCAATTATGAACATAAGTGGATGTCCTTGGTATATGGTAACGGCAGCCTCCTTCGGGAGGCAGTTATCATTTTATGCTTCCAAGGTGACTTGGATGACAGATTGACTGTCAGAGTTATAGTTTTCCCTCTTTTGAGGGGCAGTATGTTGGACAGGTGGTCCAAGCGGATACTGTAGAAGGCATGGCGCAGGATACTGATTAAATTTAGTGCATGATACAGTCTAAGAAGTTTGTTGGATTTGGAGTTCATATGTGAATTGGGTCCCATCAGATATCCAGACAAATTCTAAAACAGGTATTTCTCATTTCGGGAGATAGACTTTCTCCGCGAAGTTGAGATATATAGAGAGATAAAGATAGAAACATTGGAGCGGATCCACTCACTGAGGCTATTTCTCGAACGCAATAGTTTCACAAACGAGCTTTGTGAGACTGATTAGTAGAGAAGTTGGGTGTTCGGTATCACACGGGCTGTGAGAATGCGACAACGCAATAATTAGCCTTTAAGTGCAAGTGGGAGATTGTTGGCTATAGTGCCCTCAAGACAGTTATTGTAATCACAGGCAGATGATTATGATGATTGAGGAAGGACCTATACGGATAGAACAGCCTTACTCAAAATGATAATATGCTATCTGGTTTGTCTTTATCATCATATACGTGGGAGCTGGATGGTCTATAAGCACATCCTTAAATGTCCCTAGTCGTGGGAGTATCGAGACTGGGCATTGATACTCCAGAGTAGACTAGTGTGTACTTATCAAGACCCCGACGAGCGGCGGTGGCCGGTCTCACAAGTCATTGGTGTTAGTTAGTCACCTAAGATAGTATACATGTGCTCATTGGGTTATGAGTACACTGGACGGACTCGCCGGGAATATGCTAGTTGGTATTATACCTATTGTCAGATAGCAGTTCCCAGGTGACATGTGTATAGCTTAGTCTGTCGACCTGAGATCGTCATTTATCTCGTGTGAGTTCTCAATGTGCTTTGATTACTACCCTACCATGGCTCAAAGAAGTCGTGCAAACAGGTTTAAGTTAGGTACAGTCCCGAGCCACATGGAGGCAGTGAGCGGATCGTCGGGGATTCATCTCTCCCAGTATTTGGGGTTGATGTCACATAATGCACGGATGGCCATCACCAGAAATCTTTGGCCAAGGTAGACGAGAATTACTGATTTGGATCAGTAGTTTCTCAGTTGGTGATGGGCTTCACACCGACACGAAATATCGCGTTATTAGGGGTCTGACTTTATCCACCCCCTAGACTCGATATGCGATACTCTTAGACAAACAGACCGGACTGTACGGAGATTGTCATGGACAGACTCAGTAGGGGTTCAGATGAGTTTGCTCGTCGGCCTTTCTTTCGCTCAATACATGGGTAGCCGTTACGTACAGCTAGTGCCGCTGACGTGCTTGTGGTTAAACCCACTGCCAGCATATTGACGAGTCTTTAGAGTCCCACACAGAGGGTTTCCCTGCTTCGGGCGAAACGATATAGATGCCGTATGGTTTTACGGCAGGGTTCGATCATATACGTGCACTTGTGCACGTATCATGATTCGGACGGATAATACTGGTGGGCTTTGGTTTAAGCCGGATCCTAGTATTATATTATTGGATTATTTTCGTCTCTTTGTATTTGTATTTTTCGGAATACGGATAAGGGTATGAATATACGGATGATGGGTATTCTTGTAATTTATTACAAGGTGCTTCTAGAAGAAGATACCTCATTTAGTTTATAACCATTTTGTTTAAATGGTTAATGAAGTGAAGGGATGAGGTGTTCTTTGGTTTTAAATGAAGCATGGGTTTGTGGTGACTCATGGGGTGACTCATGGTTCACTATTTAGGCATGCTTGATTTATTTGTGTTGTGAGATATTTTGAGTGTCTTGATTTATTCTTGTACTTCACAACACTTAGCCATTTTTTTATGGTTGCTTCATGTTCACAACACTCTCATCTCCTCAAGCTTCTTCTTCTTCCTCCACCCTAAAAGTCTAATGTGTTGAGAAACTTAGGGTGTTTGGAGACAAATTAATCTATTATTAGACTCTACATACTCTAGGCTATCTAGTTTAGCGAACTAGGTATCCCAGTTACCTCGGCTATGAGGTTGAAGCTCGAACTACAAATCCTCAGGTAGATCATCTTTGATGGAGGGAGACAGGCGATCAAGCTTGATCATGGTGGCCTCTAGGAGTTTAGGAATATGGTAGAATACCGAAGGACTCGGATCATTCGGTATAACTGTTCCCTCTTAAAATACAAGAAATGGGGCATCACGTGCCGACACGTGATCGGGGGTCACGTGCCGACACGTGATGGTTTCCTGAGAACTCTGAAATAATAAGAATTAAATTCTGATCTAAAGGGATCACGTGCCCACACGTGATGGGCCTTTAAACCCACTGAAAAGAATTAAAAGGTATAATAAAACAGCAGGAAAAAACCTCAATGGGGCATCACGTGCCCACACGTGACCAGGGGTCACGTGCCAACACGTGATGCGTTCCCGAGTTCTTTAAAATAATTAAATTCTGATTAAATGCTTAATTAGTGGGTCACGTGACACTACGTGATAGGGTCTTAAAACTCTCTGAGTTAGTGGAAAGAAAACCCTAAATGGGGCATCACGTGCCCACACGTGACAGGGGGTCACGTGCCAACACGTGATGGGTTCCTAAGATCTCTGAACTGATAAAATTAAATTCTAATTAAATGTTCAATCAGTGGGGTCACGTGCCAACATGTGATAGGCTCTTAAACCTTCTGAACTAATAGAATTAAATTATAATTAAGGGAAATCAAAAACCCTAATATTTCCCTAGATCTTTCCAAACAAAAAGATTGCGCTCTGTAAAGTGGAACACCGTTGGATTAAAAATTCAATGGTGATTAAAAAATCACCAATTTATAGAAAGATCCAATGGTGAATAAAATTCACCAAGCGATCTAAAAGATCATGTTGGTTACAAAATCAATCAAAATCTTTCAATGAAAGATTGACTAAACAAACTGATTCTGTTCTTTCTCCTATAAATAGGAGCCAAAGATAAAAGAGGAGAAGAAGATATACAACAACAGAGAGAAAAAAGAAGAGAATTTACTTCTCCAGAGAGAAAAGAAGATTTCTTCAGAAAAGAAAGAAACCCTAGGTAAGAGAGAGAAAGAGATCATTCTATAAGCTCCCATAACCCTATAAGAGAATTTAATTCTCAAACTAAGAGTTTAACTCTTCTGAATAAGAACTTAATTCTTCCTTTGGTTGAAGATCCGCAGAAGCAGATCTCCCCATAAGTTGAGAATTTAATTCTCATCGGGGGGATTTTGCCATGCAGATCTAAAGCCTAAGGAAGGACCTAAGTTCAGAGAATTTTATTCTCCCACAAAGCACATATGAATTTAATTCCTCCAACAAAAATAGGGTTTAACCCTTACTTTAAGAACTTAATTCTTCTTCATGGTAATAGATCTGCAGAAACAGATCGCCCCATAAGTTGAGAATTTAATTCTCATCGGGGAGATTCATCCATGCAGATCCAAAACTTAGAAGGAGAATTGAGTTTAAAGAATTTAATTCTTTCGAACATATAGGAATTTAATTCCACTAAATAAAATTAGGGTTTAACCCTATAAGAGAATTTAATTCTACAAAGGATTCATCTCTCCATGCACGTAAAAAGATCAAGTACCCAACATGATCACGTGGCAACACGTGACCATCCCTCCAATGACCAAAAGTGAACGAATAAGATTCGGTCACGTGCTCCCACGTGACCCTTTAACAGACTTCTCAAAATAAAAAGGCAGAATCGATTTTAGGTTCCTCACGTGTCCCCATGTGACCCCTGGCAAACACCTCTCTAAAAAAGAGAAGATGGAAAAAACTGAAGGATTAATACCCAATGCATGGGCGCCCTCACGTGTCCACGCGTGACCCCTAACAAATCCTTTTAATATCCAGTGCATAGGTACCCATCACGTGCCCACACGTGATGGCCATGAAGACTAAGCGTTTAACACTTATTTGAATATTCTGAGAATAAAATAGGGGAAGTCTGGCCCAATACTCAAGCGCCCCACGTGACCCCACGTGAGAGCTTTTTCTTTTTTAGTGTTTAACACTATTTTGTGCGCTTCATCCCTAGTGTTTAACACTATTCTAAGCGCATCACATGGGAGCACATGATAGAAGATTGTACTCTAGTGTTTAACACTATATCCAAGCCAATCTTAGCCTGAACTAGCCAATTTTTCCAGAGGCAAGATCTCCTGAAACTGAACTCCAACCATACTCTTGACATTCAAAATAATTCCCAGAGCCCTTTCAATCAACTTTGGTTCAAGGGTACATCTCTACACACCTCTGATACATGTCGTTGTAATTCTTCAACGTCTTCAGAGAGGTGGTGGGTCCCGATGACCAATAACTATCTGGTACATTTCCAAACCCATGTTTGCATCTGAACTTGGACCGTAATGTCCTTAAACTAAACAAAAGAGCCTAAATGCTCTTTCGTTGGATCTAAATGATCCTGTTAAGTAGGTCTTAGTCTAAAACTAGACTAACGTATCATCCTCAAACATTGTCTTAATCTCAAACGAGATTAACGATCCTTAAATCAACCCAACTACAGATCCCCCCAACCAATATTGGTTCAAGGGTACATCTCTTCACTCCTCTGATATCTTTCGTTGTAATCCTTCAACGTCTTCAGAGAGGTGACGGGTTCTGACAACCAGACATTCCACGGACTGTGGGGTCCTTAAACTCGTGGACTATGACGTCCTTAAACTTTACAGACTGTGGGGTCCTTAAACTCATGGACTATGATGTCCTTAAACTTTACAGACTATGATGTCTCTAAACTAGACCGAGATGTCCTTAAACTAACATTGGACCGTAATGTCCTTAAACTAACAACGGACCGCAATGTCCCTAAACTAAACAATAGAGCCCAAATGCTCTCCTGTCGGATCTAAATGATCCCGTTAAGTTGATCTTAGTCTAAAATTAGACTAACGTATCCTTAACAAACGTTTAAGTTGATCTTAGTTTCAAATGAGAATAACGTATCCTTTGTTAGTGTATATGCCCTAGAGGCCATTACTGTATCATACTAGTTTGTATATTACTTAATGGAAGCTTGGGATATTCACAGTTGTATAGACAATCTTGCTCAAAATGGTAGTATGCTACTTGGTTTGTTTCTACTTTAATGTGTACATGTGTTTCTTTTAGTATATCACCTATACACATTAGTGGAGCCCTTAGGATCTTTGCTTGATTACCAGCGTTGTGATGGCAGTCACACTCGTGGGGGCTGGGTAATCTACAAGCACATCCTTATGCAGGTCCCTAGTCGTAGGATTATCGAGACAGGGCATCGATACTCCGGAGTAGACTAGCGTATATGCTTCTCATCCCAGCATGGGAGACGGTCTGTCCCACAGCCGTCAGTACATCGTACTTAAGATAGTATGCGGGTGCTCGTTAGGTTACGAGTACACTGGACAGGACTCGTCGGGAACTGATGGTTGGTACTATACCTATCGTCAGTTATCAGTTCCCAGGTGACATGAGTACAGCTTAGTCCGCTGACTTGACACTGTTACTTCGCCTCGAGTGTGTTCCCACTGTACTTTGATTACTACCCTACCACGGCTCAAAGGAGTCGTGCAAACAGGTAGTAGTTGGGTGCAGTCCCGAAGCACTTGGAGGCAGTGACGGTTATACAGGATTCGTCTCTCCCGGTATTGGGGGTTGATTTCGCGCTGTGTCGAGGAGAGCCATTACACAAAGTCCCTGGCCAGGGCAAGCGAGATATACTGGTAGGTTTCCAGTGTTATCTCAGGGTGTTCTGGGCTACACTCCGACACGACTTGTACCGCTATTTAGGGACTGACGTTTACCGCCCCCTAGGCCCGCCATGCGATATTCTCAGACGAACAGACCGGACTGTACGGAGATTGTCACATTCAGGCTCAGTAGGAGTTCAGATGGGTTTCACCTCGTCAGTCTTCTTATCGGCATCTACCTGGGAACCGTTACGCACAGCTAGTGCCGCTTGCGGACTGTGGTTAAACCCACTGCCAGCGTAGTGTCGAGTCTTTAGAGTCCCACACAGAGAGCTATTCGCCTTTAGGCAAAAGAGTAGAGGTCACATGGTTTTGCGACAGGGTTCGGTCACATCCGTGCACTTGTGCACGTTTGGTGTCCGGACAGTTATTACTAGCGGGCTTTGGTTTAAGCCAGATCCTAGTATACTTTTTGGGATTGGTTTTATCTCGGTTGTATTCATGTTCCTCGGAACGCGGATGCGGGTGTGTATGCACAGTTGACAGAGACAGAGGCAGAGGATTCTCATTAGGGTTGTTGACTGTTGACTTTTGCTAAACCCTAATGAGAATAAGAAATATGATTAATGATAATATTAATTAAGTATTATTGTGCCATGGTTGGGTTGAAAGGTTGACTTTGTTGACCGGTTGACTAGGTTGGACTTGTTGACCATCATTATGACAATGGCTATCATTTCATGGCATTGACCTTTGCTTGCTTATTTGTTCACACATTGCATTTAATGCATGAAATGATATTGCCATTTGATATGATAAAAACCATCACAAAATACTCAATTATTATTATGTGTTATGATTACTTTGGATTATGAGAGAGCAAGGGTGAGAAAAGTCTTGCTCATTCTTTCATTTTGCTTTCCCTCTCGTGAAAGCTCTCTCATCCTCAAGCTCTCCCTCTTCCTTTTGCTCTCTCTCTAGTTCAAGGCAAAAACCTCTCATGTGTTGAGAATCATTTGCCTTGGAGATAAAAACCCAAAACACTTCTCTACTCATCCTAGTATACAAAGTCTAGCAAGCCAAGTGTTCTAGTTTCCTCGAGTTTGAGGTTGAAGCCAAAGGTAGAAGCTTTCGGGTGGATCCATCTTCGGCGCAAGGAGACGACGAGGTGAGGCCGATCCGACTACCGCAAGGAGTTGATGAGAAGGAGTTCAAGTTAAGGTATAACCCCCTAACCGAGTAGGTAACACTCCTAGTTAGGTTGTTAGATAGTTGTTTAACAAAGATTCGTATTTTGAGTCCATGTTACCCCAAAAGAAAAATCGTTTTTCATCATTTCCGCAACCCCAAAGAACCGGGGAAGGGTAACGTGGACATACAGTGGTATCAGAGCCTAGTTAAACACTATCTAACATGTTAGCAAAGTAATTAGAAGTTCGATCGGAGAAAAAGTCACGATACACGCCCGAAATGTATAGTTTCTGCCGATTTTTTTCCTGTTCAAAAAATAATAAATCTTACACTAAAAATCGGCTCAGGCTTTTTAAAACACACCCAAGAAAAATAGTCCATCGACTCGGTCAAAGCGCCGCGGAAACGCGGCCGGAGCATGCTCCCGCCGCGGATCCGCGGCCGAGTTGTCTCGGTCGTGGGAATTTTTTCCTGCAGAGTGTTCACTGGGGTGTTTTGTGATTTTTGGAATATGATTTTTCTGCCCAGATTTTCCAGAAAGCAAAATTTGTTTTTGGGGTTTAAAAATCCGTATTTTGATCGAACTTCTAAAGACTTAAGCTAACGGGTTATATCTGTGATGTGATATATGTATTGAACGTCTGCTAATTGCTATACGTCGATTAGTGGGGGTTATACATATCTGTGATCTGTAATGTTGATGGTATGTGTATATGAATTCATTGGATTGTCGCAGATGAATAGCCGGGGGGTTGTGAGATGAGAGTTTTCTTTATCTTTCGATTCATGTAAATTTGTAATTGATGTAATATTATTTTTTTTGGCCGCACAACCAGGATGAGCTTGTAGCCGTCATTGTATAATTTCTTTTACTGTTTTTTCTCCTAGGATAGACCCAAGGTGGGGTGCACAAACTACCGGGTACCTCGAAGTGCCGAGTGGCCTACTCACGTTGTTGAGGGAGGTTGCTTCACTTCGGGTATTTGGCGGGTAGTTTGCCGCACCCATAGGGGTCTACGGTGGGGTATTGGATATTCATCGCGACCGTGAAATCCGCTTTTCGTTACAGGCTCATACGGAATGCGGATTCCTAGTATATCCAATGTGTTCATCTGTGATCTGGAATGGCTATCATTGCATGTGACGAATGTGTATATCTATATATGATATCTATTTAGGCGTTGCTTATGTTTTGCATCCGCGCTAGTCCAGCCCCCGCTCTGTCGTTAGTTAAGTAACCTAACGGGTAATGACGGGGCCCCGTGGCGAATGTGGATGGCATAAGCGTACGTTATATTTTCGTTGTTTTCTGCAATAGTAGGATTAAATGATGGGACACATTAAAAATTAATGCAAGAAAATAAACCAAAGATGAGTCGTTGGAACACTTTCAAAACCACTCGGTTTCTTTTCAAAAACAACTTTTAAACGCGGAGCTTAAACCACTCATTTTAAAAGCTATATCGTTCCATCGATTATATCAAGTTCACTACGTTCACGGTTTCGCCAAAACCATTCGTAGCCCTCCGTCGTTTCACATGGATAGTCAATAGTAGTCAAGCTATGTTTGTTGGCCAAAGTCAAGGCATAGTGATTGGTAGCTATTGGGTATTCATGTGCAGCATAGATAGATGTGTTGGTTTGGGACAGTCATACTGCCTTGTTGGCCAAAGTCAAGGGTAGGTACGGGTGGGTTCAAATTAACCTGGAGAATGACATGTAGAACTTGACATGTGACTTATGATTTGTTGGCCAAAGTCAAGGTCATAAGAGCATGGGGCAAAAATCCACATCGGGAGTTTCAAAAGAAACTGAAACATGCTAGCGCTGCATACCATTTGGAGTGTGATGATTCTGGTAGGATTCCTTCAGTTTTGTCACGCGATGATATTTGGATCCCGATCCTACTGTGAGTATATGCTACCCCTCGGGAAATTTCTCACTTAACGATCAATGCTATAAACCAAGTAGGTGTCTAGAAAGGTATTAGCGGGGCTACGCCCCCAGGGAAAAGAGGTTATTTAATTAAGGAACTTCGCGAAAGCGTTGGAAAACCTCCCTCGAAGTACCAACACTGGCCTGGCTGAACGGTTAAGCAAGTATTGTACGGTGAGATTGATCCCGACTAATTCTTCCTTTTTGGTTTGAGGAGGGATTCGAGAGACAGTGGGAGCCATCCTGTTTAGACAAATTAAAAACCACTCTAAACTTGCAAGAGCATCATGCTAAAGTGTTTCTTCTCTCTCTCCTAAATTGCAGCGACCAAACATCATGACTGGACTTAAGTTACTACTAGATAAAAACATACTGACAGGGCCAAACTACAAAGATTGGCTCAGGAATGTCAAAATGGCAATCACTTATGACAAGTTGGGGTATCTCCTTACCACCAAAGCTTCCCCTGTCCCAGGTCCTAAAACCAGCGTCGCGGATCAGGAAATCTGTAAGACCTGGGAAATCGACTGCGCGAAGGCCAAGTGCCTCGTGCTTGCCTCTATGGACAATGAACATCAGAGGAGGCACGAGAATATGGACCCTTGAATCCATATTTCTCTATACAAAAGAACTGTATGGAGAGCAATCCCGTATCGCCAGATACGAAGTCTCGAAAAAGCTGTTTTCGGCGAGATAGGCCGTTGGATCATCGGTAGCGGAACACGTGCTTAAGATGATTGGCTTCATTGAGGAGCTCGCGGACCTTGGGACCACGTTAGAGAACGAGCTCTACACGGACTTGATTCTCCAGTCCCTTCCTTCCACTTACGCCCAGTTTATCCTGAACTTCAACTTGCAAGAAAAAGAAGTTGAATTTTCAGAACTCCTCAACATGCTGAGGAGTGCAGAGGGCACCCTACAGAAAGGTAGGGAAACATCCACTTTGTTTGTAGGAGGATCTTCCTCTTCTAGGTCCAAGGCGAAAGCCAAGGGAAAGAAGAAGAAAGCCCCCGCCAAACCAAGGGGCGGTGTTAGTAAAGTGGATACGAAGGGAAAGACAAAGGCAACAAAGGTAGCGGGAAAGCTTGTGGGAAAGGAAGAATGCTTTTACTGTCACAAGAGTGGACACTGGAAAAAGGATTGCAGGGCTTGGAAGGCCAGAAACCAGGATCTGAAGCAAGTTGCGGCTTCAGCTTCAGGTGTGTATGTTATTGAAAACTGTCTATCAATAAACTCTACATCATGGGTATTGGATACCGGATCGGGATCTCATATCTGTAATTCTTTACAGGCACTGAGAAGGGGTAGGGTTTTGAAGGCAGGTGATATGACCCTCAGAGTTGCAAACGGAGCTGGCATGGATGCTGAGTCTGTGGGGGACTATCACCTGGGAATGTCAGATGGACATGTTTTGGTTTTGCGTGATTGTTATTTTGTACCCAATTCAACCTGTAATATCATATCTGTATCATTATTATCTAAAGAAGGTTATGAATTTGCATTTGTAAGTAATGTTGTAAACATTCACCTTAATCAAGTTTTGATTGGGTCAGGTACATTAAGCAATGGTATATACGTATTAAACCAACCACAGATTTTCAATGTCCAGAAAACATATAAAAGAAAGTCTCCGGAAACAAATCAGACTTTCTTATGGTATTGTAGACTGGGTCACATCAATGAGAGAAGGTTGACGAAGTTACATACAGAAGGATATTTGGATCCGTTCGAATATCAATCATATGCAACTTGTCAATCCTGTCTCAAAGGAAAGATGACAAAGACTCCGTTCACTGGACACGGAGTAAGAGCGAGCGAGCTCTTGGGACTCGTACACAGCAACGTGTGCGGTTCAATATCTACACATGCGCGAAGCGGTTATTCTTACTTCATTACTTTTACGGATGACTTTTCAAGGTACGGATATGTCTTCTTAATGAAACATAAATCCGAAGCCTTTGGAAAATTCCAGGAATATAAGAATGAAGTAGAAAAACAAACCGGTAAAAGTATCAAGACACTGGGATCTGATCGAGGTGGTGAATACTTGAGTGCCGAGTTCCTGGATTACCTAAAAGAGAATGGAATTCTCTCTCAGCTTACACCTCCATACACTCCGCAACATAACGATGTATCGGAGAGACGGAACCGGACCCTATTGGATATGGTACGTTCCATGATGAGTAACGCTGAGTTACCGCGATCATTCTGGGGATATGCACTAGAATCAGTTGCATACCTTTTGAACCGAGTTCCAATTAAGACTGTGCCTACCACACCATATCAGATGTGGTGTGGGAAGAAACCCTATCTTAAGCACATTAAGACATGGGGATGTCCAGCTTTTGTCAAAAAGCAGCATACGGACAAACTCGAGGCACGCTCAGTACAGTGCAAGTTTGTGGGATATCCAAAGAACTCCAAGGGATATTTCTTCTATTGCGAAGAGGAACAAAAGGTTTTTGTTTCTCGTCATGCCCACTTCTTGGAAACTGAGTTTTTGGAAAATCAGATAAGTGGGAGCGCAATAGAACTGGAAGAAATTCCAGAACCACGAGCTATTACTGAAAGCTTAATAGAACCAGAGGGTTCGAAAGATCAGGACATTCCTGCGCCGCTCCGCAGGAGTAGTAGGCAGTCTCATCCGCCCGAGAGATACTACGGTTTTCTTATAGACGGGGATAGAGAGGATTGCATCATTGATAGTGATGAGCCGACTAGCTTCCAGCAGGCCATTCAGAGCATTGACTCGGTAAAATGGCTGGATGCAATGCGGACCGAAATGGAGTCCATGTACACCAACAAAGTATGGACGTTAGACGTTGCTCCAGATGGGGTAAAACCCGTAGGATGCAAGTGGATCTTCAAAAGGAAGATTGGTGTAGATAGACAGGTTGAGACCTATAAGGCTAGACTTGTTGCAAAGGGTTTTCGTCAAAGATCTGGTTTGGACTATGACGAAACCTTTTCTCCAGTGGCTATGCTGAAATCCATTCGGATCCTTCTTACCATTGCTGCTTTCCACGATTATGAGATTTGGCAGATGGACGTAAAGACCGCTTTTCTAAATGGAAATTTAGAGGAGTGTGTCTATATGGACCAGCCAGAGGGTTTCATTCAGAGTGGAAGCAGCGGAAAGGTGTGCAAGTTGCTTAAGTCCATCTATGGACTAAAGCAGGCATCGCAGAGTTGGAACATCTGTTTTGATGAGACAGTCAAAGATTTTGGCTTTATCAAAAATCCAGATGAACCATGCATCTATAGTAGATTTGTAGCGAGAACTTTCGTATTCCTCGTTTTATACGTGGATGACATTCTCTTGATAGGAAATGACATTCCTATACAATCTGTCAAAGGGTTCTTGTCGCACAGGTTCTCCATGAAAGACCTGGGTGATGCCTCTTACATTCTGGGGATCCGGATCTATCGTGACAGATCCAAGAGGATATTAGGACTTTCACAGTCCAGGTACATCGACACCATACTAAGAAGATTCAGTACGGAAGATTCCAAGCGCGGTAATCTACCGGCTTGTCACGGGATCACCCTCTCCAAGGAGATGTCTCCCAAGACTGATTTGGAAAGGGACCGCATGTCTATTATACCCTACGCTTCTGCGGTAGGCTCTATAATTGTATGCGATGTTGTGTATCAGACCAGATGTAGCTTATGCACTGAGTGTGGTAAGCCGGTATCAGTCAAACCCTGCGGAGAAGCACTGGATTGCGGTAAAGAACATTCTCAAGTACCTGAGAAGGACTAAGGAGATGTTCTTGGTGTATGGCGGAAAAGACCTCCAGATCGAGGCCTTTGCTGACTCCAGCTTCCAGAGTGACAAGGATGATTCCAAGTCGATGTCGGGTTATGTCTTTACCCTCAATCTAGGGGCGGTGTGTTGGAAGAGTTCCAAACAGGAAAACGTTGCTGACTCGACGATGGAAGCGGAATATATCGCTGCTGTAGATGCCGCAAAAGAAGCCGTCTGGATAAGGAAGTTCTTGACAGAACTTCAGGTGGTTCCGTCCATTGTTGATCCAATACCTCTGTATTGCGACAACAACGGGACTATAGCTTTAGCGAAGGAACCCAGGTCCCATCAGAAGTCCAGACACATCTTGAGGCGGTATCACCTGATCAGGGAGATCGTGGGTCGCCAGGAGATCGAGGTTCGGAGAGTTGCTACGGAAGATAACACTGCAGATCCACTCACGAAGGCCTTACCCCAGACTCAGTTCGAGCGGCTGATCGAGATGATAGGTCTTCGATACACCAGTACATGGCCTTAGTGCAAGTGGGAGATTGTTAGTGTATATACCCTAGTGGCCATTACTGTATCATACTAGTTTGTATATTACTTAATGGAAGCTTGGGATATTCACAGTTGTATAGACAATCTTGCTCAAAATGGTAGTATGCTACTTGGTTTGTTTCTACTTTAATGCGTACATGTGTTTCTTTTAGTATATCACCTATACACATTAGTGGAGCCCTTAGGATCTTTGCTTGATTACCAGCGTTGTGATGGCAGTCACACTCGTGGAGGCTGGGTAATCCACAAGCACATCCTTATGCAGGTCCCTAGTCGTAGGATTATCGAGACAGGGCATCGATACTCCGGAGTAGACTAGCGTATGCCTTTCTCATCCCAGCATAGGAGACGGTCTGTCCCACAGCCGTCAGTACGTCGTACTTGAGATAGTATGCGGGTGCTCGTTAGGTTATGAGTACACTGGACAGGACTCGTCGGGAACTGATGGTTGGTACTATACCTATCGTCAGTTATCAGTTCCCAGGTGACATGAGAACAGCTTAGTCCGCTGACTTGACACTGTCACTTCGCCTCGAGTGTGTTCCCACTGTACTTTGATTACTACCCTACCACGGCTCAAAGGAGTCGTGCAAACAGGTAGTAGTTGGGTGCAGTCCCGAAGCACTTGGAGGCAGTGACGGTTAGACAGGATTCGTCTCTCCCGGTATTGGGGGTTGATATCGCTCTGTGTCGAGGAGAGCCATTACACAAAGTCCCTGGCCAGGGCAAGCGAGATATACTAGTAGGTTTCTAGTACTATCTCAGGGTGTTCTGGGCTACACTCCGACAAGACATGTACCGCTATTAGGGGACTGACGTTTACCGCCTCCTAGGCCCGCCATGCGATATTCTCAGACGAACAGACCGGACTGTACGGAGATTGTCACATTCAGGCTCAGTAGGAGTTCAGATGGGTTTCACCTCATCAGTCTTCTTATCTCGACACTTTAGAGTCCCACACAAAGAGCTATTCGTCTTTAGGCAAAAGAGTAGAGGTCGCATGGTTTTCCGACAGGGTTCGGTCACATCCGTGGACTTGTATACGTTTGGTGTCTGGACAGTTATTACTAGCGGGCTTTGGTTTAAGCCAGATCCTAGTATACGTTTTGGGATTGGTTTTATCTCGGTTGTATTCGTGTTCCCCGGAACGCGGATGCGGGTGTGTATGCACAGTTGACAGAGATAGAGGCAGAGGATTCTCATTAGTGTTGTTGACTGTTGACTTTTGCTAAACCCTAATAAGAATAAGAAATATGATTAATGATAATATTAATTAAGTATTATTGTGCCATGGTTGGGTTGAAAGGTTGACTTTGTTGACTTGTTGACTTTGTTGACCGGTTGACTAGGTTGGACTTGTTGACCATCATCATGACAATGGCTATCATTTCATGGCATTGACCTTTGCTTGCTTATTTGTTCACACATTGCATTTAATGCATGAAATGATATTGCCATTTGATATGATAACAACCATCACATAATACTCAATTATTATTATGTGTTATGATTATTTTGGATTATGAGAGAGCAAGGGTGAGAAAAGTCTTGCTCATTCTTTCATTTTGCTTTCTCTCTCATGAAAGCTCTCTCATCCTCAAGCTCTCCCTCTTCCTCTTACTCTCTCTCTAGTTCAAGGCAAAAACCTCTCATGTGTTGAGAATCATTTGCCTTGGAGATAAAAACCTAAAACACTTCTCTACTCATCCTAGTACACAAAGTCTAGCAAGCCAAGTGTTCTAGTTTCCTCTAGTTTGAGGTTGAAGCCAAAGGTAGAAGCTTTCGGGTGGATCCATCTTCAGCGCAAGGAGACGACGAGGTGAGGCCGATCCGACTACCGCAAGGAGTTGAAGAGAAGGCAAGTTAAGGTATAACCCCCTAACCGAGTAGGTAACAATCCTACTTAGGTTGTTAGATAGTTGTTTAACAAAGATCCGTATTTTGAGTCCATGTTACCCCCGAAAGAAAAAACATTTTTTATCATTTCCGCAACCCCAAAGAACCGGGGACGGGTAACGTGGACTTACATCCTTAAACCCAACCCCAAACCCAAATCTATGAAGATAAGGATTTGGACTAATCCACGCCCTACGGGCGACAGCATAAATTAGTCTCCGTATACAATCCACGGGCAACCAAAAACAAAACAAACACCCACGACACGAAGTGACCATCTGGAGAAGGAGAAAGTGGTTACCGCGATGCGGTAGCGTAATTAATTGCAGGGGCTTGTGCCTGCAGGGAAGAGCATCCCCACAATCAAAAACCCTTCAACGAGGGGGAATCTGACGAAGTCTGCTAAATCGGCCGCATTCGTTTAAACCTTCGATACATGGTGTCATAAATCAACTTGGCATCTTCGGAGAGGTGGACGGATAGCACCAAATAGCATCTGCCCTCGAAGTTCAGGCCGGACGTCCCAACGGCCCGGTCGCGTCTTTCGGCGGTGAACAGATTCGGGCACGCCCGGTAGGACCTTTTCCTCTTTCACTCCACACTTCGTGTGTCGTGTTTCACGAACAAGTCGCGGTTTGACATGGTTGCCTTTGGATGTGAAGTACTAAGATTTGGTATCTTGCTCCGTGCAGAAAAACAAAAGATCAAATGGCTTTCAACTGCACAAGCTGGAATAACGGCAATAACTCTCACTCCGCCCCTGCTGGAGGAGTGACCTACGGGCCTTAGGCGGCCTCCGTTTTTTATAATGCCGGTGGACCAAGTGACGCAAGCCACCACAGGGCTATTCTTTGGGACCATGCTCCCACCCATAAGCTTCAACACACCACTGCCATCACAAGAAGCTAAGAAGAAGTCGGTCTTTAATAGGCTCACAACTACTGCGGTCCCTCTTAACGGGTCGCCCAAACCAAGCGCCTCATTCTTTAACAGATTGGGCCGAAGCTCCAATGGGCCTGTGGAGAAGCCCGCGATATCGGAAGAAGTTATCCCAAAGAAGATAGCCATTCCTGCTCCTGAAGTCGCCAAAGCGTCTTCCCCTGCTAAGGAGTCGGTCTTTACAAGACGGACTGTTTCGGCTCTCACTCCAAATGAAGTCACCAAGATTACTCCTCCTGCTCGAAAGTCTGCCTTCGACAGGTTGGTTATTCCCGCTCAGCGGACGTCCGTTTTCAATAGGCTGGCGCCAATAACAGCACCTGACTAGAACAGGAGGCATGATCAAGTTGCCCCTATAGCTGAGCCAGTACTGTCGGCTCGACACGCTCGACGTCGCCACTGGCGCCGAGTAAGGAAGGCTGGGGGCAATTCCCCTTCTGGATTGACTCCGCCGGCTCCAACAGTGGAAATTGATGCTGTTGTTCCAACTGGGAACAACTTTCAACTACTTAGGAGGGTACACAAAAACTCTCCGACTGCTTTATTAAAAAGATCTCCTCCACCAATGGAGAACGCTACAAAGGCGAAGCTAGAGCAGCCCTCTCATTGGCTGTCCTCTAAAATTTATAAAGTTTGGCGACAGGTCCAGAACAACGTGATAGATCAAGATTAATCCCGCCGACAGAAAAAGATGAAAATTCGGCGAGAAGAGGACCATCCTGTCAAGCCACAGAAGGCGACAGCTACTTAGGTACCCACTACAACGGCCCACTCAACTTCGACCGCTCACAAGAGGAAAAGGCTAGAGAAAATCCTAGTGTCTGCGACGAATCGCAAGAACACTGAATCTAAACGCCTCTAGGGGCATGGTGGTACATACTGTCTATATGGCATCCGGGAAAGAGGATAGCCGTATCTCTACGGGCCATCGACCACTCACCAGATTCGTAACAAAGGCCCAGGAGCAAAAACAGAAGCTCCAGGAAATGTTGACGCAAATGGCCGTACTCACAGGGCCAAAAGAAAGACCTAAAACGTCATCGGAGCAACGTTAAGAACAAGAAACTGATACTGAGTTCCTCCGCAGAATCCTCGAAAAGAAGGAAAAAGAGGCAGCGGAACAAGCTTCCAACATAAAACGAATAGCGTTCTTATTCCAAGACATGGTCGGGATGATGTTACAGCCGGATCCTCCAGCTGAAGATCCTCCGATTATCCTCGAAGAAGACCGAGCGGAGACGTCAAACCCTCTTCCGGCTTGTTCAGCAGCCAAAGAGGAGACCATCTCAAAAGCTTCCCTGGATGATTACATCGCTCAGCAGATACGAGTTCATCAGGAGAATGAAGTGGCTGGGCAAATTGTTAAGACTGGATGACCCTATCCGGGTACGACCAGATAAAGTACCCACTGGGATACACGATCCCCAAACTCCACGTATATAAGGGGACGAAAAATCCACACCAGCACGTTGCTCAATTTAGGGCTCTGTGCGGCAACACCGGAGGTGATGATAAACTACTGCTCCGCCAGTTTGTTGGCAGCTTATCGGAGACAGCATTCGAGTGGTATTCGGAACTCCTGAATGACTTTATCAAGACATTTGCAGAGATGGAGCTGCTATTCACCCAACGTTTTGCGAGCGCTAGCGAACGTACCCCAATCACAGCGCTGATCAATGCCAGGGTGAAGCCGGGAGAAACTTGGGTCCAGTACGCGATACGGTGGCGGAATCTATGGTCGAAGTGCGAACAACGCATCGAAGAGGCTCCTGCGGTAGGCACGTTTGTGGGTACTCTCGACCCTCAGGCGACCATTTCCCAATTCATGATGTTCTTCAAGCCAACTAATTTCCAGGCCTTAATTGACAAGCTAGCCCAAATGGATCAGATGGGTTATAGACCACTTCTTTAAAGTTAGAGCCTCGAAACGAAAAAGGGAAAGGAAAAGCAACTTTCGTCGCCAATACTCAACAGCAGCCCAGTGGTCCAAAACTAACTGATCGCCAAGAAGAGAGGCGGCAATTCTTTAATGAGAAAATGAAGCGCCCCTATTCGTTTCCCCAGGACAAAACGACGAGATTGTTCGAGCTAGCGGTGCGCAACAGGCTCATCAACTTGCCGGTTCCAAAACGCCCATTGCAACCCGGTGAGGCTAATAATCCTAATTATTGCCCCTATCACCAAGCGATAGGACATCCAATCGAAGATTGCTTTGTCTTCAAAGGGTAGATTGAGAACCAATACCAACAGGGCAAATTCACACTGTCCAAGAATTGAAAAGTAAACCCGCTCCACCCGCACGCTCTCAAAAAGGCGGACACACCAGGGGCATCATGCTCTTTTATAGAAGAAGCTCCATGGGAGGTCGTTCTTTCAGCCAAAATGAAAAGAATGCTGAAGGATCTTCAAACATGCCCGGCGATCAAATGGAAAAGTCCGCTGCAACCCGAAGTCATCAAGGGAATGCTGAAGCCACGCCTAACTCCAAAAATTGGTAGTGATAGTCAAAGCTCCCATACCCAGCCGTCAAAGTCTTCAAAGAAGAAAAAGAAGACCAAAAAACTCGTGAAGCCTGGTGACAAGCGCACGGACCTGCAAAAACATATCGACGCGCTGGAAGAATATAACCAGAAGGCGTGAACCCCGGTCACACTTCAAGAGTTTCTCAGCCACGTCCTTGAGGACGGAGATGATGACAGTGGAGAAGACTCGTCAGATGAACTTGAGGATTATGTGGCAAGCTGCCATGTGATCTCTCACTCGTCGATAGACGGTGAAGAAGCTCCTGACGCAGAGAAACTGGGGGCAGATCCCGAATCGGAGCTCCTAGGACCGTCAGATGAGATGATTGATGCATTCCTGAACGAAGCTCTTCTGAAAAGCAAGGCTGATCGAGAGCGTGAAACAGTCATATTTGGAAAAGCCAAACACCGGCGACTGAACAGAAAGATTGAAGCACCCCAACCAGATAGGAGCACTTCGGCCGCCAGCAAAAGCAGGTTCAAGACAATGAAAAGGTTCGCCAAAGCCATATCGATGAGAATGAAGCTGCCATCCTCCGAAAAAAACACTGCTGATGAGATACACCTTAATGAAGAGGATGTGCACCCTAATTACTGTTTATATCATCGAAGGATTGCGCACCCTACTGAAGAATGCAACGCCTTTAAAAATTGGTGGCAAGGTTATGTCGCTCATAGGCAGCTGTTCATATCATATTTTTGCATTTTTATACCACCCATTCTTAATCGCATTGCATATAAATAGGTACTTTTGATCCATGTCTACTAAATAGTTGCAGGTTACAGGTTCTCAGCTCGTTACAATGAAATTCATGAAAATTCGCAACAAATGTGGGACTACGACCAACAAACAGAGAAATACGGGTTTCCGCACACTATCTGTATAATGCCGCCTACCAGTTCAAGGAACAAATGGAAAATCATTGAGCATTTCAATGCACAAAGCACAAAGGCAGCATAAGATCCAAGACTTCAAACACGGAGCTCAAGGCAAAAGTCCACTGTTGAATATCTGGAAAAGAACTGAAGAGATTCTGAGAAACCAAGTAAAGAAACAGAAGATAAAAGCAACTTGAAGAAACCCTAAAATTATGGGCCCATGAACCCACCAAATAGCCGCGGAACCACGGCCAAACAGGCACATCTGCCGCGGTTCCGCGGCCCTGCTCTGCACCTATCGGTGGGGTGTCGGTACTTTGACTTGGTTTTTGGGGTTGTTTTGTAATTTCATATATGGATCAGAATGTAAATTTAGGGTTTTTCCTATCTATAAATAGGAGAGCTCAAGGCCTTTCTTAGTGTGCCTCTTTTAGAGTGCCTCTTTTGGAGGATGCCTCTCTTTAGTTTTTATTCCTCTTTTTTATATTCTAGATCTAAATTTTAAATTCAATTGTAATGCGTTCTTGAGAGTTCATCAATAAAGTAAGTCTTTTTATTTTATTTCGCATTCTTCTTATCTGCAATTTATTATCTGCACTTTTATTTGTTCTTTATTTATCTGCAATTTAGGTCATCAACTAAAATAAAAAAAATGAATTTTGTTGTTATCTTCCTAATAAGTGAGTAATTCCTCACTTGTTAGGGGTAGGATAGGGAAAGTTTGAGAGAAGGAAATCTCTCTCCCTCCTTTCTTTGCCCAAATAATTTTAATACGGACTCCCTTTAAATCAACCATAATCCGCTCACTACGGCACCCTATCCTACATGATAGCGGTGGTTCCCTAATTAGACCGGTTGTGGTTGAATTAACCAGAGGTTAGGGCTAAGAGCCAAGAACGGACGGACAAGGACCAAAAGGAAGAAACTAAGTTTCTTCCCAGTCGTGCTAATCCCCGTTGTTGCTAATTACCCTAACACCGTTATTCATAACTAAGGCATTGAAAGATGTGAGAAGATCCCTATCTCGAACTAACCTAATCCTAACCCTAGCAAGCTTTTTATCAACTTAATCTCATTCATAGATCTTAAAACAAAACCCAACTTAATTGGACTTAACTCGTTAGAACATAAAGAAAAGGATTCCTTCTCCCTGTGAATCGACCCGTACTCAACCGGCTAGCTACCAAGCGACACCGTCTTGATTGCGGTAAATTTAAACACAGAAAAACTCTGAAAATCAGCAGCACTTCAAGAGGATGAAGCGTGAAACTCGTCGACAGCGGAAAAATACGACAGACGAACATGGAAGAGCTGCCGGCAATTGTCACATGGTTGATAGCAGGGGATCGCAAGTTCTCACCTTCGGGAGAGATTCGGAAGAAGAAATGACTCTCGGCACTCTCTTCAAAGAATCCACCTCAGGAAAGGAGGAAGAAATGAAGACCTGTGAGAACATTCAGCTGCGCAATCTTACGTTACACGAAAAGAACCTCGGACCTGCAAACGATGGATCGAATAGAAAAGATAAGGGGAAAGAAAATGTCCCTGAAGATATCGCCCTCGATGACCAAGCCGTCAAAGTGTTGACAGCTAAGGACCTGCCAAAGAAGAGTAAGGTGGGTTACAAAGTTCTGGCACACCTGGGGAAGATACCCTCGCAGCTAAGCATTCTCGACGCTCTTCTGCTATCTAAAGAAGCGAGAGATTCCCTGATCAAGGCACTACAAGAGCCCGAACAGTTCCAGGCTTTCCTCGCCGAAGAAAAGATGAAGGACGAGCTGGAAGAAGTGCACACAGCCGACATCACCTTCGGCGATGAAGATCTCCTCCTCGGGACGTGCGAGCATAACTGTCCCCTTTATGTCTCCGGATACTGTCATGATATTAAGATAGGAAAGATCCTGGTTGACAATGGGTCCTCCGTTAATCTCCTCAATATATGAGTGTTGAAGGAAATCTGCATGAGCATTCAGCACCTCGCTCGTGATAACATCACCATCTTCGGGTTTGACTCCCAGTCATCACAGACGCTCGAGTCTATGATACTGACGTTACGCTTTAGGCTTCTCGTCACGGACATCAAATTTCACGTCATTGACGCTAAGACATGTCACAATGCTTTGCTCGGCAGGCCTTGGTTACACGAGTACAACATCATCCCTTCTACACAACATCAGTGTATGAAGTATTTCAAGGATGGTCTCGAGTATACCTGACAGGGGAGTTGAACCCATTCTCCGTGAATGAAGTCCGAAAGTACGAAGATGCAAAATACTTCTTACCAGATTTCGAAGATACGGAAATATGACACAAACTGAAGAATAGAGCTATCACTACTATTCCGGTCTTCGGGAATGATACTGAGGAGGAAGAAGAAATAGTTTATTCAGGGCCGCCCCAATGCAACAAACCGGGACCGTCCACCCCTATTCTGGTCTTCGGCGGCGACTCGAAAGATGAGGTCAATGCCGTATTTTCTGTTCGGCCATCAATACAAGCCTTTGTTGGTGATGATCGGAGTTTTCAAATCCCATGGTTCTGCAAGAGCATTACAAAGAGCTCGATGCACTTGATACCTATGGTGTGCAGGAACTGTAGACATTCTACGTCCCTCCCAGGCGAAGAGATGAAAAGGCGATCCTCCTTTATCGATCCACGGAAACTAAAGTGGAGAAAGAAATTTGGCATGGTACCGATTCTACACTTGACAGGCTCCAGCCCATCCGTCTGCCCAGATACTACGCAGAAGGATTAAAAAGGCTGTTGAGGCGCCAAGGCGTACCCTTGAAACAGACTGCTCGACAAGCCCGGTTCTACAACAGGATCTGGAGCGTCCCTGGAACTCAGCGAAAATTGCCCAATGGTAGAATGGAAACGAGTGGGCTTGGATATGTTCAATCCAAAAAACGGGAGCGATTCCATGGCTGCTACATTATACATAATTTCGATGAAGAAGAGGATGCTCTTTTAAGAGACGCTAACCCTGAACCAAGACAAGGTCTCGCCATGAAAATACCAAGTCCGTCGTTTGAAGAACAGATAGACAATCTAATAAGGGAAGCGGGTCAGAAGGTCCGGGATGACCATAACCGTGAAATGGCCATTTACGAGAGAGCCAGGACGCAGCGCCTCCTTTAGCAGGCCATGGAGAATGAAAATACTCTTCGTCACCAGCCCGTCATACAAAAGACCCGGCATAGAGGCAAAAATAAACCAAAGAACGGAAAAAACGTTCGACAGCGGCAAAGCGGGTCTAAGAAGCCACGCGATCAAGAATCGAGCAGCCGGGATCCGTTTCTTATAAAGAAGATGGGTCGAGCATATTCTTTTCCCTAAGATAAGACAAGGAAGATATTCGACCTCGTCGTGAAACATCGGATGATTACGCTCCCGGAGTCCAAGCACCCCGAGCAAGCAGACGAGGTCTCTCACTCAGACTATTGCTCCTATCACCGAGCAATAGGAAATCCTCTCGAAGACTGCTTCACCTTCAAGAACTGGGTCGAAGACCAATATCAACAAGGCAGGTTCGCTCTATCCAGAAGTTGGAGGATAACCCCGCCACAGAAGTATGAACCGAAAGCGACGTGTATAACGAGAGTAGAACCAGATCAACATCGGTCTTGGAAACGATCTCGTACCTGTCACGCGATAACGCTGTCAGAAGAAGAACCCGAGAATATGGATGACATTTCTTGGTGCTTCAAAAACGATGAAGATGAGTTGATCTCAGAATTTCCACCGACGCTAAAAGTGTAAGTGCACGGCAATGCCCCGGCCGTCATTCCGAGGCCAAAATGCGGAAACGAAACTTTTCTTTAAACTTTTAAACCGGCGCTACCGCGTACTTTAAATCCCGGATCGGGCCATTAACCTAATGCTAGCAAACTAGAGAATGGGTAGAATGCTATACCGAGCGATCCGTGTCCTTCGGTCTTCGGCCTCCATCCCAATCTCCTCTCGGAATCTCCGGTCTTCATCTCCTCGTCGGAAAGGGCACCATACTGCCGATTCTTTTTACGGGATCCCACCTCTGAACCGAGGCAACTCTGACATGAAGTTGGCAAGCCGACGTGTCCAAGATTGCTGTAGAATATATGTAGATCACTATGTCTCATGGGGTTATTAGAAGTTGCCATTTTATAATGAAGGAGAAAAAGAACTTTGGAGAGGGTGAGGGATTTTTGTTTCAAGCCAAGAAGAATGAAAGCCATATTTTTCTCACCATCAAAAATGAATGAATCCCCTTCTCCCCAAAAGTGTGGCCGGCCAATAATGATGGAGGAGAGAGAAAGGCCAATGGAAAAAGTAATCATCAATGAGTTACCTCAATCATCAAATCAAAAACCCATTCCCTCTCAAATGCAAGTCATGATGAATAATGAAGTCAAAGGATGGTGCACAATCATCATATACTAGAACCATCATGAGAACCATCATGTGCCACAAAAAGTCTTCTCCATGATTAATTGCACATTTGCAAATAACCCCCTCCCATCAATTTTCAGCCAACGAAAGAAACAAAGGAAAATGGCCGAAACGAATGCAAACTGGCAACTTCAAAAAAAGCGATCCCATAATAAATTATAGGAAAACCCCGCGACTGTATATACATACCCGCATTTGTATTCCGACCGAATACAAATGCAATGAGACAAAATCTACACTGTACAATACTAGGATCCGGCTTAAACCAAAGCCCGCTAGTATTATCCGTCCGATCATGATCCGTGCAATACCGCACGTATATGATCGAACCCTGCCATATATCCATACGACCTCTACAGCGTTTCGCCCGAAACTTGAGAAACTGTCTGTGGGGGACTCTAAAGACTCGTCAATACTTTGGCTGTGGATTCAACCACTAGCCCGTCAGAGATATTAGCCATACGTAACGGGCCACCAGGTATTGACCAAAAGGGACGTCGATGAGCGAACTCATCCTGACACCCTACTGATCCTGTCAGTGACAATATTCGTACAGTCCGGTCCGTTCGTCTATGAGCATCGCATGGCGGGCCTAGGGGGTTGGTAAAAGTCAGACCCCCAAAAGCGGTACAAGTCGTGTCGGAGTGTAGCCCAGAACACCCTGAGATACTACTGGAATACCTACCAGTAAATCTCCTGCCTTGGCCAAGGACTTCGTGTAATGGATCTCCTAGACACAGCGCGACCTCACCCCCAATACCGAGAGAGACGAACCCCTGCCGTTCCGCTCACTGCCTCCATGTGGCTCGGGACTGTACCCAACTAAAACCTGTTTGCACGACTCCTTTGAGCCGTGGTAGGGTAGTAATCAAAGTACAGTGGTAACTCACACGAGACAAATAACGATCTCAGGTCGATGAACTAACCTGTACACATGTCACCAGGAAACTGCTATCTGACGCTAGGTATAATACCAACTAGCATGTTCCCGGCGAGTCCTGTCCGGTGTACTCATAACCCAATGAGCACCTGTATACATCTTAGGTGAACTAACTGATACCAGTGGCTTGTGAGACCGGCCACCGCCCCTCGTCGGGGTCTCGACTGTATACACTAGTCTACTGTGGAGTATCGATGTCCTGTCTCGAAACTCCCACGACTAGGGACCACTTTAAGGATGTGCTTATAGACCCCAGCTCCCACGTATATGATCGCCATCATACTGCTGGCCGTCAAGAAAGAATCCTAAGGGCTCTATCAACGCGCAATAGTGACCTGTAAGGTCACCTAAAGCAGTACACGATGATAAAGAAAAACCAGATAGCATACTATCATCTTGAGTAAGACTGTCCTGCTGGCATAGGTCCTCCCTCAATCATTGCAATCACGTGCCTGTGATCCAATAATTGACTCTGAGGGCACTATATCCAACAATCTCCCACTTGCACTCAAGACTAATTATTGCGATGTCGCATACTCACAGCCCGTGTGATACCGAACACCCAACTTCTCTACTAATCAGTCTCACAAAGCCCGTTTGCGAAACTATTGCGTTCGAGGAATAGCCTCAGTGAGTGGATCCGCCCTGATGTTTCTTTCTATGTCTCTCTTAATCTCAAGTTCGCGGAGAAACCCATCTCCCGAAATGAGCAATACCTGTCTTAGAATATGTCTGGATGTCTGATGGGACCTAGTTCATAAATGAACTCTAAATCCAAACTTCCTAGACTGTACCGTCAACTGACCTTAATCAGTATCCTGCGCCATGCCTCCCTCAGTATCCACTTGGACCAGCTGTCCAAAATACTGCCCCTCGTCAGAGGGAAAACTATAACTCTGACAGTCACTCTGTCATCCAGGTCACCTTGGAAGCCTGGAATGATAATCGTCTCTCGAATGAGGCTGCTGTTATCATATCCCTAGAACATCCACTTATGTTCTAAAACTGCTTCCGAACGTTTCTCCAGGATTGGATCAATATCAACTTATTGCATCTCGTGCAAAAACAACATCTGGCGTGGTACTTGACATCTCATGATCAACTCAATTGCCTAAGCAAGTGATCTGCCAATCATCTACATCCCTCTCCTCTTTAGTCTGTAAGACACCTTCAGAGAGGTTGACTCCATCACCTACAGGTATACTACCGTGCCAGGAGTCGTCCATTCTAAAACTCCTTTAGAATGTTGTCTAAGTACCTAGATTGGGAAACCACCCAAATCTAGATCTAAAACCATAGATCTAGTAACCAGAATGTCTGATATAATATCCATATCCTTTGTGGAGAAACCACTGTGTGACAACCAAAGTATAACCGATCGTAGTATAGGAACTTCACTTCCTACTCTGTATATGTCATCCAAATACCAGGACATCACACCCTACTACCTTCTTAACAGATCCATCCCCTATTCTGATGAAGTCAAACCTATGACTGTCACATTAGAAATAGATGATCTATCTCCGCTATATCTGCTTTAGTCTATAAATAGACATAAGCTACTTGTCCACTATACTTCCGCTGCTCCCTCTGACTACGACAACCCTCTGGCAGAAACATATAAACGCACACTTCTAAAGCTAGTTTAGAACGACGCTATATTCATCCTCCTTCCGGGTCTCACAGTCTGGAACAACAACAATGGAAAGTCTGGGTAAACAAGAACCTCCCTGTCACTGTCCTTGAGGCTACCGGAGTACCTCTCGGGTGCCTGAGGTTACCCATCATGTCTGCGGAGTGGCCAATGGAATATCAAATCAGATTGAATCTTTAGGTTCTTATCAAATTTTCAGTAATCGTTTGCGGTTCTGGAATCACTTCCAGTTCTACCATACTCCCACTACTGTTTTCTGAAAAATCCATTTCTTTTAAACTGTGGAGAGTCAAGAGCAATATCACTATTGATCTTCTAGATGGTAGAGAGTCAACCCTCGTCATAGCCCGGGTCAACCCACAAACGGCCATTACAGAAACGCGCCTTGAGTTGTCCAGTGTCTGGTTTTAAGCATAAGCTGGACAACTCCCCGTACCTTAACAATGTCAAGATATGAACTGTTCTATATCCAATACAGAAACAGAGGCACTGATTTAATTGGAACTAGATTCAAATCATGCAACTGTCTCCAGTGCATGTCAACTAAATGGAAGAAGGTCGATCAGCGTTACTCAACTTAGGAGTGCTTCCAATTATGAGTAACCCGAAAGAGAAGCAAGTTCTCTTAATCATTACTATCAACTGAATACCATACACAAGTATCTACATCTTCGATCACCTTGAAGAATCCCGATACTTGCAACACCTGGTTCTCAACTTTATTCATAAACCTATAACTTCTCAAAACTCAGACCTTGTGTTTCTACGAAATACTTGTCTAAGAACTAGAGAAGTCATAAGTAAATCGAATATAGTACGAGGACAAACCCCTCTTTCCTAATAGACACTGGACAACATACAATACTCTGTATAACTCCCCTGAGTCGAATAACTCAAACCATGTGTGTCGTAGGTTGAAAACTGTACTTATGGTTAAGAAGAATTACACCGCTGTTTAATGCTCCTTACCTAACCATCCACTGATATAGGTAAATGTCATGAACATAATTTCAAAATGGTATATCTCACTCTATAAAAATAGACGTACAGATATATCAATTTGAAATTGGTGCACAACGACGGATATTCAAAACCAAATATTTGCCGTCTGGCAAACAACCCAGGCGATTTCCTCAAATATCACCAATTACAACGAATTCCGATATAATGAGGATGATCACCTAATTCCCAATAACTTACTCCCACTCATCATCTGTAAAACCATACGATTGTGAGAATCATACCTGGTAAATACATACCCTGGAGTAAGTGTCTAATCGGGAAATCAGTTTTCTTTTAACAGTACACAGTGAAACTGAAACATTGAAATGTTTTGTAGGGGTATCCGGGTATTCCTAGTAATGCCTCTTCTATTATCAGGTTCACAACTGTAACCGTATATTTCTTTGTCGTCTCTCCAAATCCCTTTATATGTCTTTTAGTCATTACCTTATTCCTATTTCTCCTGAACCAGGATCCATCCCCGAAATGGAACAAGTTCCTTTCGAGTTCGTATATAACCATACGATGGAATATCCAATTAACTGTGGATATTCGTAGTGATACGGAGTGTCCTGGAGAAATACAAAGGTGAAGTGGGAGTGGTAATGAAATACTTGGTTTGGTCGTGAATATCAGTCGCAATTTACTTTGCCCTCCTTCTAATCCCTTTATTTGTCTTAACTTAATACCTTCTGTACACCACACTTAGGCTAATCGGCTTTCTTCATTCCATACCGTTCGGCACCAGCCTAAGGTTTGGAGGAAGACTATCCAATAGGCGTAACGGGTGTACTATCCCCTAATCTAAGGAGCACTCGCAACCTGAGAGAAGGTAAAAGGAAAAGACAACTGAATAGTCCTATTCGTTTTCTCCAGAACCGGAAACCATCCTCGAATCTGGAACAAGTTCCTTCGAGTTCGTATATAAGCATACGATGGTTTTATCCAATGGAAGTGGATGTTCGTAGTAATACGGGGTGTCCTGGAGAAAAGGGTAAAAGTGGGAGTGGCAATGAGGTATGCAACTCTGACAATCCAAAAGCCAGTGTTTAAGAAGTTTCGGTCAACTTGGTCACTGAGTCATAGTCAAGGGTCGGACCATGGTCGCTGCCAAAGAGAGAGAGAAAAGAAACACTCAGCGTGCACTCTAACCTAGATCAGAATGGTTATCACTTTATCTAATCAGGAAACCTCCCACTGTAACCTCAAATTCTCCTCCAAACCTGAAAGAAGAATTAGTCGGGATCACCCGAGGAGTAAACCAACTCATCAGTGGGAATCAGGATCCAACTATCATCGCATGATAACGTGACGGAATCTACTCACGTTATCACACTCCAGAAGGTATGCGCATATCTGGCAAGTTTCAGTTTCTTTAGAAACTCCCGATGTGATTTTTACCCCATGCTCTTATGACCTTGACGTAGGCCAACATATTATAAGTCACATGTCAAGTTCTACCCGTCATTATCCAGGTTAATTTGAACCTACCTATACATACCCTTGACGTATTCCAAAATAGCAGTACGACTGTCCCTAACTAACGCATCTATCTATGCAACAGAAAAGTAACAAGTAGCTACCATACAGTATGCCTTGACGTAGGCCAACATACATAGCATGAATACTAAGTGCTACCTTCCTGAAATGACGGAGGGCTACGAATGGTTTTTGGCGAAAAACCTTTAACGTAATGAACTTGATATCGTTGAAGGAACCAGATAGCTTTTTATAAAAATATAGTGACGAAAACCTTTGCTAAAGAGGTCACTCCCGGTGAAGGGATCTCGGCTCTTTCCCCGTAGAATGAGGTGCAGGATATTCCAACTGAATACCACGATGCAAAGCAAAAGTAATCGACTATAGTGAAGTCATTGCCCTGACGCAAACTTCTGTCCAAGGGGTCACTCCCGGTGAAGGGATCTCGGCCTTTGCCTCATCGACTGAGGTGCTGGATATTCATAACCGAATACACTGTGCAAAACAAAAGAGAACGTCCTTGCAATAACAGCTTTTTGAAAAATTGTTCCAACAACATCAGAATAGGTTTGTTTAGCTTGCATTGATCTGAATCAATGCAGTCCCATCAATTGATCACACCAATAAAGAACGAAAATACGATGTACGTATATGCCATCCGCATTCGCCACCAGGTCCCGTCATCACCCGTTAGGTTACTTAACTAACAACAGAGCGGGACTGGACAAGCGCGGATGCAAAACATATACAACATCTAGTAGTGTCACGCCCCGCTTCCCAGTGTACTGTGAAGGAGACGCGACGAGGTCCGCTAAGTATATACTCAGAAGTACATACGCTAAGCGTATCTAAGCAATATAAAATAAATACACAAGAGACTAGAATAAAAAGAACAGCAACCTTTATTTATTAACATTCTTTGTACAATACATGAAAGGAAATATAACTGAAATAAAAGATGCCTAAACAGTGGCATAACAGGAAATGAAAAGTACAGAAGGGAAAAGTGTATAATGAAACTAAAGTGCAGGGTCTTCGGCAAACTGCTCCAAGTCTTCTTGAGATGGCTCGATCCCTGCCGGGTCCAAATCACCTGACGATATTCAAAGAAGATGTAGGGTTCCTAGGCACACTAGTGAGGTCTCACAAGGCATCGAACATGCCAATTTCAAAAAAATCTAGGTGCCGAGAGACCCGACTACGGATCGTTTGCTAGAAAACTAGGCGAAAAAGCTAACTAGTTAACACTTAACTATGAGAATCGGAAATACAACCTTTGTAGATCCGGTGCTCCACCTCCATAACTCCGCAATGAAGTCCTCTCGCTGTCCAAAAGGAATCCGGGCTCTAGAGTCGGCTTCGTCGGAGAAAAAGCAAGCTAGGTCGTCGATGTCCATGCCGAAGATGATCTACGTCGAGGCATCGCTAAATCAAGCTCCACCTTCACCAAGCCCTAAAAACTTGTGAAGGAAACACACTCTACAACTTGGCAAGAGGTAGAGGATGAAAAAATAGGAAGTGGGTAGACTTTAGAAATGGATTTCTCACTCTTAATCATCAATCACCATTGATAAAAATGAAGCTTTCTTCACTTGAAGAATGGAAGAAGATGAAGATGATATGATAAGTTTTTTTATTAAAAATAGAAAATAAAACAATACTTATCATACTTTTAACTCTAGTTAAGTGTAGAGAATTAACTTAGGTTAGTTAAAATGGTTAGGGTTAAGTATAGGACAAGAATGAAGACTTAGTCAAAGTTTCAAGAAACTTCAACTAAATCCAAAATATGCCACCATTTATCTTTCTTTTTCCTTTTTCCAAAAAGAATAAATAAGAAAGATAAATGAATAAATAAAAATCAAAACCCTAACCCATTCATTACCATGGTTCATTCTTTACACTTAACCAAGTTTGGCATGCATCATCAAACATGATACAAGCAAGTGCACAAAATCATATCGCATATGCAATGCGCACACCCGAGTGAGAAAATCCATTTTAAAGTGAACCGTTACTAGTTAATGCAAAGTAATATATCAAATATACAATTATGCATTAAATCATTAAATCAACACTTGATTTAACGATCCGGTCATGTCGCACATAACCGACTGGTGTCATCAGTAACAACTTATCGAATCAACACTTGATCCGATAACCCGGCTATATCGCATATAACCGATCAATGTCACATCACGAGAATCGAATACAGTATCACATACCGTATTATTCTCGGTCCCGCACATATCTCATATGCGCTCCTATTTCGTTTCGCTTGAGCCAGGAAACCTCTGTGTAGGACTCTAAAGACTCGTCAATACGCCGGTAGCAGATGATGATCATATCAAACACCCACAAGCCGCAAGCGGTCTGCTAAACGTAACGGCCACCCGGGTATTGATCGATCTGAAGATCGACGAGCAAGCCCGCTCACACTCCAGTGAATCCGACCAGTAACACTACCGCTCAGTCCGGTCTGATCGTCTGATATGTCGCATATCTCGCCTAGGGGTGGTAAACGTCAGACCCCAATAGCTCAATAAGTCGTGTCGATATGAGGTCTATAACCATTCGAGATACTACTGGTAACACTTACCAGTAAATCTCAGCAACCCTGGCCAGGGATTTCATGTTATAGCCAATCGAACACAGCGCAACATCAACTCCCTATACCGGGAGAGACGAATCCCCTCCTATCGCTCATTGCCTCCATGTGACTCGGGACTGTACCCAAAAACCACCGTTTTGCACGCCCTCTTGGACGTGGTAAGATGGAAATCAAAGCACAGTGGGAACCACACAAGACTCTATGACGATCTCGGGTCAACAGACTACTCTGTACCAGTGTCACCAGAGAACTGCCATCTGACGTGAGGTATAATACCATCTGGGAGTTCTCGGCGAGTCCGTCCAGTGTACCCAGTCTCTACTGAGCACCCGTATATCATCTCTGATGTCAAACACCAATGGATATGGGATCATCCATCGCCCATCTGTATGGGTCGAGAAGGTATACGCTAGTCTACTCTGGTATATCGATGCCCCGTCTCGATACACCCACGACTAGGGACTTTGAAGGATGTACTTATGGACTACCATGTCCCCACTAGTATGATCCGCATCATAGTCCAGGTAGTCAAGCACACATCCTAAGGGCTTTACCAACATGTAACAGAGAGACAAACAGTATACACGTTAAGGTAAAGTTCAACCAGATAGCATACTATCATGTCGAGCAAGAAAGTCCTCCCTATATATGTCCCAGCATCCACTACAATATACATCCTATGTATAGTAATGGCCTCTAGGGCATACATATAACTAACAATCTCCCACTTGCACTAGGACCATCTGATAGCTGTGGTTGTAGTATCTCATACTCAACCATCCCATAAAAGCCTCTCTCTGGGAACAGGCCTCTGTGAGTGGATCCGCTGTGTTGTCCTCTGAGTCTACTCTCCTAACCTCGATCTCCCTGGAGATCAACCATCTCCATGATCAGGTGATACTGCCTTAGAATATGTCTGGATCACTGATGAGACCTGCGTTCCTTGGCATAAGCCACAACTCCATTGTCTCACAATGGTTGGAACATAGTTCATCTCATGAACCATTATACATCCAGACTGCCTCTTTGGTAGTATCTTAAGTAGCGATGTATCCTGCCTGTATCATCTAGTATGTCACGGTATCCAGCTTGGAACTCTTCCAACATACCGTCCCTTTACTGAGGGTAAAGACAATGCCTGTGACTGACACTCAGTCGTCTTTATCACCCTGGAACCATTCCAGTGATTCTCCCCAGGATCGATTGATACCATCTCACTACAACTAGTAAGAATCCTAACATCCAATTAGATCTATCTCATAGATCCAAAATCCAGGATTTAGTAGGTATCACTTTGATCCTATGTAGAGAATCATTGTGATAAGCGGAGATTGATCGATCGTAGCATAGGAAACTCCTTCCCTATCAAGAGTATGTCATCCACGTACTCTACGAGGATCGTCACCATACTCCCTACTACCATTTTGTTTATACAAGGTTCATCTACCATTTTGATGATGTCAACTTCTTTGACTAATCCATCAAAACAGATGTTCCAACTCCGCGATGCCTGCTTTATCCTATAAAGCATCTTGCACACGTTTCCGCTGCTCCCACTGTCTACGAGGCCCTCTGGCTGTGTACTTATAGACGCACTCTTCTAAATCATCATTTAGAAAAGCAGTCAAGATACTCAACCACCAGAGATCGTAGTCATGGTATGCAGCCGTGGTAAGTAGGATCTGGATGGACTTAAGCATAGCCACTGGAAAAGGTTTCATCATTATCCACGCCTGGTCAATGAAGAAAACCTTTAACAAGTCTAGCTTTGAAAGTCTCAACTTTTCCATCTACACCAAGTAATCTTCTCAAGATATACTTGCTCCTGATGGGGATTTAACCCTTCAGATATAGCAACTAAAGTCCATACTTTGTTGGTGTATAAGGATTCCATCTCAGATCGCTAAACATCCAGCCATTCTTACAGAGTCTTACTCTCGATGGCCTGCTCGAAGCTAGTTGGGTCATCATCTCATGATGCAATCCTCGCTCCCACTGTCATAGAGAAACCGAAGTATCTCTCAGGTGGGTGAGGAACCCTACTAGATCGGCGGAGAGGCTGAGGTTCGTTGGTTTCTACTGAATCCTCTGGTTGTACCAAATCATCTGCTGTAGTTTGTATAGCTGGAACACTTCCAGTTCTACATAACAGACCTTGCCTCGAGCTCGTCCGGATTTTGCTTTTAAACATAGGCCGGACAACCCCAAATCTTAACTAGCTTAAGACATGGGCTCTTCCCTTTCCATATCACATATGAAGTGGTAGGCAACTGATTTGATTGGAACCCTATTCAATAGGTATGCAGCTTCTCAAGTGCATTACACCCAAAAAGGAAATAGGTAACTCAGTAATACTCATCATAGAGCACACCATATCATATAGGGTGTGATTGCTCCACCCCGATATACCATCGTGCTATGGTGTATCCGGAGGAGTAATACTGAGAGAGAATCTCATTCTCCTTTAGAATAGTCCAGGATTTCCGTGCTCAAGTATTCTCCTCCTTGATCTCATCAAAGGACATAATACTTATACCCGTTTTGGTTCTCTACTTCTAAATCATATTCTGTGAATATCTCAAAAGGTTCGGATCTGTGTTTCAACAGGAACATATGTCTGAATCTTGAGAGATTATCAGAGAATGTAATGAAGTACAAAGAACCGGTCTTGGCATGTGTAGACAGGGGACCTTTATACATCAACATGCATCATCCCAAGAGTTCACTAACTCTTTCTCTGTTTTCAATAAACAGAGCTGGTGTCATTATATCTCTGTGACATGACTGGCAAGTTTCACAAGATGTAAATTCAAACTAATTTAAATATACATCTAAATGTAACTTCAGCTAGTCGGGTCACATTGATCTGACCTAGTCTACAATACCTCAAGAAGAATCCGTTCATTTCTGAACTCTTCCTCTTGTGTGTGTTCCATATACTAAGAACTGTAGTTTGATTTAGAACATCAATGCTTTTAGATAACGTGCCTGAACCGATCAACTTTTGATATAGGAAATGTTCAAAACATTATCCAACAATACAAAATCTTATCATTTCTTTACTAATAAAGAGAGTGATATGATTTTGTATATCAGGTTCGGTATCTAATAACATTCGTTCAGAATCAATGTATTGGTAATACAGGGTGACAGTGACCAACAGACTTGGCTGCAACACTTGCCCCGTTTTCTGCCTCATGAAACTTATCACCCGTTCTCAGTCCTCCACCTTTCTGTAGCCCTATGTAACAGATTACATATCTGGGATCCTGATCTGGTATCATATACCCAGGACGTAAAGGTTACTGAGAAACAGTTCTCTGTATAATGAACACACCCGAAGATGATGCATCAGCATGCACTCTCTTCGTTTGGGCGGCACGGGAAATCTGGTATTCCCCAATTTCCTGCTCTGTCTTATAACATTTATAAGTTAGAGCGGGACCAACGTTCCCCAGCTCAGTATAACAAGCGGGTTCGGTCAATAATCCGTATTATTATCTTGATTAAGGCGTGATATGGTCGCTACCAGGAGAGAGAGAGAAGAAAACACTCAGCGTGCGCTCTGTCAAGAATAGATTGGTTATTATTTTATCTAATCAGGATGGCTCCCACTGCTTTTTATCAAATCTTCCTTCAAACCCTAAAAGGAAAGACTAGCCGGGATTAATTACACACTACAAGTTCGCCAATCTTTCAGCCAGGCCAGTGTCGGTACTTTGAGGGAGGTCCCCCGTGCTTTCGCACGAACCTAATTAATGTAAACCTCGTTTTCCCAGAGGCGTAACCTCGTTGACACCTTTCTAGACACCTACTTGATCGGCTAATTGTAATGTATAAAACTCTCCCAGGAGCAACTCTTACTCGCAGCGGGTATCGGGATCCAACTATCTCATAGAAGGTATGCAATCTCATTGCAAATTTCAACACTTGAAATTCCCGATAATATTTTGCCCCTAGCAGCTATATGACCTTAACATAGTCAACAAATCATAAGTGCTAGTCAAGTTCAACCCATCATTTCCCGATTGAATTAAACCCACCCGCACGACCCTTAACATAGTCAACAAAGTCGCACGACTACCCTAATCCAATCACATCATATGCTTATGCAGATAAGCACTAATTAGCTACCTCACACTACGCCTTAACATAGTCAACAAACGTAGCACGAATACTAACCAGTACTTATCTGAAATGACGGAGGGCTACGACAGGTTTTTCTGAAAACCTATTGCGTAATGAACTTGATATCGTTGTAGAATCAAATGAATTTTGAAATGGAGTGTTTTTGAGGCTTTTCTAGTTTTGCTATAGGAGTCACTCCCGGTGAAGGGATCGTCGGTCCTTTCCTCGTCGAATGAGCTGCGGGATATATCATATATATCACTGTGCAAAGCAAAAACACTTAAAAGCAATCAAAAGACAAACTGAGTGTGTAGCATCTGCCAGTTATTGCTAAAGGAGTCACTCCCGGTGAAGGGATCTCGGTCCTTTCCTCATCGAATGAGGTGCAGGATATATCTCATATACCGCTGTGCAAAGCAAAAACTGTAGCTACCTGTTTTATTTTGAAATTCAATTCTACAACATCTTAGGTTTCTTTTATTTCATTAATCTCATTAATGAAGTCCCATCATTTAAATACCTAAACATCACAGATAAATACGACGTACACTTATGCCATCCGCATTCGCCTCGATGTCCCCTCGTGCACCGTTAGGTTAGGTAACTAACGGCAGAGCGGGGCAGGGCTAGCGCGGGTGTAAAACATAAGTAACGTCTATATAATATATCATATATACTATATACTGTATCTATCACAGAATATCACATGATCACATCACAGATATCGCAGCAGAAGAATCATATGAAATATTGGATATACTAGGACGTCCGTGTTTTCAATACGAGCCAGTATAAAACACGGATTCCACGGTCGTGATGAATAGCCAAACCCACACCCCTAGACCCCTACGAGAGCGGCAAGCAACCCTACCAATTCTAGAGTTAGGAGACCCGGACTCGACTCCTCGAGTTGGTCTCCCACTGGACTCCAGAACCCGGTTACTTGTGCCCTCCTCCTTGGGTCTATCCTAGTGCGGAAAAGTAAATAATATACAAAGGTGACAACTTCCGCAACCTGGAAGCGCCCCAATAAAAGAATATTACATACAAGTTTTTACATGAATGAAAATGAAAAACACTCATCTCACATAAAAACCCCCGGCTATTCAAACACGACGATCCAATATAACATATCCAGCAACACACATAACATCACATGTCATCAACGTAAGTAAATATGCGCATCCCAATTGTCGTTGACATATAGCAACGAAACCGGCGATATCACATATTACACTTACGGTCACAGAAAAGAAAGTGTAAAACTACAACAGTTGGAATCCGCAATCTGCATAGACATCGCATGCCTAATCAAATGAATACCTTAGACATCACATGCCTAACAATTATAAACTCCGCATTTTAGTCTCAAAATCGAAAACTCTTTTCAATATCAAGTCGGACAATTCAACAAGATTCCCGACATCCTGATCGAATGCCCGTCGCAAACTTTAGTAGGCGGCCGCACCCCTGATACCGTCGACGAAGTGCACCAAGGCGGAACACCGCTGCCGCGAGCACCCGAACGGATGCTTTCGGCGACGGGGTTCTCCTACAGTCACTTGGTCGGGGCTATGGAGTGAGGCTGTCTATTAAGTTTACCCGGCGAGTATCCGCGTACGCTACGTGATTGCGACGGACTTTTGATCGCATCAAAATTCCGTGGCAACCGATCAAGTGAGACTAAAGTGCTACGTTTATAACATTCATTCAGTTATCACATAACTTTTGTGAATTCCAATTATTGTATCCCATTCCAGATAAACAGAAAATGTTAAACTTGTCGATCGAACAGTCAAACACCCAAGTTTTCCCGATACAGATCAACACATGAAATAAGTCTAACAACATTCAGTTCGTGCCTCAGTACCAACGGTCCAGCCGTAGAAGGGTCAAGCCAACGCCTCACATGTGGCACGCCGTACTGCCCCAAACCCGAAGGTTCAAAGGGCAGTTCAAGACGGTCACATAATCGAGTTAAGGTTTGTTGTCTTCTAGAGGGTCCATCGCGTTACTTGCACTACTTAGAACGTCGTTAAACTACGGAAAAATCCAACACTTGGAAATTTCCCGACAGGGGAAAAATTGGGTATTTATATCCGGTCGAACTTTTTAACATATTCTAAAAATTTATCCGGAAAGCCACACAGACAAAATTTGATACTCCGATCGAAACACCGAATCCCCAAAACAACTCCAGAAAATTCAACTCTTGAATAAAATATAAAAATTTCCAGAAGACTCAGCACTCTGAGACAAAAATTACTGTGCTATCCACGTGGTGTAAATCTACAGTGTGGCCGCGGAAGCGCCGCTAATGCTATGGTGGGGGCCGCGGTTCCGCGCTTCCTTAGTGGATTTATCATCACGTGCTTCACAGTAACTCATACAATTCCCTGCTGAATTTTTTGGCAATTTTTAATCTGGAAAAATCCCAGTTTTTAGAAAAAGGACAGAGAGCAATTTTGGGTTCGTGTTTTCGGTTCGATCGGACTTCAAATTCCGTCTGGACTTCGCCTAAGGCTCTAGCTAGGCTCTAATACCACTGTAGGGTTCCTAGGCACACTAGTGAGGTCTCACAAGGCATCGAACATGCCAATTTCAAAAAAATCTAGGTGCCGAGAGACCCGACTACGGATCGTTTGCTAGAAAACTAGGCGAAAAAGCTAACTAGTTAACACTTAACTATGAGAATCGGAAATACAACCTTTGTAGATCCGGTGCTCCACCTCCATAGCTCCGCAATGAAGTCCTCTCGCTGTCCAAAAGGAATCCGGGCTCTAGAGTCGGCTTCGTCGGAGAAAAAGCGAGCTAGGTCGTCGATGTCCATGCCGAAGATGATCTACGTCGAGGCATCGCTAAATCAAGCTCCACCTTCACCAAGCCCTAAAAACTTGTGAAGGAAACACACTCTACTACTTGGCAAGAGGTAGAGGATGAAAAAATAGGAAGTGGGTAGACTTTAGAAATGGATTTCTCACTCTTAATCATCAATCACCATTGATAAAAATGAAGCTTTCTTCACTTGAAGAATGGAAGAAGATGAAGATGATATGATAAGTTTTTTTTATTAAAAATAGAAAATAAAACAATACTTATCATACTTTTAACTCTAGTTAAGTGTAGAGAATTAACTTAGGTTAGTTAAAATGGTTAGGGTTAAGTATAGGACAAGAATGAAGACTTAGTCAAAGTTTCAAGAAACTTCAACTAAATCCAAAATATGCCACCATTTATCTTTCTTTTTCCTTTTTCCAAAAAGAATAAATAAGAAAGATAAATGAATAAATAAAAATCAAAACCCTAACCCATTCATTACCATGGTTCATTCTTTACACTTAACCAAGTTTGGCATGCATCATCAAACATGATACAAGCAAGTGCACAAAATCATATCGCATATGCAATGCGCACACCCGAGTGAGAAAATCCATTTTAAAGTGAACCAATACTAGTTAATGCAAAGTAATATATCAAATATACAATTATGCATTAAATCATTAAATCAACACTTGATTTAACGATCCGGTCATGTCGCACATAACCGACTGGTGTCATCAGTAACAACTTATCGAATCAACACTTGATCCGATAACCCGGCTATATCGCATATAACCGATCAATGTCATATCGCGAGAATCGAATACAGTATCACATACCGTATTATTCTCGGTCCCGCACATATCTCATATGCGCTCCTATTTCGTTTCGCTTGAGCCAGGAAACCTCTGTGTAGGACTCTAAAGACTCGTCAATACGCCGGTAGCAGATGATGATCATATCAAACACCCACAAGCCGCAAGCGGTCTGCTAAACGTAACGGCCACCCGGGTATTGAGCGATCTGAAGATCGACGAGCAAGCCCGCTCACACTCCAGTGAATCCGACCAGTAACACTACCGCTCAGTCCGGTCTGATCGTCTGATATGTCGCATATCTCGCCTAGGGGTGGTAAACGTCAGACCCCAATAGCTCAATAAGTCGTGTCGATATGAGGTCTATAACCATTCGAGATACTACTGGTAACACTTACCAGTAAATCTCAGCAACCCTGGCCAGGGATTTCATGTTATAGCCAATCGAACACAGCGCAACATCAACTCCCTATACCGGGAGAGACGAATCCCCTCCTATCGCTCATTGCCTCCATGTGACTCGGGACTGTACCCAAAAACCACCGTTTTGCACGCCCTCTTGGACGTGGTAAGATGGAAATCAAAGCACAGTGGGAACCACACAAGACTCTATGACGATCTCGGGTCAACAGACTACTCTGTACCAGTGTCACCAGAGAACTGCCATCTGACGTGAGGTATAATACCATCTGGGAGTTCTCGGCGAGTCCGTCCAGTGTACCCAGTCTCTACTGAGCACCCGTATATCATCTCTGATGTCAAATACCAATGGATATGGGATCATCCATCGCCCATATGTATGGGTCGAGAAGGTATACGCTAGTCTACTCTGGTATATCGATGCCCCGTCTCGATACACCCACGACTAGGGACTTTGAAGGATGTACTTATGGACTACCATGTCCCCACTAGTATGATCCGCATCATAGTCCAGGTAGTCAAGCACACATCCTAAGGGCTTTACCAACATGTAACAGAGAGACAAACAGTATACACGTTAAGGTAAAGTTCAACCAGACAGCATACTATCATGTCGAGCAAGAAAGTCCTCCCTATATATGTCCCAGCATCCACTACAATATACATCCTATGTATAGTAATAGCCTCTAGGGCATACATATAACAAACAGAAGAAAGAAACAGAATGTCGTCAGCGAACAGGTCGCTCGGTAAGTCCCAAAGATAAGAGGAGAATAGATAGAGAGAGGGAGACAGTGGCTGTTACAGTTGTATTACATTGTTAAATTATTGTAGTATTGTGTTAACGTTGTTGTTGTAGCTTGGTACAGAAGGATACCAGTGTATACGAGAGGGGTCTCAGTATGCCAGAGACTAGGGCAAATGGAAGTACAAGAGTCCGTTATACAACCCGGAACAACGGCAATTGGATTCATGTTAGGTGTCTTAATCTTACCGTCTCGTGCCACCTTTAACACCTTCCGTACCAATCTACCCCTTAAACCCCGCAATATCTTGTTTGTATTGTTATCTTGTAAATTGTGTTGGTTGTATGATTGATTGACTGACTGACCGAGACCATGATATCAGGAAACGGTTATAACCGTAGAGTCATGTAAATGGAATACTGTGAATCATGTAAAAGGAATATATATCCATGGTTCGGTTCAGTCAAGTTGTGTAAATTGATGATTGTATTCATGGATTCATGTGTTCATATTAATCTTCTAGATTATAGGTTGACTTAAATCATATTCAAGTCAGATTAATCAGACTCAAATCCGAGTCAGACAATCAGAAATGTGAATCGAAGTCTTATAATTGCTAGGGTCCTCAGGGTAATTTATAAAACTTGAGGGGTTTTATGTAAAAATACATTTATATACTTTTCAAAATACTCCTCAAGTATTTATTACTCGTCTTTAGAGTTGTAATGAGGGTGGATTTTATGTTATGACATTTCTAGTGAAAATATCCTAGTTTTATAAATATTGATTATTTGAAGTTCATGGTATTTTAGTGTAACCTTTATTCTTTTGTGATTTTTAGAAAAAGGTGGAAATTTTATATTATAATAAAATAGGTATTTAAAAGATAGATATACATATGTTTATACAATAATTTTAATAGATATTTTATATTTCAAAATTCTCAGTTTCTTAAGATATTGTATTTTAAACCTTTCGAGACCGAATGCTCCTCGCGGAGGTCTGAATCTCGCACTACTAGCCCGAGGGTGCGCGATAAATCGCACGATCCCGAACGGGTTCCCTAAAGATGGGTTGTAGCGGCACTTTGCAAAGATTGTAAAATACTAATCCTTTAGAAAACGGTTTTATAAAGTAAAAGGTATTTATTTGAAAAGTGTAATTTTCCGTATTTTAGATTCTAGGGTTTCCTAAGCCGACTAGCCTATTTCTAAAAGGTCTAAATGACAAGTCGTTAGAAGCCTCAAATCGCCTCTTCACCACCAATTGTGGCCAGGTAAGTACAAGTGAGGAGGGAGAGATCCGCTCACGAATCGTGAGGCGGGCCTTTTAAAGTTACCCAAGCTCACTTTCCTAGCCTAGACACCACAAAGTCAGTTTAGATAAACGATCGATGTCCACAACTTATCGTATTTTCCTAGTTAGAAGTATTTATTTAAAAATGTAACAAATCTAAACCTTTAAGAACGGTTTTATGAAGATTATGGTATTTTAATGAAAATTTCGTTTTATCGTATTCTAAATTTTTATGATATCATTTTAGTGTTTGCATTTGCGTGTGTATGGAGGTAGGTCATTATCTCGTGCTCTATTTTAAATGAATATTAAGGTTAAGGGGTTAAATGTGAAATTGAAACTTCATGGTATTAAAGTGAAAATACGGTAAATTGAAAAGGTTATCATTTCATGTGTGAAAACTTATTCAAATTGATTTTTACAAGTTTAGTGGTCAAGATGAAGGTGTTTAGGAATGATTGAATTGATTAGAAGAAGAAAAATAAACATTATGGTATTAATATGAAAAAGAATACGATATTGCAAAAGTTATCATTTCATGTGAGAAACTTTGTCCAAATTAATTGTTATGTGATTAATAGTTCAACATGGATAAGTTTAGGTATTATGGAATTAGTGACAAGTGAGATTTTATCGAAAAATCGAATCGGAAATCGGTTTGTTCCGATTTCTGTCGGGTTTCATAATTCCGTATTTTTGAGAAGTAGAAAGGAGAAAAGAACGGGACTTACGGGTTTCGATCTATACTAAAGAGTATAGAGGAACTAGGTGAGTGGCCGAGGCGTTGTTTCGTCGCCGGTTGTTTCAAAAAAACGTCGCCGGAAATCTGTTAGCGCTTCGTCGTGAACTCGGTTTCAAAGCACACCCTTCTTGTAGAAATTTTGAGAGAGTAAAGCTAGTGTTTTGGGATGAGAGGGTAGAGGGTAGCGTGTCTATTTATAAGGTAGGCTAGGGTAGGGTAGGTGAAGGGTTTTTATTTAAAAAAAATTGTAAAAATTAAAGAAAAATCATTAAAATTTTTATTAAATTGGGTGTAATTAACATTCGGAAACCGATCTAATAAAATGGTGTGTGCAGTGAGTTATAGAATGCCAAAAGCCACAATTTTCATTTTGGGGGCTCGGCCGTCCGGCCGAGTCCGGCCGAGTCCGATGGTCGTTGCGTGCGGGGTCCTCTGACGTAGCTCCTGGTATACTTAGTTTTTAGGGTTCAGTTCAACTTTTGGGAGTGATGGCCTGTGGACTGTTGGGCTTCCAAGAATTTTAAAAGAAAAAATATTCTAAAAATAATGTGGGGCATGGGATTCGAACTCTGGTGGCTTGGTTCAGCAGTGTAAGGTATTACCAATGAGCTACAAGCTCCTTCTTGTAATTATAGTGTTATTTAATTACTTAAAATGATAGCAGCAAGAGTAAATATTCCAAGTATACATTAAATTTAAAGTAATTTCTTGTACACTAAAAATGGAGTTATTACATTCTTGTAGCTTGTAATTAAAAACAAAATAATTACCTATATCTCGTGCTCAGGCTAAAATACCCCTTTGTGGATTTTTGGAAAAAAAATATTTGAAAAATTTATATAGGAAAAAGTGTATAAGAAAATTAGGGTTGTTACATTCTACCCTCCTTATAAAAATTTCGTCCTCGAAATTTGTAAAAGGAAAGTGTAACAGTGCAAAGAAGTTTGGTGGCTGTAGTATAGATAGTGTATAAAAATAACAAAGAGATACAAGGGTGAAAAAGGCTTACCGGTGTTACCTTGACCTACAGTCTCGGCTTCTACGGCTTCTAATGTGAAAGTCTATCGCCGTGGTATATTCCTTCTAGCTGGAGGCACATTCTACCTTTGAGGCCTGTTTCTCTGTCCTCTAGGCATGTCCCTCATTACTTGTTGGAATTGGCGATTAGGCTGTGCAGGTGGTGGAGCAGGTAGTGCAGGACGAGTTGCAGGAGCCTGGATGGTTGGCCGCTGCGGTTGGTTGGTGTGTGTGTGAGATGAGTTGCTGCTGTAAGGACAGTTTCCAATGCCGTGGTTGGATGCGCCACAAATTAGACACAGACCTTTTGCGTGCCTACAGTCCTTCCACAAGTGTCCCTTTGTATGGCAGTAATGGCAAATTTCTTCAGTTCTCCTGGGTTCAAACGATGGCCTGGAAGAGGCTCCACCTGCCATTTGGTTGGCAGGGCGTTTGACTCCTGCAGACTGAGGTCTGCATCTTGCTTTTATCACTGCCTCATAACTGCGGGCAGCTTCCAGAGCATCCTCGTGTGTCAGAAATTTTCCCGTGGCTAGAGCAGCCTGAATCTCCGTGTCCAGTCCTTGTTGGAAACGATGGGCTCTGATATCGTCCGTCGGTATCAAATGTGCCGCGAATTGGCTCAACATGGTGAATTCAGCATCGTATTCATCTACCGATTTGTCCTACATTGATCCTTATTGTAGATGAATGAACTGCTGCTCTATGGCAAACCTGGCAGTCACAGGGAAGTATTTCGCATCGAACTTCTCGCGAAACGTTTTCCATTCAATAGGCTGCGCAAGACGGCTTTCTTCCGCCTTCCACCAATTGCGATCGTTGTCCATGAGTTGTAGTTTCGCTACACGGACCCAAGCGACGTCTGGCACTTGTGCTGTGGCCAGATCATCCTCGATACTTTGAGCCCATTCCTCAGCTTCCAGAGGGCTCCCCTTTCCTGAGAACTGCTTCGGATGTAAATCCCTGAATTGCTTTACCCCCGGAGCGTCAGTCTCGGGACGGTTCAAGAGTTGTTGCTGTCCCTCGAGAAGGCTGCGGATTGCATCAAGTAGCACTGTTTGCTCAGTACGGGGTGCAAGAACAGCTGGTGTGAGAGGTAGTGCTGGGGGTGTGTTGTTGACGTTGGTGCTGGTGTTGTTCGGAGAATCCATAACCCTGAAGAAAATTTTTGGGTTAGGACAGATTCAAGTACATGAAATGATAAGATTCAAAGAATATGAAATGGCAAGATTCAAGGAATATGAATTGTAAAGAATGTTTTAGTTGCTGATTCTTGTGTTATATTGCTTAGGTTGTTCACGCAGACCAGAACTGCATGATAAGGATTCATACAGCTCAGACCTGCATGGGCCACCAACAAAACCTGTAACGCCCTGCTTCCCAGTGTACTGTGAAGGAGACGCGACGAGGTCCGCTACATATATACTCAGAAGTACATACGCTAAGCGTATCTAAGCAATATAAAATAAATACACAAGAGACAAGAATAAAAAGAACAGCAACCTTTATTTATTAACATTCTTTGTACAATACATGAAAGGAAATACAACTGAAATAAAAGATGCATAAACAGTGGCATAACAGGAAATGAAAAGTACAGAAGGGAAAAGTGTACAATGAAATTAAAGTGCAGGGTCTTCGGCAAACTGCTCCAAGTCTTCTTGAGATGGCTCGATCTCTGCCGGGTCCAAATCACCTGACGACATTCAAAGAAGAAAGAAACAGAATGTCGTCAGCGAACAGGTCACTCGGTAAGTCCCAAAGATAAGAGGAGAATAGATAGAGAGAGAGAGGGAGAGAGCGGCTGTTACAGTTGTATTACATTGTTATATTATTGTAGTATTGTGTTAACGCTGTTGTTGTAACTTGGTACAGAAGGATACCAGTGTATACGAGAGGGGTCTCAGTATGCCAGAGACCAGGGTAAATGGAAGTACAAGGCTCCGTTATACAACCCGGAACAACGGCAATTGGATTCATGTTAGGTGTCTTAATCTTACCGTCTCGTGCCACCTTTAACACCTTCCGTACCAATCTACCCCTTAAACCCCGCGATGTCTTGTTTGTATTGTTATCTTGTAAATTGTGTTGGTTGTATGATTGATTGACTGACTGACCGAAATAATGATATCAGGAAACGGTTATAACCGTAGAGTCATGTAAATGGAATACTGTGAATCATGTAAAAGGAATATATATCCATGGTTCGGTTCGGTCAAGTTGTGTAAATTGATGATTGTATTCATAGATTCATGTGTTCATATTGAATTGGAATCTTATAAATTATAGGTTGACTTGAATCATATTCAAGTCAGATTAATCAGACTCAAACCCGAGTCAGACAATCAGAAATGTTAATCGAAGTCTTATAATTGCTAGGGTCCTTAGGGTAATTTATAAAACTTGAGGGGGTTTTATGTAAAAATACATTTATATACTTTTCAAAATACACCTCAAGTATTTATTACTCGTCTTTAGAGTTGTAATGAGGGTGGATTTTATGTTATGACATTTCTAGTGAAAATATCCTAGTTTTATAAATATTGATTATTTGAAGTTCATGGTATTTTAGTGTAATCTTTATTCTTTTGTGATTTTTAGAAAAAGGTGGAAAATTTATATTATAATAAAATAGGTATTTAAAAGATAGATATACATATGTTTATACAATAATTTTAATAGATATTTTATATTTCAAAATTCTCATTTTCTTAAGATGTTGTATTTTAAACCTTTCGAGACCGAATGCTCCTTGCGGAGGTCTGAATCTCGCACTACTAGCCCGAGGGTGCGCGATAAACCGCACGATCCCGAACGGGTTCCCTAAAGATGGGTTGTAGCGGCGCTTTGCAAAGATTGTAAAATACTAATCCTTTAGAAAACGGTTTTATAAAGTAAAAGGTATTTATTTCAAAAGTGTAATTTTCCGTATTTTAGATTCTAGGGTTTCCTAAGCCGACTTGCCTATTTCTAAAAGGTCTAAATGATAAGTCGTTAGAAGCCTCAAATCGCCTCTTCACCGCCAATTGTGGTCAGGTAAGTACAAGTGAGGAGGGAGGGATCCGCTCACGAATCGTGAGGCGGGCCTTTTAAAGTTACCCAAGCTCACTTGCCTAGCCTAGACACCACAAAGTCAGTTTAGATAAACAATCGATATCCACAACTTATCGTATTTTCCTAGTAAGAAGTATTTATTTGAAAATGTAACAAATCTAAACCTTTAAAAATGGTTTTATGAAGATTATGGTATTTTAATGAAAATTTCGTTTTATCGTATTCTAAATTTTTATGATATCATTTTAGTGTTTGCATTTGCGTGTGTGTGGAGGTAGGTCATTACCTCGTGCTCTATTTTAAATATATATTAAGGTTAAGGGGTTAAATGTGAAATTGAAACTTCATGGTATTAAAGTGAAAATACGGTAAATTGAAAAGGTTATCATTTCATGTGTGAAAACTTATTCAAATTGATTTTTACAAGTTTAGTGGTCAAGATGAAGGTGTTTAGGAATGATTGAATTGATTAGAAGAAGAAAAATAAACATTATGGTATTAATGTGAAAAAGAATACGATATTGCAAAAGTTATCATTTCATGTGAGAAACTTTGTCCAAATTAATTGTTATGTGATTAATAGTCAACATGGATAAGTTTATTTATTATGGAATTAGTGACAAGTGAGATTTTATAGAAAAACCGAATCGGAAATTGGTTTGTTCCGATTTCCGTCGGGTTTCATAATTCCGTATTTTTGAGAAGGAGAAAGGAGAAAAGAACGGGACTTACGGGTTTCGATCTATACTAAAGAGTATAGAGGAACTAGGTGAGTGGCCGAGGCGTTGTTTCGTCGCCGGTTGTTTCAAAAAAACGTCGCCGGAAATCCGTCAGCGCTTCGCCGTGAACTCGGTTTCAAAGCACACCCTTCTTGTAGAAATTTCGAGAGAGTAAACCTAGTGTTTTGGGATGAGAGGGTAGAGGGTAGGGGGTCTATTTATAGGGTAGGCTAGGGTAGGGTAGGTGAAGGGTTTTTACTTAAAAAAAATTGTAAAAATTAAAGAAAAATCATTAAAATTTGTATTAAATTGGGTATAATTAACATTCGGAAACCGATCTAATAAAATAGTGTGTGCAGTGAGTTATAGAATGCCAAAAGCCACAATTTTCATTTTGGGGGCTCGGCCGTCCGGCAGAGTCCGGCCGGTCTGCCGGCCGACTCGGCCGATCCCCGCCGAGTCCGGTGGTCGTTGCATGCGGGGGCCTCTGATGTAGCTCCTGGTATACTTAGTTTTTAGGGTTCAGTTCAACTTTTGGGAGTGATGGCCTGTGGACTGTTGAGCTTCCAAGAATTTTAAAAGAAAAAATATTCTAAAAATAATGTGGGGCATTGGATTCGAACTCTGATGGCTTGGTTCAGCGGTGTAAGGTATTACCAATGAGCTACAATCTCCTTCTTGTAATTATGGTGTTATTTAATTACTTAAAATGATAGCAGCAAGAGTAAATACTCCAAGTATACATTAAATTTAAAGTAATTTCTTGTACACTAAAAATGGAGTAATTACATTCTTGTAGCTTGTAATTAAAAACAAAATAATTACCTATATCTTGTGCTCAGGCTAAAATACCCCTTTGTGGATTTTTGGAAAAAAAATATTTGAAAAATTTGTATAGGAACAAGTGTATAAGAAAATTATGGTTGTTACAACTAGTATATATATCAATAAATAATATTCGCTCAAGGCGTGATAAAATGCAACATCACAGAAATGTAATAAGCATCAAAGAACAATACAAATATCTGGGATCCTCGGGTCTCATAGAGCCGTTACTGAAACCCGACGTTCCCCTGGTCGTGTGGATAGCCTGTGCAATGAAATCCTAGACCCCTACGGGCGCGGCAAGTTACCCGCCAAAACCTGAAGCGAGGCAGCCCCCTTCAGCAACGTGAATGGACCATCCAGCACTTCACGGAATCCGGTAACTTGGGCACCCCTCCTTGGGTCAACCTGTACCCCCTACGAGTGCGGCGAATAGCCCGCCAATTCTAGAGTGAAGCCCCCTCCGTCTCAATGCCATGAAATGCGGGCCCGTTTCCCTCTAGAACCCGGCTATCCGTGCACCCCTCCGCGAGGTAATCCTAGTACAGAAAATAAAATATACATACAACGGGTACATCGACCTCAGCCCGGTCGTGCCCCAAAAGAATAATATACAAACAGGCAGTGACGACAGTCCATATGTCGGACGCTCGCCCCGCAATATCAAATGTACATAATAAACCAAACTGTACTACCATTGCATCCAGGCTATCCACCACGACAATCCGCAACATCACAGCACAACACAGAAAATCAACGTGAATGTCACGTTCGCAAATCCGTCTAAAAGGGCTATAACAGTTAGACAGGATTTACCGATCAAGTGACACTCACGGTCGCAGATATAATGTAAATACTGTGAACTAACATGTTTAAAATTTTCGATCGACTAAATTTCCCGAAGTGGGCCCCAATCACTACCGTAGCACTCAAAATAAATCTGGGCCCAAAAGGAATATACCAGAAACCCTACTTCCATGTCAGAAACCCACTGTAGAAATTTGGTGCAGTTTGGCCACAGTACGGCGGCGGATCCGCGGCCAAAATGTGGTTTTGGCCGCTAATCCGCCGCGCTGCAGTAATTTCAGCCGACCAAATTTTCACAGAATTCTTATAAAACCCTGCACGAATTTTTGCAATGTACCAAATAATTTTTTGAGCACAGAAAAAGTTCGACAGAAACCTGGACTTGAAAATGGGGTTTTTGGAAAATCCGTTCGATCGAACTTATAAACACGTTAGAGGAAGCTAGACTAGGTTAATGGCGTGGCTTTGATACCAATGTAAGTGCACGGTAGTGCCCCGGCCGTCATTCCGAGGCCAAAATGAGGAAACAAATCTTTTCTTTAAACTTTTAAACCGGCGCTACCGCGTACTTTAAAACCCGGATCGGGCCATTAACCTAATGCTAGCAAACTAGAGAATGGGTAGAATGCTATATCGAGCGATCCGTGTCCTTCGGTCTTCGGCCTCCATCCCAATCTCCTCGCGGAATCTCCGGTCTTCATCTCCTCGTCGGAAAGGGCACCACACTGCCGAGTCTTTTTACGGGCTCCCACCTCTGAACCGAAGCAACTCGGACACGAAGTTGGCAAGCCGACGTGTCCAAGATTGCTGTAGAATATATGTAGATCACTATGTCTCATGGGGTTATTAGAAGTTGCCATTTTAGAATGGAGGAGAAAAAGAACTTTAGAGAGGGTGAGGGATTTTTTTTTCAAGCCAAGAAGAATGAGAGCCATATTTTTCTCACCATCAAAAATGAATGAATCTCCTTCTCCCCAAAAGTGTGGTCGGCCAATAATGATGGAGGAGAGAGAAAGGCCAATGGAAAAAGTAATCATCAATGAGTTACCTCAATCATCAAATCAAAAACCAATCCCCTCTCAAATACAAGTCGTGATGAATAATGAAGTCAAAGGATGGTGCACAATCATCATATACTAGAACCATCATGAGAACCATCATGTGCAACAAAAAGTCTTCTCCATGATTAATTGCACATTTGCAAATAACCCCCTCCCATCAATTTTCAGCCAAGGAAAGAAACAAAGGAAAATGGCCGAAACGGAATGCAAACTGGCAACTTCAAAAAAAACGATCCCGTAATAAATTATTGGAAAACCCCGCGACTGTATATACATACCCGCATTTGTATTCCGACCGAATACAAATGCAATGAGACAAAATCTACACTGTACAACACTAGGATCCGGCTTAAACAAAGCCCGCTAGTATTATCCGTCCGATCATGATCCGTGCAATACCGCACGTATATGATCGAACCCTACCATATATCCATACGGCCTCTACAGCGTTTCGCCCGAAACTTGAGAAACTGTCTGTGGGGGACTCTAAAGACTCGTCAATACTTTGGCTGTGGATTTAACCACTAGCATGTCAGAGGTATTAGCCATACGTAACGGGCCACCAGGTATTGACCAAAAGGGACGTCGATGAGCGAACTCATCCTGACACCCTACTGAGCCTGTCAGTGACAATATCCGTACAGTCCGGTCCGTTCGTCTATGAGCATCGCATGGCGGGCCTAGGGGGTTGGTAAAAGTCAGACCCCTAAAAGCGGTACAAGTCGTGTCGGAGTGTAGTCCAGAACACCCTGAGATACTACTGGAATACCTACCAGTAAATCTCCTGCCTTGGCCAAGGACTTCGTGTAATGGCTCTCCTAGACACAGCGCGACCTCACTCCCAATACCGGGAGAGACGAACCCCTGCCGATCCGCTCACTGCCTCCATGTGGCTCGGGACTGTACCCAACTAAAACCTGTTTGCACGACTCCTTTGAGCCGTGGTAGGGTAGTAATCAAAGTACAGTGGGAACTCACACGAGAAAAATAAAGATCTCAGGTCGATGAACTAACCTGTACACATGTCACCAGGGAACTGCTATCTGACGCTAGGTATAATACCAACTAGCATGTTCCCGGCGAGTCCTGTCCGGTATACTCATAACCCAATGAGCACCTGTATACATCTTAGGTGATCCAACTGACACCAGTGGCTTGTGAGACCGGCCACCGCCCCTCGTCGGGGTCTCGACTGTATACACTAGTCTACTCTGGAGTATCGATGCCCTGTCTCGAAACTCCCACAACTAGGGACCACTTTAAGGATGTGCTTATAGACCCCAGCTCCCACGTATATGATCGCCATCATACCGCTGGCCGTCAAGAAAGAATCCTAAGGGCTCTATCAACGCGCAATAGTGACCTGTAAGGTCACCTAAAGCAGTACACGATGATAAAGATAAACCAGATAGCATACTATCATTTTGAGTAAGACTGTCCTGCCGGCATAGGTCCTCCCTCAATCATTGCAATCACGTGCCTGTGATCCAATAATTGACTCTGAAGGCACTATATCCAACAAAAAGAGCTGGAAGATGGGATCATACTACTGCAGATGACCTTAGAAAAATCGACTTGGGAACGGCAAACGACCCACGGCCGGCATTCGTCAGTGAACTGTTGTCTGAAGAAAAGGAGGCTACGCTTAAAGACGTGCTCATGCAATGTAAAGATTGCTTCGCATGGAACTATTCCGAGATGCCAGGACTAGATCGCCAGGACTAGATCCGGAGATTGCTGTGCACAAATTGGCGATATCTCCGGACGTCAAGCCGATCAAACAAGCACCGAGAAGAATGCGGCTCGAGCTTGAGATGAGCATCAACACCAAGGTCAAGAAGCTAATCGACTCCGGCTTCATCCAAGAAGTTCAATACCCTGACTGGATTTCCAACATCGTCCCAGTGATGAAGAAAAATGGGACGGTGTGCATGTGTGTGGACTTTCGGGATCTTAACAAAGCTTGCCTGAAGGACGACTTTCCAGTACAGGTCACTGAGCTGATGATAGATAATACGTCCACTCACGAAGTTTTCTCCTTCATGGACGGCTCATCAGGATACAATCAAATAAAGATGCATCCCGAGAATCAGAAGCATACCGCTTTCCGGACCCATTTGGGCATATTCTGCTACAAGGTGATGCCTTTCGGTCTAAAGAACGTTGGTGCCACCTATCAGAGGGCCATGACGAAGATTTTTGATGACCTCATATATGAAATCGTCGAATGCTATATTGACGACCTCGTAGTTAAAAGCAAATCATACAAGGAACATTTAGAGCATCTGAAGACCGTGTTTCAGCGCCTTCAAAAATACAACTTGAATATGAACCCTCTCAAATGCGCGTTCGGAGTTTCCTCGGGAAAGTTCCTAGGATTCGTCGTCCGGCACCGAGGCATCGAGATAGACCCGTCGAAGATCCAGGTGATCATGGAAATGCCTCCGCCAGGGACTCTCAAGCAACTGCGGTCTCTCCAAGGAAAGCTCGCGTATATCCCGCGATTTATGGCCAATCTCTCCGGCAAGTGCCGTCCTTACAGTCACCTAAGGAAGAAGGGAACCCCGTTCGTCTGGGATCACAAATGCCAAAGCGCACTGGACGAAATCAAGCAATACCTGCAGAATCCGCCAGTACTGGCCTCTCTTGTTAAAGGAAAACCTCTCGTCTTGTACACAACAGCCCTCGAAGGTTCCTTAGGCACGCTGTGGGCACAAGAGAAGGACCAAGGGATGGAGAGAGCCCTCTACTATTTGAGTCGAGTTCTCCTGGGGGCAGAAAGCAACTACTCCCCCATCGAAAAACTCTTCCTGGCATTAATTTTCGCGATAACGAAGCTCAGGCACTATGCTTTGGCACATGAGGTCCACCTCATACCAAAAGTGGATCCTCTCAAATACTTGATGTCAAAAGCCATACTGACAGGACGACTCGCTAAATAGGCCCTGCTCTTGATGGAGTTCTCGATAACTTATCGTCCCCTCAGGACGGTAAAATTCCAGGCTATTGCCGACTTTCTCGCTGAGCATCCGATACCTGCCGATTCTCCTTTAAACTGCGAATTGCCCGAAGAGCACGAGTTTGACACGATCAGCGGGGAGAGAAGAGAGAATGATACCCGGTGGGAACTCTATTTCGATGGAGCATCTTCCATGAATAAGCGCAAACAAAGCACCCCCATAATCAAATCCGGGGTGGGCCTCATCTTCGTGACTCCACAAGGAGGGATAATGCGCTTTGCCTTCTCCTTAACAGAGCTGAGGACGAACAATGAAGCCGAATATGAAGCTTTGATAGCAGGTCTTGAGATCGCTGTCGACATGGGAATCGAAAACCTCCTCATATACGGAGACTCCCAGCTGGTCGTTAGTCAAGTAAATGGAGACTATCAAATGTGCAAAACAGAGTTGGTAAAGTACGGTGAGAGAGTGCAACAACTGCTGACTCGAATCCCTTCCTACGCCCTGGAAAGCATACCGCGCGCGGAAAATAGCAAGGTGGATGCATTAGCCAAGCTTGCTAAAGAACTGGGCGACGAGAACCTCGATGACGTGATGATCGTTGTGCAAAGCCGTCGGCTTCTTACACCGGCATCGTCCGAAGAAAAAGGAGAGACCGAGCAAACGGCCCTACAAATAAAAGACCAGGAAAAGGCTAAGGATTGGAGAGAAGTCTTTATAGACTACTTCAAATCCCGTCGAACGCTTGAAGATGCGTCCTCAAGACATCAGCTCATGAAACGAGCTCTGTCTTTTGCCTTCGTTAATGATACTCTATATAAGAATTTGATTCTCTGTGGCTAAGATACCTGGGACCTGAAGAGTCAAGGAGAGTCGTCCAAGAAACTCATGACGGACTCGGCGGTTCTCACCAAGCCGGGCTGAAGATGAAACTAAAGATCAAAAGGATGGGCTACTATTGGCCCACGATGATCCAAGACTGCCTCGAATACGCGAAGCAGTGCCACTCGTTCCAGATTCACGGGGACTTTATCCACCAGCATCCAAATCCTTTACATCCAACGGTAGCTAGCTGGCCATTCGAAATTTGGGGAACCGACATAATCGGGCCCATTAAACCAGCATCGTCCAGAGAACATCGGTTCATACTGGCAACAGCCGATTACTTCTCCAAGTGGGCAGAAACAGTGCCTCTAAGAGTAGTGAAGACGGAGAATATTCTCCATTTCTTCAAGACACACGTCATCTATCGGTTCGGCACTCCACGACGAATTATCTCCGATAACGGGCCAGCCTATAGAAGTCACAAAATCAGCTGCTTCGCACAGCAACATAATATAAACTGGAGATACTCTTCGGTCTATAATCCCCGAGCTAACGGTCTGGCTGAGGCTTTCAATAAGACCTTGACGAAGATCGTGAAAAAGACGGTGTCCAAAAATAAAATGGACTAGCACGAGAGACTGCATAAAGCTCTTTGGGCGTATCGAACCACGTTCAAAACGGCCACAAACACAACACAGTATGCATTGGTATTCGGCACAGAAGCGGTACTCCCCCTCGAGATAGAATTACCTTCTCTACGAGTGGCGGTTCACTACGAGCTAACAGACGAAGAAAATGCTCACCTTCGGCTTGAGGAGCTCGATGCCCTTGATGAAACCCGGCTCATGGTGCAACAAAACCTGGAGGCTTATAAAGCAAAGATGACACGCTCATACGAGAGATTGACTAGGCCGAGAACATTCCGCTAAGGCGAACTCGTGCTAGTGGTCAGGAGACTTATTATCCCCAATCGTGCCAAGCGGGAGAAATTCGAGCCGAACTATGAAGGCCCGTATATCATAGACAAGGTCTACCAAGGTGAAGCCTATTTACTCATGGACATGCATGGCGAAAGACCTTTCAGGCCAATAAACGGTCGATTCCTGAAAAAATACTGCGCCTAACGAGTCACGGCCTAGGTCAACGATAGATGACGACGCCTATGTCCGCTCGCTATCTTCCTAAACCCAAACTCTATAAGTAGTAACCGGCAAACGGACCAAAACGTCCCTAAACTAACAACGGACCGCAATGTCCTGAAACTAGCTACGGGCCGCAATGTCCTGAAACTAGTTACGGACCGAAATGTCCTAAAACTAACGACGGACCGAGATGTCCTGAAACTAACAATGGACCGAAATGTCCCTAAACTAACGCCTAACCGAAACGTCTATAAACTACTACGGACCGCAGCATCCCAAGGCTGACAAAAAAAACGGTACGTCCATAAGCGAAATGGGCACGGATGAAAATCCGAAAAGGCTCCGTGAGTAAAAACAGCAGGACCGGCGGCGAGTTTTGTGAAAACCCAAAAGGACGCAATCTCGTTAAAAGAAACTTGCAAGGTCCTCTCGACCCTGTAAGAAGAAACCACCTGCGTAAGATCCTTACGACTCACAAAAGAGAAACACACTTAGGGATCCCTACGATTCCTAAGGAGAAATTACACTTGCGAGATCCTCATGACTCGTAAGGAGAACCCTCTTATGAGACCCTCACGGCTCATAAGATTCAAAAGCCTTAAGCTACAGGGATCTGAACCTGTACTTAAGCCATTACAATCCCCAGATTGCCCTACAAACGGTTCAATACTGACCCTTGTATACAATCCACGGGCATGAATAAACATTTCCCCAACAGAGTCCCACTACTGACGAGGGATATCTTCACATGGTGAACGACCCTTGTAAGTCCTCTCTACTTATAAGGAGAAAACACTCTTGTAAGATCCTTACAACTTATAAGAGACCATACACTTAGGAATTCTCACAATTCTTAAGGAGAAAACGCACTTACAATATCCTCACGACTCGTAGGGAGAAATAACTTTATGAGACCCTTACGGATGGTGAAGTCAAAAGCCTTAGTCGACAGGATCTTAACCATGTTTGCTAAGCCACCTTTGTTCGAACAGAAAAAGGCAAATGATGATTCGCTCCTGGCAATATCCCAGTTGTAGCGATGTTGATGCCTAAATCGGTATCAGATCCCAAGTCCCATACTCGCAAAAAAAAATCATCAGCAAGACAAAAATGCATATAAAATAGCCGAAATGATGTGGCAACTTGCAACAAAATCAGCTAGTAAAAATGTGTGCATACAAAAACAGCCGAAATGATTGGGCAACTCGCAATAAAAAGCAGCGAGTAAATAAAACAAATAGCCAAAATGATTGGGCACCGTGAAAAATTGCCGAAATGATTGGGCAATCGCGCCTTTTGCGATACAAAAAGCTGAAATGATAGAACATCATGGAAAGAAAACAAAAAATATACATATGAAATGAAACTTTTGCCCTACAGGTGAGATCACATCGATCCCTATATACAATCCAGGGGCACAAACAAAGAGGGAACCATCCTTCCCACCAGGCTCCATCAGAAAGAGAGCTAAATCTCGACGGTTCACAGACAGCCTAGAGATCACCAACAACGTTCCTCATCATTCCAGCAAGATTCAGACGTGACAATCAACCCTTGAGCCATGGTAAAGTCCCTGTTCCAAATCTCAACGGTTCACAGACAGCCTAGAGATCACCAACAGCGTTCCTCCTCATTCCAGCAGGATTTAGACGCGACAATCAACCTTGGAGCCATGGCAAAGTCCCTGTTCCAAATCTCGACGGTTCACAGACAGCCGAGAGATCACCAACAGCGTTCCTCCTGATTCCAGTAGGATTCAGACGCGACGATCAACCTTGGAGCAATGGCAAAGTCCTTATTCCAAACCTCGACGGTTCACAAACAACCGAGAGAGCACCTCCTGGCCCTGTAGATCACGGCTAAAGTCAATCCTGAACCCGTGGGAAACGCCCAGAGCAAATCCTGGTCCCGTAGAAAAGTGGGCAAGGCTGTCAAGATCCATGAACAGTCTATGAGATTTACGCCCAAAGAATATATAAAGTCACGTCAAAAGTCTTACTTACCCACGGTCATGCAAGGAGGGCTAGACAAATCTCCAGGCCCGTCAAGGATCTCAACTTCGTTGTCCGCTTCCAGAACTACAGAAAACATCTAGACAAAATAATAATAATGCCATCAAGAGGACAAATAACACTAACCTTGCCCGGAAGAGAGGACGATGCGTTGAGGGGATATTGCCTGCGGAGCGGCCATCTCTAGCAAACGGTGAAAGGATTTTCTAGGAGACAGATCAGCAATAGACGCCGCCAACCCGCGTAATTCTGAAAAGACAGAAAAGTTCAGATGATGGAGAGATTATTAAAATAAAATATAGAAGGCTGCCTTCGATGCCCCTCCCGCTCTGAACTGGAGGAATAGCAACTTCGGCAGCCTCCTCCATGCCCCCAGGCACATCATCGGGGACATGGGCTGGTATAACAGCTTCCAATTGAGGAGCAGCGGCCACCGCTGCAGGCTCCAATGAAAGAACGGTGGCCTCGACTACCTGTCCCATAGTCTCCGGGCCGTCCCCAGAAAGATCCATTGAATCTGCGTCCAATGAAGATGCCTCTTCCGGGATAGCAAGCACCGGGAGAATGGAAGCTACCAATAGAACTTTGCCCCAGTAATAGCAACCGTAGCGACCTCCTCCACACCTACTGGTGTCTCATCGGGGGTATTTACAGAGTCCATGGTCAAGATGTGACTCGAACCCATGGCCGAAGTCCCTGCAAAAGTTTTACGAAGATAAGAAAACCTAAAAAGCGAAACAAATTACTTGCCAAAGGAAAAATACAGAAATCATAGATACCTATAAGCCAGGATGCCTCTAATATGGCTTTTTCAAGCCGACGTTCCTTCCTGAGGAGGTATGCTCACCGGGGTTCGAGGGTAGACTCGTGGCCACCAGTCCACAACGACATCTCATCTTCGGTATCGGTCGAGATAGGCCGCTTAAGGACTATCTTGCCTCCCTTTTCCAAAGGACCTATAAATATCCGCCGTATCGATGGAGGATCTTCGTAGAAGATGACGGCAGGATAAGGCCTCTTCGGGACCCTCACATTTTCAGTCTCATCCTGGGAGCGTCTTATAGCCTCAGCCAATTGTGCGGCTTCCTCGGCAGATGAACCTGGAAAAAGAAGACCACCATCCGGCTCTTGCATAGCTATTGGTTCATCTTGAAAGATAGGCTCGGATTCCACTAAAAAGTCGAGCAGATTGGTGACCATTTTCTTTCTCCTCTTTGACCCAGAACTAACACCAGAAGATGATCGCTTCTTTCCCCTCGGTGCTTTGGTGCGACGTTGACCCACTTCGCCTTCGGTATCCTCTCTCGGCGGTGCTACTGCCATTGCTGACACCGTAGCTGATTAAACTGCTACTGACGCCTTATCAGAAGCCCTTGCCTGAGCTCTAGTGCACATCGGCATACCAATTGTCGGAGTCAAGTCCACATCCGCCGCCTCAGGAATAACTACGGTACCAGTATCCCTCAAGGAAGGCTGAACCATTGTCCGCGGTCGCGGCGGGACTCCCATAGCCTGGAGCGGGGCGGAAGCTCTAAGCCCAAAAAGTATCCTCCTCTCCTCAGTAATGATTGGACTAACCCGGTGGTGGTACCAACGCATGAAAGCCCCCACGCACCTCGGAATGTAGTCGGCCTCAGGGATCATGAAATGAGAACCGGTGTTCAGCCTCATGAAATGGTGGGTGGCGTCATGAACAGTTTCCAAAGAAGGGATGGGCTCCACTGTGAATGCCTCGAAGGGGACACCTTGGTTATATCCTAATTGCCGGGCAAAGCTGTGTGGATTGTACCGCATGAAAAGAGCCGCATCGTTTCGACGGAACACCAGATAACCGAGTCTGATCGAATACAAGTGCATGGCTTCCTTGGGCTTCAAGGAGGGTGCTCCCTCTTTCGACAAGTCAAAAAGCTGATGAATAGGTCCCGAAAGAGTAGAGAGGACTCGATCATTAAATACCATCCTGCCTTCGTTGGCATATGGATTGAGCAGCACTCGAAAAGCCCCTAATTGAGTCGGGTCAGGAGCAGAAGCGTCCACCAACCTCATGAGCCGCGGAAAGGTATAAGCATCATAAAAGCTGGGTCTCTGGTGTGCAGCACATGCCCCTAGCATGTGCATCTCAATCCATGACGTAAAATAATGAAGAGAGAAACTCACTACGTTCATGCCTGGGGTTGAGGTATTGGCTGTAGTGCTTAGCCCATCGGCAGGAACGGGCGGAGAGGTCATGTTGGCACCTCGCAAAGAAAGCTTCGGCGACCGCAGATGATATGACCGTACCAGGTCCCCCACAAAAGAAGATTAGCGCAGTCCGGGTCATGAGCTCTAATCATTGCCATCACCTCTTCGTCAGACGGTGACTGAGGAAAAGCAGCCTCCGAGCGGGTGAAAGGGAAGTATGGAAGAGAAGCAATTGTTCCTGAAACAAAGGAAAGGAAACTGTTAGTGAATCCCACACGTGTATATATATTTATAAATATATATATAAAATGACAGTGGAAGAAGGCGACAAGTCGCTTATTTCATGAGACCATTGGTTGCAAAACACAGCGGCCCCACAAAATCAAGATGGTGGACCACTAATGATGAGACAGGGTAATCATTATGAGAACAAAAGGAAGATTCTTAATAAATTCAAACAACTCTACACATTCCCCCAAGGAGAAAACCCATTGCAGAAACTCTGTGCAATTCGAGAAGGATCTCTCCTAAACTATTTTTGCAAGAACAACTCAGGATGAAAAATCCCAAGAAGTCTTCTTTTATGAACTAATTTCTTTAGAAGAATTAAATTCCTTTTGAACAGAGGAATTAAATTCCCAGAAAAATTTTCATAGCTAAGCTCTTTGGAATGGAATTAAATTCCAGAGGCAAACAAGTATCATCATCAATCCCCTAAGATCAGAGAAATGCCTAGCAAAGGGGGTTTATTATTTAAAGATCGGACATTCTTAAAGAACTTGGAAAGATGGGCTTTTGTTAAAGGGAAAAACCCTTTGTGTGGATTTAAAATCCAAAGAAAATTTCTACAAGAAGTTCCTCGGCCGTTCAAGATCCTTACCTGAAAAAGAAAATCTTTTGTTGACAGAGTTAAACTCTGAAATTTTTTGAACAGAGAACTAAGCTTTAAGGAGGAGAATTAAATTCTCAAGGCAAGAACAAGGAAGGGAGAAGATGAAGGAGTGGAGGCACTGCTGAAGAGATCCCTGCATTTATAGGATATGATGGGAAACGGTTCATCATCCATGTTCCCTAGGCAGATCCAACGGCCACAAAAGTTATAGCGTTGCACTTACATGCAAACACGTGAGAACAACGCTGTGGGGGCAATTGTTCCCTCATAAAATAAAAGAAATGGGGCATCACTTGCCCACACGTGATCAGGGGTCACGTGCCGACATGTGATGGTTTCCTGAGGACTCTGAAATAATAAGAATTAAATTATGATCTAAAGGGGTGACGTGCTCACACGTGATGGGCCTTTAAACACACTGAAAGGAATTAAAAGGTATAATCAAACAGCAGGAAAAAAACCCAATGGGGCATCACGTGCCCACACGTGACCAGGGGTCACGTGCCAACACGTGATGAGTTCTCGAGTTCTTTAAAATAATTAAATTCTGGTTAAATACTTAATCAGTGGGTCACGTGCCGCCACGTGATAGGGTCTTAAAACTCTCTGAGTTAGTAGAAAGAAAACCTTAAATGGGGCATCACATGCCCACACGTGACAGGAGGTTACGTGCCAACACGTGATGGGTTCCTAAGATCTCTGAACTGATAAAATTAAATTCTAATTAAATGGTCAATCAGTAGAGTCACGTGCCAATACGTGATAGGCTCTTAAACCTTCTGAACTAATAGAATTAAATTCTAATTAAGGGAAATCAAAAACATAATATTTCCCTAGATCTTTCCAAACAAAAAGATTGCGCTCTGTAAAGTGGAACGCCGTTAGATAAAAAATCCAATGGTGATTAAAAAATCACCAATTTAAAGAAAGATCCAATGGTGAATAAAATTCACCAAGTGATCTAAAAGATCATGTTGGTTACAAAATCAATCAAAGTCTTTCAATGAAAGATTGACTAAACAAACTGATTCTGTTCTTTCTCCTATAAATAGGAGCCAAAGATAAAAGAGGAGAAGAAGATATACAACAATAGAGAGAAAAAAGAAGAGAATTTAATTCTCCAGAGAGAAAAGAAGATTTCTTCAGAAAAGAAAGAAACCCTAGGTAAGTGAGAGAAAGAGATCATTGTATAAGCTCCCATAACCCTATAAAAGAATTTAATTCTCAAACTAAGAGTTTAACTCTTCTGAATAAGAACTTAGTTCTTCTTTTGGTTGAATATCTGCAGAAGCAGATCTCCCCATGAGTTGAGAATTTAATTCTCATCGGGGGGATTTTGCCATGCAGATCTAAAGCCTAAGGAAGGACCTAAGTTCAGAGAATTTTATTCTCCCACAAAAAACATAGGAATTTAATTCCGCCAACAAAGATAGGGTTTAACCCTTAGTTTAAGAGCTTAGTTTTTCTTCATAGTAATAGATCTGCAGAAGCAGATCTCCCCATAAAGTTGAGAATTTAATTCTCATCGGGAAGATTCTGCCATGCAGATCCAAAACTTAGAGGGAGAATTGAGTTTAAAGAATTTAATTCTTTCGAATATATAGGAATTTAATTCCTCTAAATAAAATTAGGGTTTAACCCTATAAGAGAATTTAATTCTACAATGGATTCATCTCTCCATGCACGTAAAAAGATCAAGTACCCAACATGATCACGTGGCAACACGTGACCATCTCTCCAATGACCAAAAGAGAATGAATAAGATTAGGTCACATGCTCCCACGTGACCCTTGAACAGACTTCTCAAAATAAAAGGGCAGAATCGATTTTGGGTGCCTCACGTGTCCCCACGTGACCCCTGGCAAACACCTCTCTAAAAAAGAGAAGATGGAAAAACTGAAGGATTAATACCTAATGCATGGGCACCCTCACGTGTCCCCACGTAACCCCTAACAAATCCTTTTAATATCCAGTGCATGGGTACCCATCACCTGCCCACACGTGATGGCCATGAAGACTAAGTGTTTAACACTTATTTGAATATTCTGAGAATAAAATAGGGGAAGTCTGGCCCAATACTCAAGCGCCTCACGTGACCCCACATGAGCGCTTTTTCTTTTTTAGTGTTTAACACTATTTTGTGCGCTTCATCCCTAGTGTTTAACACTATTCTAAGCGCATCACGTGGGAGCACGTGATAGCTGAGTGTACTCTAGTGTTTAACATTATATCCAAGCCAATCTTAGCTTGAACTAGACAAGTTTTCCAGAGACAAGATCTCCTGAAACTGAACTCCAACCATACTCTTGACATTCAAAATAATTCCCAGAGCCCTTTCAATCAACTTTGGTTCAAGGGTACATCTCTTCACACCTCTGATACATGTCGTTGTAATTCTTCAACGTCTTCAGAGAGGTGGTGGGTCCCGATGACCAATACCTATCTGGTGCATTTCTAAACCCATGTTTGCATCTGAACTTGGACCGTAATGTCCTTAAACTAAACAATAGAGCCCAAATGCTCTTTTGTTGGATCTAAATGATCCTGTTACGTAGATCTTAGTCTAAAATTAGACTAACGTATCCTTATCAAACATTTAAGTTGATCTTAATCTCAAACGAGATTAATGATCCTTAAATCAACCCAACTACAGATTCCCCCAACCAATATTGGTTCAAGGGTACATCTCTTCACTCCTCTGATATCTGTCGTTGTAATCCTTCAACGTCTTCAGAGAGGTGACGGATCCCGACAACCAGACATTCTATGGACTGTGGGGTCCTTAAACTCATGGACTATGACGTCCTTAAACTTTACGGACTGTGGGGTCCTTAAACTCATGGACTATCATGTCCTTAAACTTTACAGACTATGATGTCTCTAAACTGGACCGAGATGTCCTTAAACTAATATTGGACCGTAATGTCCTTAAACTAACAATGGACCGCAATGTCCCTAAACTAAACAATAGAGCCCAAATGCTCTCTTGTCAGATCTAAATGATCCCGTTAAGTTGATCTTACTCTAAAATTAGACTAACGTATCCTTAACAAACGTTTAAGTTGATCTTAGTTTCAAATGAGACTAACGTATTCTTAAACCAAACCCCAAACCTAAATCTAAGAAGATACGGATTTGGACTAATCCACGCCCTACGGGCGACAACATAAATTAGTCTCCGTATACAATCCACGGGCAACCAAAAACAAAACAAACACCCACGACCCGAAGTGACCATCTGGAGAAGGAGAAAGTGGTTACTGCGATGTGGTAGCATAATTAACTGCAGGGGCTTGCGCCTGCAGGGAAGAGCGTCCCCATAATCAAAAACCCCTCAACGAGGGGGAATCTGACGAAGTCTGCTATATCAGACGCATCTGTTTAAACCTTCGATACATGGTATCATAAATCAACTTGGCATCTTCGGAGAGGTGGACGGATAGCATCAAATAGCATCTGCCCTCGAAGTTTAGGTCGGACGTCCCAACGTCCCGGTCCCGTCTTTCGGCGGAGAACAATAACCATTCTAAACTCCTCTTTAGTTTGCTAGCTTTAAGTTTATGGTAGATCCGAGTTATAGGGTTGTTCTAGCGCCAGTTTATAAAATTTTTGTTCCGTAAACGGTCACGGTAGATGGCCAGGACGCTGGTATAACCCAACAAGAAGCTGATGTAGCACCACTATTTGTTACAGCTTTTCCTTGCCAACAATTTTTTGGAATAAACTAATTTAAAATAATATTATTAAAAAGAAACCACTTTCAAAATATTTTACAAAAGTAGGCCACTGGGTGCCATGTAGGCATCACGTCAGCGCCAGCTTAGCAATGGTGCTGGCGTGTCAAAAAGACTTTTTAGTAAGGGCGCAGTTCTGCGCCCCTTATAAATGTAAGGGGTACAGTTTCAAACTGTGCCTCTTACATTTTTATGGGGCGCAGTTTGAAACTGCGCCCATTTATCTTATCAACGGGCGCACATTGAAAGTGTGCCCATATATTTTACTGAAAAATAATGGGCACACTTTAAAAGTGTGTCTCATTCCCCAACCCGAGATTAAATAGATGCAGATCTATTTTTTTCTCATTCATCTCTATTCTCTCTCTCTGTGTGTGTGTGTGTGTGTGTGTGTGTGTGTGTGTGTGTCTCGGTCTCTCCCCCTCTCTTTCTTAGTTACTCTCTCTTTCTCTCGATCTCTGTCCTCTCTCTCATCTCTCTCAGCTCTCTCTCTCTCTCATCTCTCCCCACACGATCCCCCTCGATCTCTCCCTCTCGGTCTCTCTCCCTCTCTCCGGACCTTACATTCTCTCTCTCTTTCTCTCTCATGCAGTTTTAGATGGAAATTCACCGGCAAACAATCACCCTCACCATCGTCATCACCACCGTGAGTATCAAAAACGTCAACAAAACCCTAATTTTCTTTAAAAATCATCATAAAAATATTTGGTTCAAATTTGGTATTGAGAAAAAAATTCGAAAATAATTGGGTATATATTAGGGGGTTTCCCCAATTTTACCTATGACGGATCGATGAGTAGGATACAAGTCCTTGCAACTTGTTACATGTTAGAAATATGGATTTTATTGTAAGTTGAAGTAATTAGGTGAGTATAAATGTGAAGATAAATAAGTAAGGTGTTTGATGAGAACTCTCAAATCATAAGTCAATTTTTCTGGTAGGTGGAAAAATGATGGATAATTACAACCATCTAGTTTGCTATTTCAGTGACCAATTATCGATTGGAAAAAATAATATTCCTGAATATGCAGGAGGAAAAACTAAGATGACTAGAGTCAAAAAGTTTAGCACATACAACAAGTTGTGCCAAGTAGTGTACAAAACTACCAAAATTAATCCGTTAGAATTCAATATCTCCTTAATATGCCAATGGCTGACAGAGTATGAATATACCGCCATTGAAGTATTTGATAACGAAGATGCACAAATTATGCTTGCATCGGAATCAAAATCAATCGTGTTTTTTATGAAGAAAGAAATATTGGCGTCCACTCAACTTCCTGAACCTTCTTCTGAAGTGCCTGATCTTTCTTTTCGAGCATTCGAGCATTATCCGGAAGAAGAATATTCTCGCATGCTCAATTTGAATGCTGATTCTACCGGCTTTATGTCTCCTACCAATGATGAACAGTATAACGATCAAACTTACGTAGGTAAAAGCACATCAAGCGGCAAGCCAATGAATTGGCAGTTTACGAAGTAAATATTACCTTGCATATTTTTATACCGCATGTATATTTAGCGAAACACTATTTATTGAGAGTGGGGGTATGCTATAGTTACTAAGTATTCATAAATTTGTGTGCAGTTCCTTTGTACCGCCGGTTGGTTATAATTGCATGCCACCACCAAACTTCGGTTTTAATTGCATGCCAACGCCAAGTTTCGGCTTCAATATTCTGCCCCAAAATATCGAGCACATGCAGTCATACAATATAGGATGGACACCATTTGCAGACGATAAGTCAGGATTTCATCGGTATGAAACATGAATATCAAGTACCATGCAAGTCTTTAATGTTGATTCCGCACATCCAACCGATGTACCTGCTACGAATCTAGTGGTATTAGAACATAATGGAGATGAAAGTGGTAATGATAATGATTCTATTGATGATGACAGGATTCAAGCACAAGATAGCATGCAAACTGCACATGTCCTTGATGATGAGAATGATAGGCAGTGGATTACCAATTCATGTGCTAATAATACTTTGTTGCATTTGAAGATCCACTTGTCGATAACATGACAGATGCTTGCATGTTATCTACAGCGGTAACGGAGAATGTCAAATTTCGTGCTGATAGGCTTTTGGAAGTCGATATTGAAAGTGGGTTGAAAGTCGGCGATTTGTTTGAGAGTAAGGAGAAGTTAATTCAGGCAGTCAGCGTTTAGTAAATTAAAAATGGAGTTTCTTTTAAACCAACCAAGACTACCATGATCAAGTACATTGTCATTTCTAAAACAGACGCGAATTGTCCTTAGGGCTTCATACATATATCTCGAAAAAATCACCGACAAGACATTGGCAGATAAAGAAGTATGCGGGTAATCATAATTGTGTGAATCATGTAGTGAATTCAAATCATAAACATGTCACTTCTATATTCTTATGTAACAGGATCTTACCTTTCGTGAAAGCAGATATCGATTTGACCCCTAAAACGATTCAAGTGCTTATAAAATATACATTATTCATTGAAATAAATTATATGAATGCATGGAATGCGTTGAACAAGACATTGTATAAAATATACGGAGATTGGGAAGATTCGTATAAACATTTACCACGATACCTTGCCACCATTAAATCTACCAATCCCGTGACTGTCTTCAAGATAACCGACACATCAATGTCAAAAAGAATGGGATATTTTACCGGTGCATTTTGGACATTTGGACCGCCATTAATGGTTTCGCTTATATTCGTCTTGTTCTCAATATTGATGAGACACACTTACACGGCAGATACAAAAGGACTTTGCACATTGCAACCGGTGCTGATACAAATTACGGCCTTTATCTTTTGGCCAATGCCGTAGTTGGATGTGAAACCACAGAAAATTGAGAATGGTTTATTACTTGCATTTATCTCTACATTCCATCCATGCGGAAAAGGCACATTACTTTCATATCTAACCGGAATGAAAGGGATTCCGACTGCACTAGGAAATTCATGGTCGGAACCTCATAGTCATCGTTATTGTATACAACATATCAAATCCAACTTCTCAACTGCTGGATTTAGTAGCAAAACCTTGCATAGTTTGTTCTCTCAAATTGCATGTTCATCAGATCACTTGACATATACAGAGCTGAGGGAGCGTATATGTCCAAGAGCAGATACTTGGATTGAAAGTACTCTTAAAAATGGGGAAAATGGGCTCTTTCGAAAGATGGTAGTAGGCGATTTTGCATAATGATTACAAATGCTTCAGAAAGCTTTAACGGGGTCTTAAAAGGATCTCGATATTTACCTATTCAGGCCTTAGTAGCACAGACTTTTTACCGGGCAAACAAATACTTTTTTGCACGACGTCAGGAGGGATAAGAGTGGACGATAAAGTTATGTCTTAAGTTCGAACAATTAATAACAAAAAGGGATATTGATGCTAGGCATGTTTGGCTCGTGAGATTCAGCCAGTCCGAATGGCAGGTGACCGACACAGATGGAAAAAATTACGCCGTAGTTATCTATGGTAGGAACTGCATTTGTACGTACAATATACCTAAGTTGCAAAAGTTACCTTATTCACATGTAATTTCAGCATGTACACAAGCATAGAGTGGGGGGAATATTGCATATCACGATCTTACTTCGAAGTGGTATTTTGTCTCCAAATATAAAACTGCTTATTCTTTGTTAATCTTATACCTGATAGCCGATATTTGGAGGCGTAGAACAATCCATTGATATTACCATATATCGTTAGGAGATAAGCAGAATGACAACGTTCTACTCATATCAAAGGTGTTATGGATGATTCACGAGAAGGACATAGGCAAAATAGATGCAGCATCTGCAACGAGTATAGTCATAACAAGGCACGATACAAAAATCCTCCAGCACCACATCGACATTGGTAATCACCACCTATATTTTGAAATACACACACATGCAAACATAAAAAACAAACATAGATATACACATACACACACATGCAAACACAAAAAACAAACATACATATACACACACATACACGCGCACATATGATCTTTGTTATACATGCTCATTTTTTCAAAATTAATATAATTCGACTTTTTCATTGTGCAAATATACTTATGGAGCCTTGACCTATAGATGCGAGTGTTTTGCACTTGTAGGCTGACCACGGGTCAGCTAACGCAGCAGTAGTACAGATAAAACATTGTAATTTTGTGTTTTTTTGAATTACATATGTTATTTATATGTTATTGATACAAGTCCTCTTATTGTAATTGGTAGAGTGATCAGGTTATTAGGAATATGTATGCCTTATAGGCCATTATTGTATATTATAGTGGATGCTTGGTCATATATATAGAGGACTTTCTTGCTCGACATGATAGTATGCTATATGGTTGCTCTTTATCTTAACATGTACACTTATTTTAGTTTACTATCTCATAGATACACGTTGATAAAGACCTTATGATGTTGGATTGATTACCAGGACTATGATGCAGATCATACTAGTGGGGCTTGTGTAGTCCTCAAGAACATCCTTTAACAGCTCCTAGTCGAGGGAGTATCGAGACAGGGCATCGATATTCCAGAGTAGACTGGTATGTACGTTTCATGACCCTGTATGGGGCGATGGTTGATCCTATAACCATTGGTGTTTGACATCAAAGATTGTACACAGTTGCTTATTAGAGAATGAGTATACCGAACAGGACTCGCCGAGAACTCCTAGATGGTATCATACCTATCGTCAAATAGCATTTCTTTGGTGACGCCTGTAAAGGTTAGTTTGCAGACCCGAGATCGTCATAGAGTCTTGTATGGTTCCCATTGTGCTTTTATTTCCTCCCTACCACGGCTCAAAGGAGTCGTGCAAACAGGTGGACTTTGTGTACAGTCCCGAGTCATATGGAGGCAATGAGCGATAGGGGGGTTTCGTCTCTCCCGGTATTGGGAGTTGATGTTACGCTATGCTTGATTGGCTATAACAATAAGTCCGTGGCCAGGGCTAATGAGATTTACTGGTAAGTGTTTGTTGGCTATAGTGCCCTCAAGTCAATTATTGTAATCGCAGGCACGCGATTAGATGATTGAGGTAGGACCTATACGGGTAGAACAGTTTTACTCAAAATGATAGTATGCTATCTGGTTTATCTTTATCATCATGTACATACTTTAGGTGGCATTACAGTTCACTATTATATGTTGATAGAGCCCACAGGATTCTTTCTTGATTATCAGAATTATGATGGCGATCATAAACGTGGGAGATGGATAGTCTATGAGCATATCCTTAAATGTCTCTAGTCGTGGGAGTATCAAGACTGGGCATCGATTCTCTAGAGTAGATTAGTGTATACTGATTGAGACCCCGACGAAGGGCGGTGGCCGGTCTCACAAGCCATTGGTGTTAGTTTGTTCACCTAAGATAGTATGCAGGTCCTCATTGGGTTATGAGTACACTGGACGGACTCGCCGGGAACCTGCTAGTTGGTATTATACCTATTTTCATATAGCAGTTCCCAGGTGACATGTGTACAGATTAGTCTGTAGACCTGAGATCATCATTTGTCTTGTGTGAGTTCCCATTATGCTTTGATTACTACCCTACCACGGCTCAAAGAAGTCGCGCAAACAGGTTTTAGTTGGGTACAGTCCCGAGCCATATGGAGGCAATGAGCGGATCGTCGGGAATTCGTCTCTCCCGGTATTGGGGGTTGATGTCGCATTGTGGATGGGTGGTCATCACCAGAAATCCTTGATCAAGGTAGTCGAGAATTACTGATTTGAATCAGTAGTTTCTCAGTTTGTGATGGGCTTCATACCGACAGTAAATGACGTGTTATTAAGGGTCTGACTTTATTCACCCTCTAGACTCGATATGCAATACCCTTAGACGAACTGACCGTACTGTATGGATATTGTCACAGACAGGCTCAGTAGGGGTCAGGATGAGTTTGCTCTTCGGCCTTCCTTTCGCTCAATACCTGGGTAGCCGTTACGTACAGCTAGTGCCGCTGACGTGCTTGTGGTTAAACCCACTGCCAGTGTATTGACGAGTCTTTAGAGTCCTACACAGAGGGCTTCCCTGCTTCGGGCGAAACAATGTAGAGGCCGTATGGTTTTACGGCAAGGTTCGATCATATACGTGCACTTGTGCACGTATCATGATTCGAACGGATAATACTAGTGGGCTTTGGTTTAAGCCGGATCCTAGTATTATATTGTTGGATTATTTTCGTCTCATTGTATTCGTATTTTTCGGAATACGGATACGGGTATGTATATACGGATGAGGGGTATTCTTGTAATTTATTTCAAGAATAGTTTCTAGAAGATTACACCTCGTTATGTTTATTAACCATTTAGTTTAATGGTTAATTGAGGTGAGAGTTGAGTGTGCTTAGCTTAATTCAAGCATGCTTGATTTAGTGACTCATTTAGTGACTCATGGAGTGACTTATTGGGTGACTAATGATACACTATTCTTGCATACTTGATATTTTGTTTATTAGCCATTTAGATTAAATGGTTAATTGTGGTGTGAGATATTTTGTGAGCTTGACTTGAGATATTTTGGTTGACTTGAGATATTTTTCTTAAGTTGATAATTCCACTCTCACTCTCACAACATAACAAGCCATCTCTTTCTTGAGTTGTTCAAGCTTCACACTCTCATCTCTCATGTCTTCTTCTTCTTCCTCCACCCTAACCCTCTCATGTGTTGAGAAACCTAGGGTGTTTAGAGACAAATTAATCCCTCATTAGACTCTACATCATCTTGTCTATCTAGTTTAGCAAACTAGATACCCTAGTTACTTCGGTTATGAAGTAGGAGCTCGATTCATAAACTCGGGTGGATCATCTTCGATGGAGGGAGACCGGCGACCAAACTCGATCATGGTGACCAGTAGGAGCTTGGGAAGAGGTTAAAGACCGAAGGACACGGATCATTCGGTATAACATTCCAAACTCCTTTTATTTCTTTCTAGATATAGGGTTAATGGTTGACCCGACGGGGGTTGCGGTAGCGCCGGTTTTTCGTAAAATTTTTGTTCCGCATTCAGTTATGGTTTGATGGCCAGGGCGCTGTCGTAACCCAACAGTGTTACCAGTAGTTTCTCGAAAGGTTATAGGCCACACACCGGCATGATTTATCGAGTTAGTGGAGTCTGACGATTCCACCCTCCAGACTCGATATGCGACATATCAGACAAAGAGACTGGACTGTTTGGTAAGTGTTGCTTATAGGCTCTACGGGAGTTTGGACAAGTTTGCTTGCTGATCTTCTATTCGTTCAATACATGGGTAGCTGTTACGTCCAGCTAGTACCGCTGACGGCTTGTGGGTATCTGATATGATCATTACGTACTGCTGACGTATTGACGAGTTTTTAGAGTCCCACACAGAGGTTTCCTAGCTCAAGCGAAATGAAGTAAGGCTCATATGGAGATATGTACGGGGGCTTGATTAAATACGAGTAAATGATACTGTATTCTAATCTAGCTATTTTTGATATCAACCTGGTTATATGTGATATAACTGGATTATTGAATCAAGTGTTGATTCAATGATTTGATTTATATGCATATGTTAATATATATTTGATATTGGCCGGTTATATATGATATGACCGGATTATTGAATCAAGTGTTGATTTAATATCTAATATTGAATATTAGCTGGTTATATGTGATATAATCGGATAATTGAATCAAGTGTTGATTTAATGTTTTAATATACATATATATATGATATTAGTCGGTTATATATGATATAATTGGATTATTGAATCAAGTGTTGATTTAATAATTTGATATATATTTATATATATTATATATATATATATAAACTAATATTTAGCTCACTAAAGATTTTCTTCTCTTTATATATATTTATTTATGTGTGATATATATATATATATATATATATATATATATATGAATTTCTATTTGTATCATGGTTGATAATACATAGAACATGGGTGTATGAGAATCGTACAAGAATAAAAGAAATAGGAAACGATTTATATTTTGAAGATGAGACAAGAAAAAGAGAGAGTCATGGTTTTGGATGCTTGGAGAAGCATTGAGAAGCCATGACTCATCTCTAATTCTTGTTTTATTCTTAGATATTTAATCATCTTTATCTCATTCTTATCAATAGTGACATGGTTCATTTAACCTCTTGTCACGCCCCGCTTCCCGGTGTACGGGTAAGGAGACGTGGCGAGGACCGCGACGTATTTACTCATAAGTAAACACGCTAAGCATAAATAAGTAATATAATAAATATATACAAGAAAGACATGAGATGTAAATGAATAGCAACTTTTTATTGATTAACATTCTTTACAATACAACTGGAAAGTAAATATAATACTGGAAAGCGATGCATAAACAATGGCATGAACTAAAAGTAAAAGTATATACAAGTGAACTAAAGCTCGGGGTCCTCGATGAACTGCTCCAAGTCTTCTGAGCTGGACTCGATCTCCAGAGAGTCGGGTCCTCCTGACAATATTCCAAAGAAAGAATAGAAAAGGAATGTCGTCAGCGAACATTCACTCGGTAAGTCTTGCGAGGTAGAGAAGAATAGATAGAGAATAGAACATGTAAAGTATAAAAGATTGTGTTCTCTATACTAACGTAGTAATTTGTAGTTTGGTACTGACGACATTAGTGTTTACGAGAGAAGTACATCTATCCCGTAGACTAAGGTAACCCGTAGTACAAGGCTCCGTCAAACCCCGCAGAACAACGGCAATGAACGTTTAGTTACGTCTTTTAATGACCATCTCGTGCCACTTTTAACACATTCCGTACCAGTCTACCCCTTTAACCCCGTAATGAATATTGTGTTGTTTTATAGATGTAAGACTTACCGAAACCATGATATCAATTGTTCATGTAAACGGATAAGAATGTAAACGGATAGTCATGTAATCAAGTCAATATATATCCATGGTTCGGTCCAGTCGAGTCATGTTGATAATTGATAGTATTCTGGTATTCATGTCCAAGTTCTAGTATATATGGATTCATGATGTATTGGAGTTGTATTTGAATTGTATGTAGATTGGAATTGTATTCAGATTAGACTGAGACTCTGTCTGAGTCAGACACTTAAACAGAATTGGATTCCTGAATTAGGTTTTGGAGTTATCGGTAACTGCTGCACATGGACGGCAGGATTTGTGATTTTTTCCAAGCCAATTACCATTGATAACCCCGTTTAGTTTCCTACCTTAAATAGGCAAGCACCCACTTTCTCCGGCTCCCTGAGGCTCAAGAGAATTGGTCCCGCTTAAACCTATATTTACTAGGGTCCTTATTGTAAATTAATAAACTTGAGGGGGTTTTATGAAAAATAGTTTTGATAAACTTTAAAAATAAACCTCAAGCATTTATTTATCGTATTTAGGGTTTTCATGGATGTAATTTTTAAAAGTGAAGTATTCTAATGATTATAAACCTAGATTGAATAGTATATGTTATTTTAGTGTAAATTGGAATTGTATGGATTTGTGATGGTATATTCATGAAATTTGTGATTCTTATGTTTAGAAAACATGGAATTTATTATAAACCCTCTTCACTTAGTTGAGAACTAGTTTGCTTACTTTAAAACCCTAATTCTCTAGTTCGATTCTCGATTAGTATGATTATCACTTTAAGATTTTTTAATAATTGCATACTTGATACTTGTATAAACCTAGTAGAGGTGCTAAGACATACTTTCACAGGTGAATATATGCATTGACTGCTCATTCCAGAGCAGCAAGATCCTATCTAGAGAAGCCCGTGTCCAGGCTGAGCTGCAACAAGAAGGCGTTTATCTTCTATCCGGATTGGAGTATATACGTCTGGATAGAAACTTGATTACGGTTTTGGTAGATAAATGAAGACCAGGACCTCCATATTTCATTTTAGAGTTGGTGAGATGACTATCGCAATGCAGGACGTCGATGTGCTGCTTGGTCTACCTATCGACGAACATATGGTTGCTATGGAGTACAGCCGCAATTGGTCAAATTTGTGTCCCCGCTTGTTGGGTAGGATTCCACCTGTTGGGCAGTGGAGAGGCAGTAGTATTAAATTGAGTTGGTTGCGGGAGGCGTTTAGTGTTGAGCCTACCATGGATGCTACGCCTGTGGCGATCGAGCAGACGCATGCGCCTATATTTTACATCAGATAGGAGTTCGGTTATTCCTGGATATGAATAAGATCAGAGTTAGTCTTGCCTGACTGGCGCTTTTAGCCGATCTCGACCAGTGTGCCATTTTATCGTGAGAGAGTACAGTTCTGTCATTCCTCTATAACGAGCTGAGAATGACGGTATTAATGGAGCAGAAGAGTTTTGGAGGTTGTTCGACACTTCTTCAAAAATAAAACACTTAAAACCACATTCTACTAATTTTGCGTAATTAAATTGATATTCATTGTAAATCATATTTTATTTCAGATATGGTCATGGAAATATCTCTCTATTGGTCGCTCGACCGTTACGACCCATTTCGCTTTAGATGGCCAAAGGACATATGGTTGCCAGTAAGTAATTGAACCTTTGCGCATATTTAAAATTTCAAGTTTATTTTTGAAATATTAACTTGTTGTGTGTAATCTCTATGCAGATAGAATGTTGCTAGGTTATTGGATGTGACACCAGATCGCAGCCTTCGCTTCTACCGCAACAAGTTCGATATTATGGAGAAGTCATCTGTTACGTGGACACCATATACACCTGACCTGTTGGGTACTCTACATCCATTATGCTTGGCAGGCACCGGCTTTTGGCATGCACGGACGCCAATCATCTACAACGATATTATTCAGATGCACGTGCCAGACCGTGTCATTCGCTAGTTCGGCTTGAGGCGGCACATACCAGACGCGGTGAAGCGGACACCGTGTCAAGGTAGAACACAGCTGGAGAAGCTTGGCTCATGGAGTATAATATTTGGGTAGGTCGATGGTATGATTGGGTAAACCATTTAGCCGATGAGATACAGCTAGGTATACCGATAGACCAATACCTTATCTGGTATTGGATGATTACCCGCAGATTCATCATCACAGCCGCCCCTCCGCCAACCTTATATACGCCTCAAGGACCGATAGAGAAAGATCTGGTAACTTTATATCAAACCTTATAAAACTATAATCTTATTTTTATGAAATTCATTATCTTATTTACCATCAATATCGGTCCAAACCATTTACGCGTTAGAGCATATAGCTGATGAGGGGATTAGTGGCACTAGGGACTCAGCGAGCTGCTTTATGAACATCAAGTTCCTTATCAGAGTGTGGTGATGAGACATAGATTCACATGTCCACCTCTCGTGCATGCACCACTCATGCATGCATCAACCATTCTTATCATATATACACAAACAAGACTTAGACGAGCACAGCCAAAGCCGTCTCAGTATCACGATGAGTACGAGTATGGACCATCACAGCCAGAGCCGTCTCAGCCACCTGCCGCAGATGGAGACGGACCGTCACAGCCTCGACATCCTATAGCGAAGAAGAAGAGAACACCAGGGATGTTGCGACGATTTCGTTAGATTACACGAAGTATTGTGTTATAGTCAAACTCGTGTGGAGTCGGCTTAAGTTTATTTATTTTACAGTGTTTATTGCTTTCAGCTTATTGGTCTTCGTTGTTTGGGTGTCGTATATTTTGCATGGATTGTGTCTCCGCCGTTTGGGTGTTGAGTTAGCTCTGGCTGTGAATGCTATTATTTTAATATTCTTGTACAAGAATTTTATTAAAAATTTATTAAGGATGTGCTATCCGATTTTCAAACATTTATTTTTTTTACAAAAAAATACTTTAATTCATTTTAATTCAAACGTTAATCCTCTCTCATACAAACACATGTTCATACACAATATATTATACACACATAGTACACACATCCACTGATGACTTATGGATTTTCGTAATCCATGGTATTGATGATGTTATCAAATATTAAGAGATATCTATATGCATGTTTTTTAACTTCGTTTTTGCATATATTGAATAACACTGTATATGAGCTTGGTCTTGTGAGATTGGATTTTCAGGATATTTTCACGACACAAGCATTAGTTAGAGGATGGTGGTTATCAAGCTTAATTGGAAAATCAATTAGAGGTTAGAGGAATACGGACGATTAGCTTCTTAAAACGGCAAAAATCAAGCTAGGGAGCTAGAGTCCGAGAATTGAGCGTCAACGATCAAACAATCAAGATTGGAAAATTAAAAGATCATGTTCAAGACTCAAACAAGTGAGTGAACACGCCGAAGTTCAAGAAAATCAAGCGCGTCAAGATTCAAGAGCTCAAGTGTCGACATATCGAAGATCTCAAGACTTGAAGATTCAATAATAAAACATATCGACTTGATTGTAAGTACTCCTTGAACTATGGTGTACTAATTAAGCTCTTGAACTTGCACACACTCATGCACAAAATAAGGTTCTACATTGTTTAAAACTTGGGCAAAAAGACTTAAAAGTTTTCTTGTTTAAAAAATACCCAAACTTTCATGTTTTGTGTTAGGCCAAACATCTGCGTATTTTCCACTATAGACGTCTGGGTCCTGTAGCATTTCTAATATCTGATCAAATATCAATTTTTGACTTAGCCGCAGACATCTACAGTTCTAATTGGTAGACGTCTGAACAAGGGGTTTTCAAAATATTTCAAAGCTTCAGACGTCTGCTTATTGTGCTTCAAACGTCTGCGTTTGGCTCTGTGGTTTTCAGAGAAGAGTCAGACATCTACAGTTCATCGGGCAGACATCTGAAGTGTATTTTGTTTCAAAACTTCTTTTCTTCAGACGTCTGGCCTAAATAAGCTTAAGACGTCTAGCAACAGTCGATTTTGACCCATAACGGCTAGTTTGGTTTTGAGTGATATAAATTGTTTTTCCTTTGGCTTCTTCACTAGTGTTAGTGTTGAAAATTGTAGAGAGGGACTCTTTTGAGAGTATTTGGACTTGTAAATTCATTTTCTTTTCTTTGTGTGAGGGGACTTGGATGCAAGGGTCTCTTTGTAAGAAAAGAGAAGATTATCTTGTAGAGAGAAATCGCTCGTGTGTTGATTGTACTGTAATTTTGTGAAAGAAAAAGTAGTAGTAAATTAACAGCAATCAATAACAGTGTCGCGTGTAGCGAACCTTTAGTGAGTACAGATCGTCCTCTAGAATTCGTGGAATTTTATAGTTCTTGTTTTAGATTGGTTGAAAGAAATAGAAAAGAGAAAATGAAGAAAATCAAAAAGATAGTTTCGAGTTCTAAATGAAGAAAATGAAGAAAATTGTTTCAAGATTTGATTGAATTATCAAGAAAATGGTTCCAAGATCTAATTGAATTATCAAGAAAATTTATATGAAGATGGCTTGTAGGATTCTTTAGGATTTAGTAGCTATAGATGACTAATAAAGATTTCTCCTCTTATCTATTGATAGATTTAAAACTAAATTGATGGCGATGAATGGGGATTAGGGTTCTTTGGAAGAAACTAGGGTTTCTTCTCTATTGACCCTTGTCCTTTCATTGATCTCCATTCTTGTCTAGCCCTTAACAAAAGGATCGTCAATCTTATCTCCAATCGTGATCGCGATTATCAAGAAATTGATGTCACGCCCGATAAGGATGTTGACGATTCTTTTGCTGAACTTTATAAATTTCATAAGACTTAAAAGGAGTATAGAATTTTCTCACCCATCGATCTACCTTAATCCTACGAATCCTATCAAATGGAGAATTACTCGCACATTATGAAAATAAAAGAAGAAATAGAGAAAGAATTGATAATGCGGAAATTAAAAGAAAGCGAAATTAAAAATAATGATCGCCTTTATTACTCAACCTCACAATACATTTCTTCGAGTTTAGATTACAAGAGGAAGAAGAATTTGCTCTCGATCTCTGGCTCGAAAAAGTAAATGTTCCGTCGATCTTCATGTAGCTTGATCACCTCAAGTCTTGGACCTGTCGTGGATCGCTTGTTCGTTGATGGTGATTGGCTTCATATAAAGGAGTCTTGCTTGATTGATCGCTTGATTGATTTCTCGATGGATTACTTGATCTTGGATCTCAAGATCGAAGATTCTTGATCATAGATCTTAGATCCCCTTTTTGATATTGGATTTGATCTTGGATTTGATGTAGAGATTTGTTGGTTCTTTTCTTGATTTTATTTGAAGAGATTGGATGAAAATTGGATCAAAATTAGATCCCAAAAATGATGTAGCCCTCTGTCATTTTTATAGCCCCAAATCCAGTAACAGAAGCCCCTAACAAACTATGCTTGTTACGCCGAAAATTCTAGAGAATTCCCGAACCCTGACTCCTTGAATCGGCCGCGGATCCGCGGCGACTCGGCCTGACTCGGCCGCGGTTCCGCGGCTTAATGGTGAGTTCCTGGCTTCAAACTTCTGGAGTCTTCTTCTGTTGGTATTTGGGTATTTATTTGATGTCTGGATCCTTCTTATCTCTTCTGAGTATCTGCCAGCATTTGATTCTTCGACTTTCTTTTACTTTTTCAGCAGATTCTTGATTCCTAACATCTGACCTGAGCTAATCTTGCAGAATATCTTCAATGAACAATATTAGTTATATTTGAGATACAAAATATTATGCATAAAATATTAAACATACAATTACCTTCATAATATTGATTATAATATATAAACACATGGTAAATGATATTTTGCAAATGAACTTCTAATATGTGTTATATTTATAACAAACACTTTTAGATGGTTAAGAAAAGGAAATTGTCATGTTAAAAGTGCATTATTTTCGACTAAACAATTACCCCCAAACTTGACTTTGATCGTCTCGAGCAAACTATTTATTCAAGGGAAGGAAAAAAGAAAATAGAAAGAAAAAAGAAAAAACTAACTAGCATACTTTCGTAGGCAACACGATTGCACTGAGCACGTGCAACAAGCTGTTAAACCTCTAGGTCCTTTGTAGGAGGAGTGTTGTCCCCTGAGGATTTTCAGCGGATTACACCCACAAAATCCTATAATAAAAGAAAGATGGTGAAAGTTACATATAAAGATAAGAACTATAAAAGAAAGAACTTGAAAACAAGAGTTTCCAACTACACTAGCTTTTCGGTTGCCATGAGCCCTATCTTAATGGTCATGAAAAGATATTAGAAATCACATCATCCCTCAATAAAACATCGCCTTTAGTATTCCTCCCTACCTTTCTTCCAAACACCGATCATATACCCCCTACGTGTGTGTAAAAGACATCCCTACACTCGGAGAATTCAATTCAAGCTATCATACTCTTATCCATCTACCTCAGTACTTTTAGTCAGTGAATATTTTAGATGAAATTGCTCACACATTCTTCATGCGACCGTTAATACTTCTTGAGATATTAACCGACCGATTACTAAATGTGCTCACTTATTAGGCGTAATTAGTAATTTTCTCGTCTTACAATACATAAGGCTTAGCAGTGGCTCCCAAACCAATTGGTCTAAGGCACTAGGTGATGAAGCACCCTCATTATATTTTTTTTATGCTGCCTTAGTAGTTACAAAACCAGTGTTTATTTTTCTTTACCGTTTTATACTTTATGCTTCATTTTATATTTTCTTCGTATTTTGGCTTTTAGACAAGAGCATATCAAGGTATCCTCTACTATCCCGAGTTTCAAGACGTGTATAAGTGCGTATAGTAGGGTATCAACGTTCAAATGTTTGGCTTCAAGAATAGGGACTATTTTTCAGACTTATTTTTCTCCTCATATTAGTGACTTCCTTCATCTTACTAACCCTTGGGACAACGGCTCATAACTACTTATTACTGGCTTCCTTTAAGAAAACATCTAACTTTCTTGTTTTTCTCAAACTCTTCCAATCTTTTAAATGTAATTTTTCACTTTTTAATCTTTCATTATCAAAATAAATTTTTGTGCTTATGCAAAGTATAATGCAAAGTAATGCGTAAATAAGCACAAACCTTCTCCAAACCTGTTTGCAGCAGTGTCCTCACTGTTGTCATCTTTTAAATTTCAAAAATCTGTAGACTTAGGAGGAAACGTTATTAACAGGGATAAAAGATAAATGAACATGAAAACCTCATCCAAACTTATTTTGGCTCACAAATTTTTTTGTGTACAAATTTTATTTTTAAGAGCCAAAATATCCCCCCCCCAAACTTGAGTTAAACAATATTAAGCTTTTAAAATCATAAGAGGGGGTAAAGTTATTGGTCTATGCAAAAATTTACAAAGACCAAAAGTCAACACCAACCATTTGAATATTTTATCAATGTAACGCACAGGTTGGTGGAAGAACATATTATATATAGCCAAGAAGAAGTGGGGAAGAGATAAGTGGTGTAATAGAACGAGTTTGCGTCTCGATTTGTAGAGACGAAATAATGATGATGGATTGCTCGCATTCTCGTTATTGTTAAGAAGAAGGGGTGGTGGTTCAACTTTTTGGTTTGGGGTTGATTCATCACAACTCCCATGTTTTCTAAGAATGCGAGTTCTTCGGCAAAAATTTCTTCAAAGCTTTCATCGATATCTCGAAGAATAATCTCATCGGAAAGAACGGGATGATACTCAGACTCCATAAAAGGTTCATAATAAGTGTTAGATGCTGACCCGGACAGCTCGATAGAAAGGTTCGTATGTGTATAATATATAGCGGGGTCAAAAAACAACGTATTAAGGGAGTCTAGATCGGTATCGTGAAGATGTTCAAATTCACTGCTGTCGAAATCCATTATTTCTACAGAACATACTTGAGCATAAGGCTCGGAGGGTTCACTTCCCAACTTGTAGATTTTAAGCTCAATTGACATCTTCCCGAAGGATAGGTTCATAGAGCCGTTTCGACAGTTGATTACAACGTTGGAAGTAGCTAAAAAGGGCCGACCTAGAATCACTGGAATTTGGTTCCGTGGATTTGCTACAGGCTGTGTATCTAAAACAAAGTCCACAGGGAATATAAATTCCCCGACTTTGATTAACACATCCTCTAGCTCACCCCTAGGTTGGGTGATAGATCGATCTGCCATCTGGAGAGTGCAGTGCGACGATTTTAACTCTCCGATACCTAATTGCTCATACACAGAATATAGAAGAAAGTTAACACTAGCACCTAAATCGAGTAGAGAACGATTGATATTTTTATCCCCGATAGAAATAGATATTGTAGGACTCCCAGGGTCCTTATGTTTCTTGGATAGTTGCTGTGTAAAAGTAGTGCTCACATTACTCGCAAGGAAAACTTTTTTCGGTACTTGGACTTTCCTTTTCCTAGTGCACAAGTCCTTTAGAATTTTCGCATAGGACGGAACTTGTTGTATAGCATCTAAGAGAGGGATATTTATGTTAACTTGCTTAAAAATTTCCACAATCTTCTCCATTTTTGGACTTGGTTTGTTTCCCATTAACCTATTTGGATAGGGAGCTTTATCAATAAGGGTTGGGTCCAACATTGGAGAAGATCGTGGGGGTGGAACGGATCCCAGAATTGGAGTGGGGATTATGTTAGGTTGACTCAAGGAGGTGGGTGGAGGGTTTGAGCCTAGGGGAAAACGAAGAGTAGGCTCAAAAGAAGATGGTAGATTAGACGAAATAGGGTTAGAAGTGAAAGCCGGGGTATCATTGATGGATTCCTCATTATCAAACTGTTCACCGACTTGGTTGTTCAGCACTCTTTCTGATCTCAAAGTGGTAATGGTATTCACATTATGATATTATGAGTGGCCAGGATTCGATAAGGGTTGAGATGGAAATTTCCCTTTCTCTCTACCACTCATCGCGGCATTTAACTATGCAATTTGTGCTTCTATCGATTTTATACTCTCATCGTGGGAGGCGGACTCTTTCGTTATTGTTTCGATAGAATACTTTATATCAGCCGACATTTGCATGGAATGTTTCATAAACAAATCCAAGTTTCGTTCGAGTGCAGAGGAGTTTTCAGTACCGGTCGTTTGGAAAGAATTATTGTAAGGTGCAGAATTGTTGGCCGGATTTTGAATAGTTTGTGGTTGAAAGGGGTGCTGACTTTGTGGTTATTGTTGTGGCTGTAGAGGAACCTTTTGATAGTTATTTTGGTTTAGAACCGTATTTTGAGTTTGAATTTGGTGTTGGTTCCAAGCAAAATTAGGGTGATTCCTCCAACCCTGATTATATGTGGAAGAATAAGGATCATTTTTAGGTTGCTGCTGAAAAGCAGCATTAGGTATTCTTGACCTTGAAACGGAGAATTCAAAGGACATTCTTCCGTCAGATGTGATGGATCGGAACAGTATCCACACACGGTTTTAGGGAGCGTCACCTGGTTTAAGGAGGCTAATAAAAATTTGTTTTCCATAGCTTCAAGTTTCTTTTGCATCGCTGCCATTTCGGCTTTTACTGTGATGGAAACATCGAGCTGATGGATACCTCCCCTAGATGATAGTGGTCTAACGCTTTCCCATTGCAAAGTATGTTCAGCAAGATCTTCCAGAAATTTCCAGGCTTCACCATCGTCTTTGGACATGAAATTGCATTGACACATGGTTTCAAGCATCTACTTTGCCACTGGATTAATGCCTTCATATATAATTCGGCATAGATCCCATCTATGGATTCCGTGATGAGGACATTGGATGAGCAGATCCTTAAACCGTTCAAAGTATTTCCAAAATGGTTCATTGGGAAGCTGGGTAAACTGGTTGATTTCGCTCCGAACAAGGGCGGTCTTATGATTGGGATAAAATTTCTTAAGGAATGCTATAACGAATTCATCCCAATTGGAAATAGAGTGTGCAGTTGTGTTATAAAGCCATTTTTCGGCTAAATCGCACAAAGTAAACGGGAGAAAACGTAAACGCATGGCATCCATAGAAAGTTGTGAAGTGTCCATCATAGCATATACGCTTTTGAATTTAGTGATAAAAACATATGCGTCTTCATACTCAAGCCCGTGAAATTTAGGTAAAAGATTGATAAAGTGTAGTTTGATTTCAAAATTATCCCCATAGGCTGGTGGAATAGAAAGACAAGTAGAAACGGGACCACGTATAGGGTAGCATCTCTCTTGGAGAGAGATGCGTGGTGGATTCTGTGCACATATGGGTGGTGGCAGAGTGGTGTTATTAAAATTTGATGGCGAACCGTCCATCTCGGTCAATGTTGTGGGTGGGGAGGAAAAAGAAGAAGAAGAAGTACCGACTTCGGAGTCAATAGAGGAAACGCGGACAAGACAGGCACTAGAATCCCGTGTCCAGCCGAGCATGCACTGTTAGGTTATGGCAGCGCCCCGGCCATCAAACCGTGGCCAAATGCGGAACAAAAATTTACTAAACTGGCGCTACCATTACCTGGGTGGCTGTTACGTTTAGCTGACCGCTTGCAGCTTGTGGGTGTTTGATATGATCATCAGCTACTGCCGGCATATTGACGATTCTTTAGAGTCCTACACAGAGGTTTCCTGGCTCAGGCAAAACGGTGTAGGAGCACATATGTGATATGTGCGGGACCGAGAATAATACGATATGAGATACCGTATTCTATTCTCGCGATATGAGATATCGGCCGGGTATATGTGATATAGCCGGGTCATCGGATCAAGTGTTGATTCGATGAATTAATACATGTTATATTAGTCGGTTATATGCAATATAGCCGGATTGTCGAATCAAGTGTTGATTCGTTAATTTAATGTATATTATATATGTGATATATTACATTACGTTAACTGATATAAGCCCGCTTTATTGATTCATTTTCTCACTGGATAATACGTTGATGTATATGCGATATATGTTAATTGTATTATTTTCTTTTCTTACAAAATATATTATATATGTGATATATAATATTGTAACATGTTAGGGTTACAAATGCAACATGGATTTTGGGTTTAAACCAAGATTAGGGTTAGCTTTTGGGTTAGCTTTTTGGATGAGGGTTAAGGAAGCTTCATGAAGCTTTCTTTTTGTCATCTTGCTTTGATATTTCGTGAAGATATTTGTTAACCAAACCCGAACTCTTAACCTATGGTTTATTCTCTACAATGGTTAAGCCTTTCATTCTTAACCTAGGGTTGCAATTGTAATCACAACAATAATTCATTATTCATCACAAAAGAAAAGGCTCCATCTTCTTCTTCTTCTTGCTCTTGCAAAATCTTTCTAGCTTTTTGAGTTATGGTGATTATTACAGAGAACTTGAAAACAAAAGAGAGCAATATTCCTACTTCATCATTCTCATCTATTCTAGCCACTTAGATTAGGGTGTTCACTTCTCTAATTACTTCATTAGTGAAGTGTAAGCTTAGGTTAGAGATTCTTCAAGGTAGATCATCTTGGATCAAGAAGACTTCAAGCAAGATGTATCATTCACCTCTTGGAGCCTCACGAGAGTCGGAGTTCATGATGATCGCAGTGAAGGGACCTCAACACGGAGCTTATGAAGCGAACGGACTACAAAGGTTGTAATCCTTATCTCTTTACTTCTTTGTATGTGATACAAACTTTGTTACCCTAGAAATTCTAGCATGATTCATGGTTTGCTTGCTTTGCACCTCTTTAAATTTTAAAGTGGCATGAGTGATGCTACCAAATCCTAAACTAGGTGCAAGGGAAGCCCAACAGTGGTATCAGAGCCAAACTAGAATTCTAGATACGGTGTTATAACAATTACGAAAACGAAATCCACTCCGAAATACGATATTATGAACACCCCATTTCGCTCTCTGGAAATTTTCCAAAAAGTCCTTTAAAATTTTTCCAAACAGGTGCAGAATGATCTATGGGCAATTCTAAGAACATGGGAGAAATACGGAAGGAGGGGCTCGGATTTTGGCCAAGTCCTAAGCCTCAAATTTCGTCCTGGCCGGCCCTGAGGGATCCTCTACCCCCCGTATTCCTCCTGTGCTCTTTTGGCTTCATTTTGGATTTCCTAGTATTGTTTATTTAGCCCAATTTTCATGTGATGATTTTTTTGACCTGGGGCTAATTCGTAGCACTTCGTAGTCGTATAATTTAACACTGTATTGGTAACCTTGACTATTTTTAGCAGTTCGATCGAACTTCGCACACCACATTTTGTACCCCGCTGAAATTTCCAAGTGTTGTAATTTTCCGAAATTGATTATATTCATAAAATCGTGCAAGTACCCCTATGGACCCCCTAAAAGACTATAATAACCTTAACTCGATTCTATGCCCACGGAACCGCGATCAAACTTTCAGGTTTGCGGTAGTTTCTGTAGGGTTCCTAGGCACTCTAATGGAGTCTCACAAGTGATCAAACATGCACAAATCAAATTTTACGGGTGCCTACAAACCCTAATACGGATCGTCAACTAGATATATAGGCGATGCAAGCAAGTAAACGGAAATATAGCTAAAGGGAAGGGGCTACAACCTTTGCAGATCCGGTCCTCCACCTCCTAGGCTCCGCGATGAAGTATCCTCGCTGTACAAATCGGATCTTGGGCTCTAGCGTCGGCTTCATCGGAGAAAAAGCGGGCTAGGTCATCGACGACGATGCCGAAGATGATCTACGTCGAGGCATCGCTAGATCAAGCTCCAACTTCACCAAGTCAAGAAAACTTGTGAAGGAAACACCCTATACTACTTGGCAAGAGGTAGAGGATGAAGAAATAGGAAGTGGGTAGACTTTAGATTTGGATTTCTCACACTTTTTCATCAATCACCATTGATGTAGCAAGCTTTCTTCATGGAAGAAGAAGATGAAGAAGAAGAAGAAGAAGATATGATAAGTGTTGAATTATTGGATAAATAAATCAATACTTATCATATATTAACCCTTGGTTAATTGTAGAGAATGGACCATGGTTAACTTGGATGGTTAGGGTTAAGCATGAGACAAGAATGGTGACTTAGTCAATGCTTCATGAAACTTCAACTAAAAACAAAAATAGCAGCCATTCTTTTCTCATCTTTTCCAAAAAAAAATAAATAAATAAATAAGTAAGAAAAAAGAAAACCCTAATCATAAACTTAACCATGGTTTAATTCTTTACACTTAACCAAGTAAACATGTATCATCAAACATGATACAATCATGTGCACAAATGTATATCACATATACAACTTGCACAATTCAAGTGAGAAAATCCATTTAAAGTGAACCAATACTAGTTGATGCAAAGTAATATATCAAATATATAATTCTACATTAAATCATTAAATCAACACTTGATTTAACGATCCGGTCATGTCGCATATAACCGGCTAGTATCCAATGTATCGGCTTATCGAATCAATCCTTGATTCGATAACTAGGTTATATCGCATACAACCATTCGATACATTCGTCGCGAGAATGGAATACGGTATCACATACATGAATTATTCTCGGTCCCGCACATATCTCATATTCGCTCCTATTTCGTTTCGCTTGAGCCAGGAAACCTCTATGTAGGACTCTAAAGACTCGTCAATACGCCGGCAGTGGATGATGATCATATCAAACATCCACAAGCCGCAAGCGGTCTGCTAAACGTAACGGCCACCCTGGTATTGAGCGATCAGAAGATCGACGAGCAAGCCCGCTCACACTCCTGTGAATCCAACCAGTAACACTTACCGTACAGTCCGGTCTGTTCGTCTGATATGTCGCATATCTCGCCTAGGGGTGGTAAACGTCAGACCCCAGTAGCTCGATAAGTCATGCCGACTTGAGGTCCATAACATTCGTGAAACTACTGATAACTTTTACCAGTATATCACTGCGACCCTGGCCAGGGATTTCCTGTTATGGCCAGTCGAGCATAGCACAACATCAACCCCCAATACCGGGAGAGACGAATCCCCTCCTATCGCTCATTGCCTCTATGTGAATCGGGACTATACCCAAAAACCACCTGCTTGCACGACTCAGTAGAGCCGTGGTAGGGTGGAAATCAAAGCACAGTGGGAGACACACAAGACTCTATGACGATCTCGGGTCAACAGACTAAGCTGTACCAGTGTCACCAGAGAACTGCCATCTGACGTGAGGTATAATACCATCTGGGAGTTCTCGGCGAGTCCGTTCAGTGTACCCAGTCTCCACTGAGCACCCGTATACCATCTCTGATGTCAAACACCAATGGATATGGGATCATCCATCGCCCATCACATGGGTCGAGAAGATATACGCTAGTCTACTCTGGAATATCGATGCCCCGTCTCGATATTCCCATGACTAGGAACAATGAAGGATGTACTCATTGACTACCCAGGCCCCACTAGTATGATCTGCATCATAGTCCTGGAAGTCGAGTACACATCCTAAGGGCTTTATCAACATGTAATCAGAGAGACAGAAGGTATACACGTTAAGATAAAGAGCAACCAGATAGCGTACTATCATGTCGAGCAAGAAAGTCCTACCTATATATGTCCCAGCATCCACTACAATATACATCCAATGTACAGTAATGGCCTCTAGGGCATACATATAACTAACAATCTCCCATATGCACTAGGGCCATCTGTAGCAGTAGTTGTAGTATCTAATAATCAACCATCCCCTAAAAGTCTCTCTTTGGGAAAAAGGCCTTCGTGAGTGGATCCGCCGTGTTGTCCTCTGAGTCTACTCTCCTAACCTCGATCACCCTGGAGATCAACTATCTCCATGATCAGGTGATGCTGCCTCAGAATATGTCTGGGTCACTGATGGGACCAGGGTTCCAGGGCCAAAGCCACAGTTCCATTGTCACACAATGGTAGGAACCTAGTTCATCCTATAAACCAATATACGCCCAAACTGCCTCTTTGGCAGTATCTTTAACAGTGATGTTACCAGCCTTTATCGTCTAGTTTGCCACGGTATCTAGCTTGGAACTCTTCCAACATACCGTCCCTTTACTGAGGGTAAAGACAATGCCTGTGACTGACATTCAGTCGTCTTTATCACTCTGGAACCCTTCCAGTGATTCTCCCCAGGATCGATTGATACCATTTCACTACAACTAGTGAGTATCCTAACATCCAATTAGATCTATCTTATAGATCCAAAGCTTAGGATTTAGTAGGTATCATTTTGATCCTATATGGAAAATCATTGTGATAAGCGGAGATTGATCGAGCGTAGCATAGGAAACTCCTTCCCTAACAAGAGTATGTCATCCACGTACTCTGCGAGGATCGTCACCATACTCCCTACTACCTTTTTGTTTTTACAAGGTTCATCTACCATTTTGATGATGTCAACTTCTTTGACTAATCCATCAAAACAGATGTTCCAACTCCGCGACGCCTGCTTTATCCTATAAAGCATCTTGCACACGTTTCCGCTGCTCCCACTGTCTACGAGGCCCTCTGGCTATGTTCTTATAGACGTTCTCTTCTAAATCAATATTTAGAAAAGTAGTCATGGCACCCAACCACCAGATATCGTAGTCATGGTATGTAGCCGTGGCAAGTAGGATCTGGATGGATTTAAACATAGTCCCTGGAAAAGGTTTCATCATTATCCGTGCCTGGTTGATGACGAAAACCTTTAACAAGTCTAGCTTTGAAATTCTCAACTTTTCCATATACACCAAGTAATCTTCTCAAGATATACTCGCTCCTGATGGGGATTTAACCCTTCAGATATAGCAACCAAAGTCCATACTTTGTTGGTGTATAAGGATTCCATCTCAGATCACTAAGCATCCAGCCATTTTTACAGAGTTCTACCCCTGATGGCCAGCTCGAAACTAGTTGGGTCATCATCTTATGATGCAATCCTCGCTCCCACTGTCATCGAGAAATCGAAGTATCTCTCAGGTGGGTGAGGAACCCTACTAGATCGGCGGAGAGGCTGAGGTTCGTTGGAATCTACTGAATCCTTTGGTTCTACCAAATTATCTGCTGTAGTTTGTATAGCTGGAACCTTTCCAGTTCTACATTACAGACCTAGCCTCGAGCTTGTCCGGATTTTGCTTTTAGACATAGGCCGGACAATCCCAAATCTTAACTAGCTTAAGACATGGGCTCTTCCCTTTCCATATCACATATGAAGCGGTAGGCAACTGATTTGATTGGAACCCTATTCAATAGGTATGTAGCTTTTCAAGCGCATAACTCCCAAAAAGGAAATAGGTAACTCAGTAGTACTCATCATAGAGCACACCTTATCATATAGGGTGTGATTGTTCCGCCCCGATATACCATCATGCTATGGTTTATACGGAGGAGTAATGCTGAGAGAGAATCTCATTTTCTTTTAGAATAGTCCAGGAATGCCATGCACAAGTATTCTCCTCCCTGATCTTATCATAGGACATAATACTTATACCCGTATTTTGGTTCTCTACTTCCAACTTATATTCTGTGAATACCTCAAAAGCTTCGGACTTATGTTTCAACAGGAACATACGACTGAATCTTGAGAGATTATCAGAGAATATAATGAAGTATAAAGAACCAGTCCTGGCATATGCAGACAGGAGACCTTACATACATCATCATGTATCAGTCCCAAGATTTTACTAACTCTTCCTCTGTTTCCAATAAACAGAGATATGGTCATCTTATCTTTGTGACACGACTGGCAAGTTTCACAAGATGTAAATTCAAACTGATTTAAATATGCATCTAAAATGTAACTTCAGCCAGTCGGGTCGCATTGATATGACCTAGTCTACAATGCCTCAAGAATGATTCGTTCATTTCTGAACTTTCCTCTTGTGTGTGTTCTGTATACTAGGAACTGTAGTTTGATTTAGAACGTCAATGCTTTTAGATAACGTGCCTGAACCGATCAACTTTTGATATAGGAAATGTTCAAAACATTATCCATCAATACAAAATTATATCCTTTCTTTACTAATAAAGAGACTGATATGATTTTGTATATCAGGTTCGGTATCTAATAGCATTTGTTCAGAATCAATGTATTGGTAATACAGGGTGACAGTGACCAACAGACTTGGCTGCAACACTTGCCCCGTTTTCTGTCTCATGAAACTTATCACCCGTTCTCAGTTTTTCTACCCTTTTGTAGCCCTATGTAACAGATTACATATCTGGGATCCTGATCCGGTATCAAATACCCAGGATGCAGAGGATACTGAGAAACAGTTCTTTGTAACGAACACACCCGAAGATGATGCATCAGCATGCACTCTCTTCGTTTGGGCGGCACGGGAATCCTGGTATTCCCCTTATTTCCTGCTCTGTCTTATAGCAATTATAAGTTGGAGCGGGACCAACGTTCCCCAGCTCAGTATAACAAGCGGGTTCGGTCAATTATCCGTATTATTATCTTGATTAAGGCGTGACATGGTCGCTACCAGGAGAGAGAGAGAAGAAAACACTCAGCGTGCGCTCTTGCAAGATTAGATTGGTTATTTATTTTATCTAATCAGGATGGCTCCCACTGTTTTTATCAAATCTTCCTTCAAACCTTAAAAGGAAAGACTAGCCGGGATTAATTACACTCTACAAGTTCGCCAATCTTTCAGCCAGGCCAGTGTCGGTACTTTGAGGGAGGTTCCCCGTGCTTTCGCACGAACCTAATTACAGTAAACCTCGTTTTCCTAGAGGCATAACCCCATTGACACCTTTCTAGACACCTACTTGATCGGCTAATTGCAAAGTGCAAAACTCTCCCAGGAGTAACAATTACTCGCAGTGGGTATCGGGATCCAACTATCATATAGAAGGTATGCAATCTCATTGCAAATTTCAACACTTGAAACTCCCGATAAAGATTTTTACCCCTAGCACTTATGACCTTAACTAAGGTCAACAAATCATAAGTACTAGTCAAGTTCTACCCGTCATTTCGTGATTAATTAGACCCACCCACATGACCCTTAACTAAGGTCAACAAAGTCACGCGACTGTCCTAACTAATCGCATCATATGCGGTGTAGGAAGACATCACTTAGCTACCGTACACTGTGCCTTGACTATGGTCAACAAACACAGCACGAATACTAAGTACTCTATTTCCTAAAATGACGGAGGGTTGCGAATGGTTTTTGTGAAAACCTTTAACGCTTTGAACTTGATCTCGTTGCGGAATCAAATGGTTTTTAAATGGAATGTTTTCGAGGCTTTTCTAGTTTTGCTAAAGGGGTCACTCCCGGTGAAGGGATCGTCGGCCCTTTCCTCGTCGAATGAGGTGCGGGATATATCATATATATCACTGTGCAAAGCGGAAACTATAGAAGCGATCAAATGACAAACCGAGGGTTGTAGCATCTGCCAGTTATTGCTAAAGGAGTCACTCCCGGTGAAGGGATCTCGGTCCTTTCCTTATCGAATAAGGTGCAGGATGTTCTATAATGAACACTGCGATGCAAAGCAAGAACTGTAGCTACCTGTTTTATTTTGAAATTCGATTCCACAACATCAATTAGGTTTATTTTCTTTCATTAATCTCATTAATGAATATCCCATCATTTAATTCCACCTAAACATCACAGATAAATATAACGTACGCTTATGCCATCCGCATTCGCCTCGATGTCCCGTCTGCACCGTTAGGTTAGGTAACTAACGCCAGAGCGAGGCAGGGCTAGCGCGGGTGTAAAACATAAGCAACGTCTATATAATATATCATATATACTATATATAATATCTGTCACAGAACATCACATGATCACATCACAGATAAATCACAGCAGAAGAAACATATGAAATATTGGATATACTAGGACGTCCGTGTTTTGAATACGAGCCGGTATAAAACACGGATCCACAGTCGTGATGAATAGCCAATCCCACACCCCTAGACCCCTACGAGAGCGGCAAGCAACCCTACCAATTCTAGGGTTAGGAGACCCGGACTCGACTCCTCGAGATGGTCTCCCACTGGACCATAGAACCCGGTTACTTGTGCTCCCCTCCTTGGGTCTATCCTAGTGCAGAAAAGTAAATAATATACATCAACGGTGACATCTTCCGCAACCTGGAAGTGCCCCAATAAAAGAATATTACATACAAGTTTTTGCATGAATGAAAATGAAAAACACCCATCTCACATAAAAAAAACCCAGCTATTCAAACACGACGATCCAATATAACATATCCAGCAACACATAACATCACATGTCATCAACGTAAGTAAATATGCGCATCCCAATTGTCGTTGACATATAGCAACGAAACCGGCGATATCACATATTACACTTACGGTCACAGAAAAGAAAGTGTAAAACTACAACAGTTGGAATCCGCAATCTGCATAGACATCGCATGCCTAATCAAATGAATACCTTAGACATCACATGCCTAACAATTATAAACTCCGCATTTTAGTCTCAAAATCGAAAACTCTTTTCAATATCAAGTCGGACAATTCAACAAGATTCCCGACATCCTGATCGAATGCCCGTCGCAAACTTTAGTAGGCGGCCGCACCCCTGATACCGTCGACGAAGTGCACCAAGGCGGAACACCGCTGCCGCGAGCACCCGAACGGATGCTTTCGGCGACGGGGTTCTCCTACAGTCACTTGGTCGGGGCTATGGGGTGAGGCTGTCTATTAAGTTTACCCGGCGAGTATCCGCGTACGCTACGTGATTGCAACGGACTTTTGATCACATCAAAACTCCGTGGCAACCGATCAAGGGAGACTAAACTGCTATGTTTATAACATTCATTCCGTTATCTCATAACTACTTGTGAATTCCAATTATTGTATCACATTCCGGATAAACAGAAAATGTTAAACTTTCCGATCGAACATTCGAACACCCAAGTTTTCCCGATACGGCTCAACACATGAAATAAGTCTAACAGCATTCAGTTCGTGCCTCAGTACCAACGGTCCAGCCGTAGAAGGGTCAAGCCAACGTCTCACATGTGGCATGCCGTACTGCCCCAAATCCGAAGGTTCAAAGGGCAGTTCAAGACGGTCACATAATCGAGTTAAGGTTTGTTGTCTTCCAGAGGGTCCATCGCGTTACTTGCACTACTTAGAACGTCGTTGAACTACGGAAAAATCCAACAATTGGAAATTTCCAACCAGGGGAAAATGCGGGTATTTATATCCGGTCGAACTTTTTAACATATTCTAAAATACCCGGAAACACACACAGACAAAATTAGACAGTCCGATCGAATCTCCGAATCCCCAATACAACCCAGAAAATAAAACTCTGGAATAAATATTAAAATATTCCCAGGAAAACCAGCACAGCTTACTAAGAATTACGGTGCAAACTTCGATGCACAAAACGACAAACTAGCCGCGGAACCGCCGCATGAGCATGCTCATGCCGTGGATCCACGGCGACTTTAAGGAATCAGGCCATCGAATTTTACAGTAAACCTTACAATCCCCTGCTGATTTTTCTGCATATTTTTAATTCTCAAAATTCCACGATTTCAGAAAAAGTAGAGAGAGCAATATTAGGGTTTGGGTTTTGATTCGATCGGAGTTCTAATTCCGTCTAGACTTCGCCTAGGGCTCTAGCTAGGCTCTGATACCACTGTAGGGTTCCTAAGCACTCTAATGGAGTCTCACAAGTGATCAAACATGCACAAATCAAATTTTACGGGTGCCTACAAACCCTAATACGGATCGTCAACTAGATATATAGGCGATGCAAGCAAGTAAACGGAAATATAGCTAAAGGGAAGGGGCTACAACCTTTGTAGATCCGGTCCTCCACCTCCTAGGCTCCGCGATGAAGTATCCTCGCTGTACAAATCGGATCTTGGGCTCTAGCGTCGGCTTCATCGGAGAAAAAGCGGGCTAGGTCATCGACGACGATGCCGAAGATGATCTACGTCGAGGCATCGCTAGATCAAGCTCCAACTTCACCAAGTCAAGAAAACTTGTGAAGGAAACACCCTATACTACTTGGCAAGAGGTAGAGGATGAAGAAATAGGAAGTGGGTAGACTTTAGATTTGGATTTCTCACACTTTTTCATCAATCACCATTGATGTAGCAAGCTTTCTTCATGGAAGAAGAAGATGAAGAAGAAGAAGAAGAAGAAGATATGATAAGTGTTGAATTATTGGATAAATAAATCAATACTTATCATATATTAACCCTTGGTTAATTGTAGAGAATGGACCATGGTTAACTTGGATGGTTAGGGTTAAGCATGAGACAAGAATGGTGACTTAGTCAATGCTTCATGAAACTTCAACTAAAAACAAAAATAGCAACCATTCTTTTCTCATCTTTTCCAAAAATAAATAAATAAATAAATAAGTAAGAAAAAAGAAAACCCTAATCAAAAACTTAACCATGGTTTAATTCTTTACACTTAACCAAGTAAACATGTATCATCAAACATGATACAATCATGTGCACAAATGTATATCACATATACAACTTGCACAATTCAAGTGAGAAAATCCATTTAAAGTGAACCAATACTAGTTGATGCAAAGTAATATATCAAATATATAATTCTACATTAAATCAATAAATCAACACTTGATTTAACGATCCGGTCATGTCGCATATAACCGGCTAGTATCCAATGTATCGGCTTATCGAATCAATCCTTGATTCGATAACTAGGTTATATCGCATACAACCATTCGATACATTCGTCGCGAGAATGGAATACGGTATCACATACACGAATTATTCTCGGTCCCGCACATATCTCATATGCGCTCCTATTTCGTTTCGCTTGAGACAGGAAACCTCTGTGTAGGACTCTAAAGACTCGTCAATACGCCGGCAGCGGATGATGATCATATCAAACATCCACAAGCCGCAAGCGGTCTTCTAAACGTAACGGCCACCCGGGTATTGAGCGATCAGAAGATCGACGAGCAAGCCCGCTCACACTCCTGTGAATCCAACCAGTAACACTTACCGTACAGTCCGGTCTGTTCGTCTGATATGTCGCATATCTCGCCTAGGGGTGGTAAACGTCAGACCCCAGTAGCTCGATAAGTCATGCCGACTTGAGGTCCATAACATTCGTGAAACTACTGATAACTCTTACCAGTATATCACTGCAACCCTGGCCAGGGATTTCCTGTTATGGCCAGTCGAGCATAGCACAACATCAACCCCCAATACCGGGAGAGACGAATCCCCTCCTATCGCTCATTGCCTCCATGTGAATCGGGACTGTACCCAAAAACCACCTGCTTGCATGACTCAGTAGAGCCGTGGTAGGGTGGAAATCAAAGCACAGTGGGAGACACACAAGACTCTATAACGATCTCGGGTCAACAGACTAAGCTGTACCAATGTCACCAGAGAACTGCCATCTGACGTGAGGTATAATACCATCTGGGAGTTCTCGGCGAGTCCGTTCAGTGTACCCAGTCTCCACTGAGCACCCGTATACCATCTCTGATGTCAAACACCAATGGATATGGGATCATCCATCGCCCATCACATGGGTCGAGAAGATATACGCTAGTCTACTCTGGAATATCGATGCCCCGTCTCGATATTCCCACGACTAGGAACAATGAAGGATGTACTCATTGACTACCCAGGCCCCACTAGTATGATCTGCATCATAGTCCTGGAAGTCGAGTACACATCCTAAGGGCTTTATCAACATGTAATCAGAGAGACAGAAGGTATACACGTTAAGATAAAGAGCAACCAGATAGCGTACTATCATGTCGAGCAAGAAAGTCCTACCTATATATGTCCCAGCATCCACTACAATATACATCCAATGTACAGTAATGGCCTCTAGGGCATACATATAACTAACAGTTTCATGGTGTCATAGGTGAGGCGTTGGTTAACTCCTTCTACGGCTGGTCCATGGACACTGTGGCATGGTTTTTGAGTATTTTGACTTTGCTCAAGTGTTGAGCTCACGGGGGTAATTTGTGAGTGTATGTTGATTCGATCGAAATGTTAAACATCGTCATGATATTCTGTGATTGTGATACAATATGTGGAATTCAAATAGTTAGGCATAAAATCCGTAATATGTGATATTTCGGGTTTACGATGTCTAAGGAGATTATGGATTCCAAATGCTTTAGTTTTTCAGTTTCTTTTCTGCGACCGTAAGTGTAGTATGTGGGGGAGGGGGTATTGCCGGCTTCGTTGCTATACATCAACAACAATCGGGATACGCATACTTGCTTACGTTGATGATATGAGATATTATGTGTTGCTATGATATATTATATTGGATTGTCGTGTTTTGAATAGCCGGGGGTTTTATATGAGATGAGGGTTTTTATTTTCATTCATGTAAAATTCATTGTATGTAATATTCTTTTATTGGGGCACTTCCGGGTTGAAGATGATGTCACCATTGTATATTATTTACTTTTCCGCATTAGGATAGACCCAATGAGGGGAGCACAAGTAACCGGGTTCTAAGGTCCTGTGGGAGGCCATCTCGAGGAGTCGAGACCGGGTCTCCTAACCCTAGAATTGACAGCGTTACTTTCCGCTCTTGTAGGGGTCTAGAGATGTGGGTTTGGATATTCATCGCGACCGTGGAATCCGTGTTTTATACAGGCTCAATATAAAACGCGGACCTCCTAGTATATCCAGTATTTCATATGTTTCTTCTGCTGCTGATATACTGTGATGTGATCATATTATATGCGTGAGACGAATGCTTTATTATTGTATATATGATATATAATAAACATTGCTTATGTTTTACACCCACGCTAGTCCCGTCCCGGTATGCTGTTAGTTAAGTAACCTAACGGTGCATAACGGAACATTGTGGCGAATGCGAATGGCATAAGCGTACGTTGTATTTTCGTTTCTTCTGTGATACTTAGGAAGCATAAATGATGGGATTTATTAATGAGATTAATAAAAGAAAAGAAACCTAAAAGATGTTGTAGAATCAAATTTTCAAAAAGGGTAGCTACAGTTTTTTGCTTTGCATAGTGGTATATGTGATATATCCTGCACCTTATTCGATGAGGAAAGAGCCAAGATCTCTTCACCGGGAGTGAACTCTTTGTTAGTGTATATGCCCTAGGGGCCATTATTGTATCATACTAGCTTGTATATTACTTAATGGAAGCTTGGGATATTCACAGTTATATTAACAGTCTTGCTCAACATAGTAGTATGCTACTTGGTTTATATCTATCTTAATATGTGTATATGTTTCTTTTAGCATATCACGAATACATATTGATAGAGCCCATTGGATCTCGCTTGAGTATCAGCGTTGTGATGGCAGTCACACTAGTGGGGGCTGGGTAGTCTACAAGCAAATCCTTTTTCAGGTCCCTAGTCGTAGGATTATCGAGACAGGGCATCGATACTCCGGAGTAGACTAGTGTATACGCTTCTCATCCCAGCAGGGGAGATGGTCTGTCCTACAGCCATTAGTACGTTGTACTGGAGATAGTATGCAGGTGCTCGTTGGGTTACGGGTACACCGGACAGGACTCGCAGGGAACTGTTGGTTGGTATTATACCTGTCGTCAGTTAACAGTTCCAAGGTGACATGAATACAGCATAGTCCGTAGACTTGACACTGCTGCTTCGCCTCGAGTGTGTTCCCACTGTTCTTAGATTGCTACCCTACCACGGCTCGACTGAGTCGTGCAAATAGGTAGCAGTTGGGTGCAGTCCCGAAGCACTTGGAGGAAGTGGCGGTTAGATAGGATTCGTCTCTCTCGGTATTGGGAGTTGATATCGCACTGTGTTTGGAGAGCCATTACGCAAAGTCCCTGGCCAGGGCAAGCGAGATTTACTGGTAGGATTTCCAGTAGCTTCTCAAGGTGTAATGGGCTTCGCTCCGACACGACTTATACCGCTTTTAGAGGACTGACACTTGCCGCCCCCTAGGCCCGATATGCGATAGTCTTAGACGAACAGACCGGACTGTACGGAGATTGTCACATCAGGCTCAGTAGGAGTTCGGATGGGTTTCCTCATCGGCCTTCTTATCGACATCTACCTGGGGACCGTTACGTACAGCTAGTACCGCTTGCGGCCTGTGGTTAAACCCACTGCCAGCATAGTGTCGAGTCTTTAGAGTCCCACACAGAGAGTTTCCCTGCTTCGGGCAAAACGATATAGAGGTCGTATGGTTTTACGACAGGGTTCGGACATATACGTGTACTTGTGCACGTATGATGTTTGGACAGATTTTACTAGCGGGCTTTGGTTTAAGCCAGATTCTAGTATTGGATTATTGGATTTATACAGTCTCAGTATATCCGTGTTTTTCATAAATACGGATTGGAAGGGCATTCTCGTAATTAGTCGAGAAGCTTCTAGAAGAAAGGTGACTCATTATGTTTTAATTCATTTATGAATTAAGCTTAATGAGGTGGAGGAGATGATGTGTTATTTGCATTAAATGAAACCATGACTCATGAGATGATTCATCCATTTATATTAAATGAAGCATGGAAGATATTTGTGCAAGATATTTTATGCTTCATAATATACACAAATGAGTTATATTTCATTTCATAATAACAAACACATTCTCTCTCCTCAAGTACTCTCTCTCTTCTTCACTCTAACCCTAACCCTCTCATGTGTTGAGATCCCAAGGGTTAGAAAGACTAATCAATCCTTAATCCATCTCTATATTCTCTAGGTCACTTGAATTAGCAATCCTAGCCACTTAGTTACCTCAAGTTAGAGGTTAAAGCTTGTAGTAGGAACTTTCAGATGGATCTTCTATCATATCGAGGAGCCAACGAAGAGGTGCCATCCTTTCTACTCCAAAGGAGCTCTAGTAGTCAAGGAGGAAAGCAAGTAAAGAAGAAGGACTTGGAACTTTAGGCATAATCTTCTTACCGAGTAGATAATACCTCTAGTTAGTTGTGTTGGATATGGTTTAGCAAAGATCTGTATGCTTAGTCAATGTTACCTTGTTTAAAATGATTGTTTTTACTTATTCCGCCTTCCCGCTTCATGTGGGGTGTGTAACGTCGACTTACAGTGGTATCAGAGCCTACTAAACCATACCTAACAGTTTAAACAACAAGTTAAACTACGAAACCGAAACGACACGAAAACAACGAACCCTAAGATGCAAGTTTCTGTCGATTTTCAAACCTGCTCTGAAAATTATTTAAACAAGTACAGAGTGATATTTATACAGTAAAAAGAACACCAAACAAAAACGAGACAATTCCTCGAAAATCGGGCCGGCAACATAGCTAGGGTTTCCGGCGACATCGATTTTTTGTTGGAGGAATTGCTTTATTTTTTGGGTGTGGTCTATTAGCTTTAATCTTGGGTTTCAGGAGTTGTTTATTTTTTCCAATTTTGATTTTACTGAAAATTATTTCTGTGGCAATTATTGGTGTGTTTCGAAGTCGCAGTTTGAAGTTGTTTAATGTTTCAAGTTCAGTTTTGAAGTGTTCGTAAACCTCCCCTAATTGCTATATGTCGTTTAGCATGGGGTTACACATTTCTGTAATGGTTACTTTATGTTTGTGAATATGAACTTGTTGGATTGTCGTGAATGGATAGCCGGGGATGTGAGACGAGTGTTTCTTTCATTCAAATGTAAATTGTAATTTGTTGTAATATTCTTTTGCGGGGCACATCCGGGTTGAGGTTGTAGCCACCGTTGTATTATTTCATTTACTGTTTTCTGCTCCTAGGATAGACCCAAGGTAGGGTGCACAAACTACCGGGTACTTTGAAGTGCTTAGTGGCCTACTCACGTCGCTGAGGGAGACCGCTTCACTTCGGGTACTTGACGGGTAGTTTGCCGTACCCGTAAGGGTCTAGGATGGGGTTGGCTATTCATCACGACTATGTAGTCCGTCTTTCATTGCAGGCTCAAAGGAAATGCGGATTCCTAGAAAATCCAATATGTTCATCTGTGATCTGGAACGCCTATTATTGCGTCTGACGAATGTACAATATCTATATATGATATCTAGTAGGCGTTACTTATGTTTTGCATCCGTGCTAGCCCTGCCCCCGCTCTGTCGTTAGTTAAGTAACCTAACGGGTGAATGACGGGGCCCGGTGGAGAATGCGGATGGCATAAGAGAACGTTGTATTTTCGTTGTTTTCTGCAATGATAGGTTAATTGATAGGACGCGTTATATTAATGCAAAGAAAATAAACCAAAGTTGAATCGTTGGAACAATTTAAAAGAAACCACTCGGTTATTTTAAAACAGCAGATTTTTAATTGCGGAGCTTAAACCACTCCTTTTAAAATCTATCAGGTTCCTTCGATCATATCAAGTTCACTGCGTTCACGGTTTCGCCAAAACCATTCGTAGCCCTCCGTCATTTCATTTGGGTATTCAGTAGATTCAAGCTATGTATTTTGACCAACGCCAAGGCATAGTGTTTGGTAGCTGCTGGGTATTCATCTGTTGCATAGATAGATGAGTTGGTTTGGGACAGACGTACTGCCATTTGGCCAATGTCAGGGGTATGTACGGATGGGTTCAAATTAACAAAATAATGATGGGTAGAACTTGACATGTGACTTATGACATTTTGACCAACGCCAAGGTCATACGAGCATGGGGCAAAAATCCACATCGGGAATTTCTAAAGAAACTGAAATTTGCTAGAGTTGCATACCATTTGGAGTGTGATAATTTTGGTAGGATTCCTTCAGCTTTATCACACGATGATATTTGGATCCCGATCTTACTGTGAGTATATACTACTCTTCGGGAGATTCTTTCACTTAACGATCAATGCTATAAACCAAGTAGGTGTCAAGAAAGGTGTCAGCGGGGCAACGCCCCCAGGGAAAAGAGGTTATTTAATTAAGGAACTTCGCGAAAGTGTCGTAAAACCTCCCTCGAAGTACCGACACCGGCCTGGCTGAACGGTTAAGCAAGTATTGTACAGTAAGAATAGTCCTGACTAGTTCTTCCTTTTTGGTTTGAGGAAGAATTCGAGAAACAGTGGGTGCCATCCTGTTTAGATAAACTAAAAACCACTCTAAACTTGCAAGAGCATCATGCTAAAGTGTTTTCTTCTCTCTCTCCTGATTACAGCGACCAGAACATGACGGGCCTTAAGTTATTATTAGATAAAAATATTTTGACATGGCCAAACTATAAAGATTGGTTCCGGAATGTCAAGATGGAAATCACCTATGACAAATTGGGGTATGTCCTTACTACAAAATCCCCTGCCGTCCCAGGTCCAGAATCCAGTGTCGCGGATAAGGAAATCCGCAAAACCTGGGAGATTGACTGCGCGAAGGCCAAATGCATCGTGCTTGCCTCTATGAATAATGAACATCAGAGGAGGCACGAGGATATGGATCTTGAATCCATATTTCTCCACACCAAGGAACTGTATGGAGAGCAATCTCGTATTGCTAGATACGAGACCTCGAAGAACTTGTTTCAGTCGAGGCTAGCCGTCGGATCATCTGTAGGGGAACATGTCCTTAAGATGATTGGCTACATAGAGGAGCTCGCAGACCTTGGGACAACATTAGAGAACGAGATGTATACAGACTTAGTTCTCCAGTCCCTTCCTTCCACCTACGCCCAGTTTATCTTGAATTTCAATATTCAAGGTAAAGAAGTTGAACTTCCAGAACTCCTAAACATGTTGAGGAGTGCAGAGGGCACCTTGCAGAAAGTAAGGGAAACACCCACTATGTTTGTTCGTGGTGCATCTTCTTCCAGGTCCAAGGCAAGGGCCAAAGGAAGGAAGAAGATGGTCGCTACCAAACCAAGAGGTGGTGTTGGTAAGGTGGGAGTCAAGGGAAAGGCAAAGGTTGCAGTGTCTATAGTAGCAAAGGACGAGTGCTTCCACTGTCATAGGAAAGGCCATTGGAAGAAGGATTGCAAAGATTGGATTGCCAAGAACCAGGACCCGAGACAAGTTGTGGCTTCGGCTTCAGGTGTGTTTGTAATTGAAAATTGTCTGTCAATCAACTCTACTTCCTGGATATTGGATACCGGATCAGGATCTCATATATGCAATTCATTGCAGGCACTGAGAAGCCGTAGAGTACTGAAGGTTGGTGATATGACCCTCCAGGTTGCTAACGGAGCGAGCGTGGATACTGTGCTTGTAGGGGATTATCACCTTGGATTGACGAGTGGACATATTTTGGTTTTGCGCAACTGTTTTTGTGTACCTAGTTTAACGTGTAATATCATATCAGTATCGTTGTTATCAAAAGAAGGTTATGATTTCACGTTTGTAAGCGATGTTGTTAACATCCACCTTAATCATGGTTTGATTGGGTTCGGTACACTAGATAACGGTATATACTTGTTAAACCAATTGCAGATTTTCAATGTCCAGAACACACTTAAAAGAAAGTCTCCAGATATAAATCAGGCTTTCTTATGGCATTGTAGACTAGGTCACATCAATGAGACAAGGTTAACTAAGTTACATAGAGAAGGATATTTGAATCCGTTCGAATATCAATCTTATGCCACTAGTCAATCATGTATCAAAGGAAAGATGACAAAGACTCCATTCACTGGACATGGAGTAAGAGCGAGCGAGCTCTTAGGACTCATACACAGCGATGTATGTGGTCCAATGTCTACACATGCAAGAAGCGGTTTTTCTTATTTCATTACTTTTACGGATGATTTCTCTAGGTATGGATTCATTTTCTTGATGAAACATAAATCTGAGGCCTTTGAGAAATTCCGAGAATATAAGAATGAAGTAGAAAACCAAACCGGCAAGAGTATTAAGACACTGAGATCTGATCAAGGTGGTGAATACTTAAGTGCCGAGTTCCTGGATTACCTAAAAGAGAATGGAATTCTCTCTCAGCTTACTCCTCCATACACTCCACAACACAACGGTGTATCGGAGAGACGGAACCGAACCTTATTGGATATGGTACGTTCCATGATGAGTAATGTTGAGTTACCGCGATCTTTCTAAGGTTATGCACTAGAATCAGCTGCATATCTTTTGAACAAGGTTCCTAATAAGACTGTTCCTACCACACCATATCAAATATGGAGTGGGAAGAAACCCTATCTTCAGTATCTGAAGATATGGGGATTTCCAGCTTTTGTTAAAAAGCAGCATGTGGACAAACTCGAGGCACGATCAATACAGTATAAGTTTGTGGGATATCCAAAGAACTCCAAGGGGTATTTTTTCTATTACGCAGAGGAACAAAAGGTTTTTGTTTCCCGTAATGCCCATTTTCTAGAACAGTAGTATTTAGAAAAGGAAACAAGTGGGAGTGCAATAGAACTGGAAGGAATTCCCAAACCACAAGCTACTACTGAAAGTTTGGTAGAACCAGAAGTTCCAGAAGAACAGGATATTCCGCACCCCTCCGCAGGAGTAGTAGGCCATCTCATCCACCTGAGAGATACTACGGTTTTCTCATAGACGGGGATAGAGATGATTGCATCATTGATAATGATGACCCTACTAGCTTCCAGGAGGCCATTCAGAGCGGCGACTCAGTAAGATGGCTGGATGCAATGCGGACCGAAATGGAGTCCATATACACCAACAAAGTATGGACTTTGGACTTTGCTCCAGATGGGATAAAACCCATAGGATGCAAGTGGATCTTCAGAAAGAAGATTGGTGTAGATGGACAGGTGGAAACCTATAAGGCTAGACTTGTTGCAAAGGGTTTTCGTCAAAGACCTGGTTTGGACTATGACGAAACCTTTTCTCCAGTGTCTATGCTCAAATCCATTCGGATCCTTCTTGCCATTGCTGCCTTCCATGATTATGAGATCTGGCAGATGGACGTAAAGACAGCTTTTCTAAATGGAAATTTGGACGAGTGCGTCTATATGGATCATCCATAAGGTTTCAATCAGAGTGGGAGCAGCGGGAAAGTGTGCAAGTTGCTTGAGTCCATTTATGGACTAAAGCAGGCATTGTGGAGTTGGAACATCTGTTTTGATGAAACGGTCAAAGAATATGACTTTATCAAAAATCCAGATGAACCATGTATATATAGTAAGATTGTAGCATGAACTATCGTATTCCTCATCTTGTACGTGGATGACACTCTCTTAATAGGAAATGACATTCCTATGCTACAATCTATCAAAGGATTCTTGTCACACAGGTTCTCCATGAAAGACCTGGGTGATACCTTTTACATACTGGGGATCCAGATCTATCGTGATAGATCTAAGAGGATGTTGGGACTTTCGCAGTCCAGGTATATCAACACTATGCTGAAAAGATTTAGTATGGAAGATTCTAAGCGCGGTAATTTACCGCTTGTCACGGAATCGCCCTATCTAAATAGATGTCTCCCAAGACTGATTTGGAAAGGGAACGCATGTCAGTTATACCCTACGCTTCTGCGGTAGGCTCTAAAATGTATGCGATGTTGTGCACCAGACCAGATGTAGCTTACGCACTAAGCGTGGTAAGCCGGTATCAGTCAGACCCAGGAGAGAAGCACTGGATAACAGTAAAGAACATTCTCAAGTATCTGAGAAGGACTAAGGATATGTTCTTGGTTTACGGTGGAAAAGACCTCCAGATCGAGGCTTTTGCTGACTCCAGCTTCTAGAGTGATAAGGATGACTCTAAGTCCATGTCAGGTTATGTCTTTACCCTCAATGGAGGGGCGGTGTGCTGGAAGAGTTCCAAGCAGGACGCCGTTTCTGACTCGGCGATGGAAGCGGAGTATATCGCAGCTTCTGATGCCGCAAAAGAATCAGTCTGGGTAAAGAAGTTCTTAACAGAACTTCAGGTGGTTCCATCCATTGTTGATCCAATACCTCTGTATTGTGACAACAACGGGGCTATAGCTTTAGCGAAGGAACCCAGGTCCCATCAAAATTCCAGACACATCTTAAGGCAGTATCACCTGATCAGGGAGATCATAGATCGCCGGGAGATCGAGGTCCGGAGAGCTGCTACAGAAGAGAACACTGCAGATCCATTCACCAAGGCCTTACCTCAGACACAGCTTGAGAGGCTATTCGAGATGATAGGTCTTTGATACGCCAGAACATGGCCCTAGTGCAAGTGGGAGATTGTTAGTGTATATGCCCTAGGGGCCATTATTGTATCATACTAGTTTGTATATTACTTAATGGAAGCTTGGGATATTCATAGTTATATTAACAGTCTTGCTCAACATAGTAGTATGCTACTTGGTTTATATCTATCTTAATATGTGTATATGTTTCTTTTAGCATATCGATGTTCCCCTCCGAAAGACGCGGCAGAAGACGCGATAAACGTCTTGCCTGAATTTCGGGGCAGATGCTAATTGCTGCTATCTGTCCACCTCTCCGAAGATGCCAAGTTGATTTATGACACCGTGTATCGAAGGTTTAAACGGATGCGGCCGATATAGCAGATTTCGTCAGATTCCCCCTCGTTTGAGAGGTTTTTGATTGTGGGGACACTCTTCCCTGCAGGCGCAAGCCCCTGCAGTTAATTACGCTACCGCATCGCGGTAACAACTTTCTCCTTCTCCATATGGTCACTTCGTGTCGTGGGTGTTTGTTTTGTTTGTGGTTGCCCGTGGATTATATACGGAGACTAAGTTATGTTGTCGCCCGTAGGGCGTGGACTAGTCCAAATCCGTATCTTTCTTAGATTTGGGTTTGGGGATTTGGGTTTAAGGTTACGTTATCCTCCTTTGAGACTAAGATCAACTTAAACGTCAGTTAAGGATACGTTAGTCTAATTTAAGACTAAGACCGACTTAACGGGATTGTTTAGATCCGACAAAAGAGCAATTGGGGGCTCTATTGTTTAGTTTAGTGACATTGTGGTCGATTAGTTTAAGGACATTACGGTCTATTGTTAGTTTAAGGACATCTCGGTCCAGGTTAAGGACATCATAGTTCATGGGTTTAAGGACCCCACAGTCCAACGTTAGTTTTAAGACGTCACGGTCGAGGTTAAGGACATCATAGTCCGTAAGTTTAAGGACTCCACAGTCCGACGTTAGTTTTAAGACATCACGGTCGAGGTTAAGGACATCATTGTCCGTGGATTTAAGGACTCCACAGTCCGATATTAGTTTTAAGACATCACGGTCAAGGTTAAGGACATCATAGTCCATGGATTTAAGGACTCCACAGTCCGATATTAGTTTTAAGACATCACGGTCGAGGTTAAGGACATCATAGTCCGTGAATTTAAGGACTCCACAGTCCGATATTAGTTTTAATACATCACGGTCGAGGTTAAGGACATCATAGTCCATGAGTTTAAGGACCTCACAGTCCGTAAAATGTGTGGTCGTCGGGACCCGTCACCTCTTTGAAGACGTTGAGGAATTACAACGACAAATATCAAAGGAGTGAAGAGATGTACCCTTGAACCGGGGTGATTTGGTTGAAAGAGCAGATATGCTCAGTTCGAAATAAGTTGAGGACTTATGGCCAGAATTGGGCTAAGTCCAATAAAAATGTTTTGACATTTTATTTCTGTTCTGGCTATTGAGCCTTTATTTGGGCTCGGCCCTTTTTAATAATGCCAAGCATTGGGCTCTGTCATTTTGTCTGGTGTTAAATGCATAGCATTTATCAGGAACAAAGTGGTGTTCTGACAGTGCGCCACGTGGCGCGTCAGGCGCTTTACGCCAATTAAAGAGCACATTGCACTAGCGTACGCGAAGGTGACACATGCCGCGCTCAGCGCTAAGCGCCGGTTCATTAGCACACTTGCGCTTTCCATCTATGAGCGCTTTCCGCTAGTCTGTTGGGGCGCCAGCGAGCGACATGTGGCGCGCATGGCACTGAGAGCCAGTTTATGAGCGCAGTGCTCTGTTTCAGGAGCGCACGCTCAGATTGTGTCTCTGGTTGACACGTGGCAAGTTCTGGCACCGTGCGCCAGTCCAATGAGCGCAAGGGCGCAGTTCATGAGTGCAAGGCACTTTTCAATAGCGCAAAACGCATTTGATCGATTTTAAGATCATAGAACAACTTTTACGTTCTTCTAAGGAGGCTTTGCCTCAAGATCCAAGAACAAAGGTTCTTGTTTTGATAAAAGGCTCTGCCTTTATAGATCAAAAGATCTGTTAGTAAAGTATTTTACTTCTTTTATTTTTTTATAATTAGATCTTTTGATCTTTCTTCTTATCATCAAAGACCTTGGTCTTTTTTAGATCTATGACCTTTTTAGAAGAGGGTTCTTCTTTTTATGAGATGATTTCATCTTTGTTTTTTCAAGAACATAGTTCTTTTTTTTTTACCTTGAATATGAAGAAAACTCTTCTTTTCTTAAGAGCTCGCTCTTTTTTGCAGAGGGTTTTTTCCTCTCTTCTTCTTGTATCTCTTTCTCAGACTTGAAGTCTGGGGTCCTTTATATAGGGCCAAACGATTTGTTAAATCGGTTTTAAGAGATCTTTCTCGGATTGATTTGGGAATATTTCCCACCGTTGGATTTTTTATCCTAAGGCTTCTGTTTGACAGAAGATAATCTTCTTGTTTTTAATAAGATTGAGAAATCTTTCCATGCAGAATTTTTTCTGTTTTTGGTAATTTATTACTTACCATTGGATCATTGATCCAACGGTGCTTAAAGCACAATCTTGTTGTTTGGAAAGATTTTGAGAAATCTTTCCTTAACAGAATTTTAATTCTGGTTAATTAATGATTTATCATCATTATTAGATCCTTTGATTCAACGGTGGCAATTTTTAATTCCAGCGCTGGCGCACCTACGTTAGACACGTGGCGCAGAGCGCAGAGCACCTGTGCTTGACACGTGGCGCGTAGCGCAGAGCGCTGGTTCTGAAGCGTTGCTTCAACAGAGGCGTCTTTTCACCTTCCTTTTTAAGTCAAACTTGCATTCCCTAGAATCTTTCATTTCCCAATCTTGGAAATAGTTCCATTGTGCACAAAATTTTCTTTGCCTAGTCTTTATAACTAGAAGCAAAGCTTCTTTCTTTTCTCATCTCCAAAGAACCCTATCAACTATGGCTTGTAACCGCCCCCATGCTCGTAGACAGCCGTGGGAAGTGCCCATTCAGGACCTTGTTCCTCGTTTTGCTGCGCGCTTGGTGGATCCTTCTCTTACGGATAAGCAGTGCGACGCTGCACTGCACGATCTTTTGACTCGTGTGGGGTCTCCTCTTCCCCCACACTCTATTTGGTTTCGGATGATCTTTGCGTCTGTGCTCGCCGATCTTCCCCCTCCTCCAGCAGAGATGTCCTCGGCAATGCTCGATACTGCCGAATACAAGATCGAGTGCTTCTTCGAGGCGCACTTAATCACTCAAGCCCTGAGGGATTGCTCCATCCACTTGCTGAGCCAGATACGGGCTTTTCGGGTTGTCATCACCACTTTCTCTGAGGAGTGCGGCGTCGATCGTTGGATGGTTACCCCTCGGGAGGATCGTCGTTTCGACATGGTGGAGAAGACGGAGAGGGAACTGGATAATCTCCTCTTTAGCTTTGCGAACCCCTGTTCTTTTGATCCCATGTTTGGTGATCTTTTTTAAATGTAATAATAATAATAATAATAAAAAGATGTTTTAATTAAGTATTTTATTATCTGTTAAGTGTTCCCTTGTTTTTAATTCTTTGTTATTCCTCTGTAAGATGTTTTTGCGCTGCATAATTTAATTTGCTATAATCATGTGCAAGTAATACTTGTAAGGATGAAGCGCTTCTGGCGCTTAGTGCTCTCGTGCTTTGCACGTGGGTGCCGTTTCAGAGTCTTTGACTCTTATTGTAAGCGCATTTGATGTTAGTACCTTTCATGAAGCGTTGCTTCGCTTTACAATCTTGGAAACAGAGCTTTGCTCTGATTTGGGGTGTGGAGCGCAGCGCGCTAGCACTAGCGCACTCGTATTTTGACACATGGCGCGCAGCGCGCCTGGCGCGGAATCTGAAGCGTTGCTTCAATTTTTCTGCCTTTAGAATTTTAATACAGAGCCTTGCTCTTCTGAATCATATGTAGATTTCTTAATCTTTGATGAAGAACTCTTAAGAGTTTTCTCATGGATCTTGAAGATCCCAGAATTTCTAATAAAAATTAATTGATTTTAATTTTCTGTTCTGATAGGTTTTTCCATCATCATTACAGAGCCAGGCATCTTGACCCTGAGCGCAGCGCCACTGCGCCAGCGCACCCGTGTTTGACACGTGGCGCGTAGCGCAGAACGCAGCTCAACTGCGCCAGCGCACCAATGTTAGACACGTGGCGCGCAGCGCAACAGTGCTAGCGCACCTGTGTTAGACACGTGGCGCGCAGTGCAGAGCACAGCGCAACTGCGCAGCGCACCTGTGTTTAACACGTGGCGCTCAGCGCAGAGCTCTGGATCTGAAGCGTTGCTTCAACTTTTAAATTCTGGATTTTTAAACAGAGCTTTGCTCTGATTGGGGGAGGCAGAAGCGTCGCTTCATTTCAAATCTTAGAACTTGAACTGAGCTTTGCTCTGATTGGGAAACAAATGCCCACCCACCGTTGCGCTTACATGGCCCCAAACATGAGTGCGGCGGTGGTAGCATCTCAGTCGTTGGATCAACTTTTGGGGAGTTGAAACGGCTCTCAATGCCTATAAATAGGACCTTTGGTCCTCAGATGATTACCATCTTCTTCATAAGAATTTTTATTCAGAGCCTTGCTCTTCCGTTCAAGAACTTTCAAGAGTTAGAACTCTTTTCAAACTTAGGTAAAATTAAATTAATTTTAAGAAATTAAGGTTTTTACCCATTAACAGAGCCTTGCTCTTAATAGATCTTTGATCTAAAGAAAACCCATTTAGGATTTCACTAGCAGAGCTTTGCTCCATAGGTCTAAAGAGACCTAAAGAGAACTAAAGAGAACCCTATTGGGGTTCCATTAATAGAGCTCTGCTCTCTAAAAGGATTTTTCTTGTGATTTCTTAGTTCATTAATGGAGCTTCGCTCCTTTCAAATCATATAGAAGAACTCTTAAGAGTTTTTCATGGATCTTGAAGATTAAAGATGGAATTTTATTTTTGATGAATTATATCATCTTCTCAGAGCAAAGCTCTCAATGTTCTCAGGGGATTTCTTTAACTTACCCTCATAATTGATTTTGACGGGTGTCACTCCTGTCTGTAGAGTATTGCTCTCGAGGAGTTTAACTTCCTGTGCCTGTTTTGAATAAGAAATTGCCTAATCAGTTTGTCTGCTAATTTTGTTGATTTTCTTTTACAGGAGTAATGGACGCTCACATGTATGATCTCGACGACATTATCTCTTACGGAGACATCCGCTCACTTGGCCGTTCTCAGAATCGAGAATTCACAAACGCCGAGTGTGCCGAAATTATGAGTCGCTTACTCATACAATGGTCAACTGCTTCCTCGGCGTTCCCCTCTTCTGAAGCTTATTGTGGGAGCGATCTGGGAAGCGCTTCCCCTATTCTTTACCGGCGTGCCGCTTAGGGCATTGGATACCGCCGAGGATAAGGTGCACTCGGTGTATTTGATGGGCCTAATCTCAAAGAGAAGGCGAGACAATCTTGTCGACCTCCTGCACCAGGCTTTTCAACAGTCGGCCATACTTGCTGCCTATCGGAGGGTGGAGGACATCCGTGGGGATCCCGGCGCTTGCGATCGCGAAAGAAAGCATACTAGGATGGTTCGCCAGGCCTGGAAAATTCTGGACCAAGTCACTTTTGAGTTTCTCAATCCATGCCCTGGATCTGAGGTTTTGGCATTGTAGTTATTTATATAATGTCTTTGTTTATTGTTTTTATAATTGTAAGAACCTTTTTGCAATATGAATGGAAAATTTCTCATTTAGCGTATTTTATTTCATGTTCTGAATCTTTTGCACATGCATGAATGGGTGTGCCTCGAACGCTTAATTAAATGCAGATTAGCTGTTCTCTTTGTTGTGTTGTTGCCATGTGATTTTAGCGAGTGCGATCTGTAGGTAGCATATAGCTGTCAATCTTGGATTCTTTGTAGGGAGGTGGGGGCTTAGAAAGCAGGGTTAGAATCTGTCACCTAAGACTTTTCAACTTTATGAGCCGTGAGGGTCTCATAAAGAATTTTCTCCCTACCGGTCGAGAGGAACCCGTAAGTGTAATTTCTCCTTCAGAATCGTGAGGATTCCCAAGGGCGTTTTCTCTTGAAAGTCGTAAGGATCTCACAAGAGAATTTACTCCCTTACGAGTCGTGAGGACCCGCAAGTGATGGGTGAAGTTGTCCCTATCCGCATTTCACGGAGCTAGGGGTTGCTTTGGATGCTTCCTACGGGTTCACTGCCGTGTTCTGCGAGGACCAGGCTCTTCTCTGGACGTTTTCCAAGCTACCGTAGTTTAAAGATATCGCGGTCGAGGTTAAGGACATCATAGTCCGTGGATTTAAGGACTCCACAGTCCGTTGTTAGTTTTAAGACATCACGGTCGAGGTTAAGGACATCATAGTCCATGAGTTTAAGGACCTCACAGTCCAATGTTAGTTTTAAGACATCACGGTCAAGGTTAAGGACATCATAGTCCATGAGTTTAAGGACCTCACAGTCCGATGTTAGTTCTAAGACATCACGGTCGAGATTAAAGACATCATAGTCCGTGGATTTAAGGACTCCACAGTCCAATGTTAGTTTTACGACATCACGGTCGAGGTTAAGGACATTATAGTCCGTGGATTTAAGGACTCCACGGTCCATTGTTAGTTTTAAGACATCACGGTCGAGATTAAGGACATCATAGTCCATGAGTTTAAGGACCTCACAGTCCAATGTTAGTTTTAAGACATCACGGTCGAGGTTAAGGACATCATAGTCCATGAGTTTAAGGACCTCACAGTCCGATGTTAGTTTTAAGACATTACGGTCGAGGTTAAGGACATCATAGTCCATGGGTTTAGGGACCCCACAGTCTGTGAAATGTGTGGTTGTCGGGACCCGTCACCTCTTTGAAGACGCTGAGGAATTACAACGACAAATATCAAAGGAGTGAAGAGATGTACCCTTGAACCAAGGTAGAATTAGTTTAAGGACATTACGGTCCATAGTTAGTTTTAAGATATCACGGTCGAGGTTAAGGACATCATAGTCCGTGAGTTTAAGGACCTCACAGTCCGATGTTAGTTTTAAGACATCACGGTCGAGGTTAAGGACATCATAGTCCGTGGGTTTAAGAACTTCACAGTCCAATGTTTGCTCTGGATGCTTCCCATGGGTTCACTGCCGTGTTTGGCGAGGACCAGGCTCCGCTCTGGACGTTTTCCACGGGGTCAGAAGTGACATAATCCACGTTCCACGTAGCCAGGAATTTTGCTCTAGATACTTCCCATGGGTTCACTGCCATGTTCGGCGAGGACTAGACTCCGCTCTGGATGCTTCACACGGGTTCACTGCCATGCTCTGCGAGGACCAGGATCCTCTCTGGACGTTTTCCACGGGTCAGGAGTGACATAATCCGCGTTCCACGTAGCCAAAAATTTTGCTCTGGGTGCTTCCCACGGGTTCACTGCCGTGTTCGGCGAGGACCAGGCTCCGCTCTGGATGCTTCACACGGGTTCACTGCCGTGCTCTGCGAGGACCAGGATCCGCTCTGGATGCTTCACACGGGTTCACTGCCGTGCTCTACGAGGACCAGGATCCGCTCTGGACGTTTTCCACGGGGTCAGAAGTGACATAATCCGCGTTCCACGTAGCCAGGAATTTTGCTCTGGATGCTTCCCACGGGTTCACTGCCGTGTTCGGCGAGGACCAGGCTCCGCTCTGGATGCTTCACATGGGTTCACTGCCGTGCTCTGCGAGGACCAGGATCCACTCTGGACGTTTCCCACGAGGTCAGAAGTGACATAATCCGCGTTTTACGTAGCCAGGAATTTTGCTCTGGATGCTTCCCATGGGTTCACTGCCGTGTTCGGCGAGGACCAGGCTCCGCTCTGGTCAGAAGTGACATAATCCGCGTTCCACGTAGCCAGGAATTTTTTGATTATATCCGCGTTTCATGGAGTTGAGATTTGACTTTCGGTTGTTTGTGCGCCGCCGAGTCATGGAACTGGGAGTTGCCGCTGTTCCATTTTGCTTTATGTTGTGTCTATCGTGATGAGACGAATGTTGAGACGATCTCCAGGCTATCTATGAACCGTTGAGATTCGGCTTCTTCTTCTAATGAAACCTTGGGAGGAAAGGTGAGATTCCTTCTTTGTTTGTGCCCCTGGATTGTATACAGGGATTGACGTGATATCACCTGTAGGGAATAAATTTCATTCATTTTTTTATTATTTCTTTCCGCGATGCTCTATCATTTCAGCTTTTATATCGTGAAGGTCGCAATTGCCCAATCATTTCGGCTATTTTTTCGCGGTGTCCAATCATTTCGGCGATTTGTTTTATTTTTACTCACTGTTTTTTATTGCGAGTTGCCCCATCATGTCGGCTATTTTGCATGCATATATTTTTACTTGCTGACTTTGTTTGCAAGTTGCCCCATCATTTCGGTTATTTCGTATGCATGTGTGGCTCGCTGGCTTTTTGCCGCAAGCTTGGATTTAGATACCGATTTCGGCATCAGCACTGCTACAACTGGGATATGGCCAGGAGCGAATCATCATTTGCCTCCGTCGATATCAAACATAGGTGGCTTAGTAAACAGGGTTAGGATTCTGTCGACTAAGGCTTTTGACTTCACGAGCCGTAAGGGTCTCATAAAGGTATTTCTCCCTGCGAGTCGTGAGGATCTCGTAGGTGCATTTTCTCCTTAAGAATCGTGAGGATTCCTAAGTGCATGTTCTCTTATAAGTCGTAAGGATCCTACAAGAATGTTTTATCCTTATAAGTCGAGAGGAATCACAAGGGTTGTTCACCGTGCGAACATATCCCTAGTCACGGATGGGACTTTGTTAGGGAAATGTTTATTCACGCCCGTAGATTGTATACAAGGGTCAGCATTGAGCCGCTTGTAGAGCAGTATTGGAGGTTGTGGGGGCTGCTCAAGAACAGGTTCAGATCCATGTAGCTTAAGATTTTCAAATCTTATGAGCCGTGAGGGTCCCATAAGAGGATTCTCCTTACGAGTCGTGAGGATCTCGCAAGTGTAATTTCTCCTTAGGAATCGTGGGGATCCCTAAGTGTGTTGCTCCCTTGTGAGTCGTAAGGATCTCACGCAGGTGGTTTCTCCTTACAAAGTCAAGAGGACCTTGCAAGGGTCTTTTAACTAGATTGCGCACTTTCGGGTTTTCACAAAACTCACCGGTGGCCCTGCTGTTTTTACTCACGGAGCCCTTTCAGGTTTTCATCCGTGCCCATTTTGCTTATGGACATACCATTTTTCTTTTCTTTTCTTTTTTTTCTTCTCCTTTTTTTTATTCTAACGAGGTTGCGCCCTTTCGGGTTTTCACAAGACTCGTCGGTAGCCCTTCTGTTTTTACTCACGGAGCCCTTTCGTGTTTTCATCCGTGCCCATTTTGCTTATGGACATACCGTTTTTCCTTTCTTTTTTTTTTATTCTTTTTTTTGTATCAGCTTTGGGACGCTGCAATCCATCGTAGTTTATCGACGTCTCGGTCAACAACTAGTTTTAGGACATAGTGGTCCATTGTTAGTTTAGGGACGTTTCGGTCCGTCGTTAGTTTAAGGACGTTTCGGTCCGTTATTAGTTTAAGGACGTTTCGTTCCATTGTTAGTTTAAGGACGTTTCGGTCCGTTGTAAAGGAAGCCGGTTACTACTTATAGAGTTTGGGCTTAGGAAGACAGCGAGCAGACATAGGCGTCGTCATCTATCATTGACCTAGGTCGTGACTCGTCAAGCGTAGTACTTCTTCAGGAAGCGGCCATTTATTAGCCTGAAAGGTCTTTCACCATGCATGTCCATGAGTAGATAGGCTCCACCCTGGTAGACCTTGTCTATGATGTACGGGCCTTCATAGTTCGGCTCGAATTTTCCTCGTTTAGCACGATTGGGGATCATAGCTCTTTTGACCACTAGCACGAGTTTGCTTTGGCGGAATGTCCTCGGCCTAGTCAATCTTTCGTAAGAGCGCGTCATCTTTGCTTTATAAGCCTCCAGATTTTGTTGCGCTACGAGCTGGGTTTCATCAAGGGCATCGAGCTCCTGAAGCCGAAAGTGAGCATTCTCTTCGTCCGTTAGCTCATAATGGACTGACACTCGTAGAGAGGGTAGCTCTATCTCGAGGGGGAGTACCGCTTCCGTACCGAATACCAATGCGTACGGCGTCATGTTCGTGGCCGTCTTGAACGTAGTCCGATACGCCCAGAGAGCTTCATGCAGTCTCTCATGCCAGTCCTTCTTATTTCGGGACACCGTCTTTTTCATGATCTTCGTCAAGGTCTTATTGAAAGCCTCAGCTAGACCGTTAGCTCGGGGATTATAGACTGAAGAATATCTCCAGTCTATATTGTGTTGTTGTGCAAAGCGGCTGATTTTGTGGCTTCTGTAGGCTGGCCCATTATCGGAGATGATTCGTCTCGGAGTGCCAAACCGATAAATGACGTGTGTCTTGAAGAAATGGAGGATATTCTCCGTCTTCACCTCCCTTAGCGGTACTGCTTCTGACCATTTTGAGAAGTAATCAGTTGTCGCCAAAATGAATCGATGTCCTCTGGACGATGCCGGTTCAATGGGGCCGATTATGTCAGTCCCCCATATTTCAAACGGCCAGCTAACCACTGTCGGATGTAACGGATTCGGATGCTGGTGGAGAAAGTCACCACGAATCTGGCATGAGTGGCATTGCTTCGCATACTCGAGGCAGTCTTGGATCATCGTGGGCCAATAATAACCCATCCGTTTGATCTTCAGCTTCATCTTCGGCCCGGCTTGGTGAGAACCGCAGAGTCCGTCGTGAGTTTCTTGGACGACTCTCTTTGCCTCTTCAGGTCCCAGGCATCTTATCTATAAACAATCAAATGACCTTTTGTACAGAGTATCATTGACGAAGATGAAAGATAGGGCTTGCTTCATGAGTTGATGTTTCGAGGATGCATCTTCAGGCGTTTGACGGGATTTGAAGTAGTCTATAAAGACTTCTCTCCAATCCTCAACCTTTTCTTGGTCTTTTACTTGTAGAGCCACTTGCTCGGTCGCTTCCTTTTCTTCGGACGACTCCGGAGATATTTCTGCTGGTGCGAGGACCCGACGGCTTTGCACAACGATCCTCACGTCATCGAGGTTTTAGTCAGCCAATTCTTTAGCGAGCTTGGCTAATGCATCCGCTTTGCTATTTTCCGCACGCGGTATGCTTTCCAAGGTGTAGGAAGGAATTTGAGTTAGCAGTTGCTGTACTCTCTCGCCGTACTTCACCAGTTCTGGCTTGCACGTTTGATAGTCGTCGTTTACTTGACTAACGACCAGTTGGGAGTCTCCGTATATAAGGAGGTTCTCAATCCCCATGTTGATGGAGATCTCGAGACCTGCTATCAAAGCTTCATACTCGGCTCCATTGTTTGTCCTTGGCTCTGTTAAGGAGAAAGCAAAGCGCATTATCCCTCCTTGTGGGGTTACGAAGATGAGGCCTACCCCTGATTTGATTACGGGGGTGTTTCTTTTGCGCTTCTTCATCGAAGATGCTCCATCGAAGTAAAGTTCCCACCGGGTATCACTTTCGTCGATCGTGTCAAACGCATTCTCGTCTGGCAGTTCGCAATTCAAAGGAGAGTCGGCAGGTATCGGATGTGCAGCGAGGAAGTCAGGGATGGCCTGGCCTTTTACTGCCTTAAGAGGCTGATAAGTTATCGAAAACTCCATCAAAAGCAGGGCCCACTTAGCGAGTCGTCCTGTTAATATGGCCTTCGACATCAAATACTTAAGAGGGTCCACCTTCGATATTAAGCGGACTTCATGCGCCAACGCATAGTGCCTAAGCTTCGTTATTGCAAAGATCAATGCCAGGCAGTGCTTTTCGATGGGAGAATAATTGCTTTCTGCCCCCGGTAGAACTCGACTCAAGTAGTAGAGAGCTCTCTCCTTCCCTTGGTCGTTCTCCTGTGCCCATAACGCGCCTAAGGAGCCTTCAAGGGCGGTTGTATACAGAATGAGAGGCTTTCCCTTGACTGGAGCAGCCATCACCGGCGGATTCTGTAGGTACTACTTGATTTTGTTTAGCGCGCTTTGGCATTTGCGATCCCAAATGAAAGGGGTTCCCTTTTTCATCAGGTGGCTGTAAGGACGACACTTGCCTGACAGATTGGGTATAAATCGCCGGATGTACGCGAGCTTTCCTTGGAGAGACCGCAATTGTTTGAGAGTCCTTGGCGGAGGCATTTCCATGATCGCCTTCATCTTCGACGGGTCTATCTCGATGCCTCGGTGTCTGACGAAGAATCCCAAGAATTTGCCCGAGGAAACTCCGAACGCGCATTTGAGAGGGTTCATTTTCAAGTTGTATTGCCGGAGGCGTTGAAACACGATCTTCAGATGCTCTAGATGTTCCTCGTATTATTTGCTTTTCACCACAAGGTCGTCAATATAGCATTCGACGATTTCATGTATAAGGTCATCGAAGATCTTCGTCATGGCCCTCTGATAGGGGTCCGGAAAGCGGTATGCTTCTGGTCCTCGGGATGCATCTTTATCTGATTATATCCTGACGATCCGTCTATGAAGGAGAAGACTTCGTGGGTGGACGTATTGTCTATCATTAGCTCGATGACTGGTACCGGAAAGTCGTCTTTCGGGCAGGCTTTATTGAGATCCCGAAAGTCCACACATATGCGCACCATCCTATTTTTCTTCATCACCGGGACGATGTTGGCGATCCAGTCAGGATATTGCACCTCTTGAATGAAGCCAAAGTCGATTAGCTTCTTGACCTCGGCGTTGATGCTCATCTCAAGCTCGAGCCGCATTCTTCTCGGCGCTTGTTTGATTGGCTTGACGTCCGGGGATATGAACAGTTTGTGGACAACAATCTTTGGGTCTAGTCCTAGCATCTCGGAATAGTTCCAGGCGAAGCAATCTTTATGCTGCATAAGTACGTCCTTTAGCGCAGCCACCCTTTCTTCAGACAACAGCTCACTGACGAACGTCGGTCGCGGGTCATTCGTCGTCCCTAACTCAATTTTCTTGAGGTCATCTGCAGTGGTATGTATTCCATCTTCTAGCTCTTTTGGTGCCGGTGGAAACTCTGAGATCGCCTCGTCATCATTGTTTTCGAAGCACCAGGGGAGATTATCCATACCGTCGGGCTCTTCTTTTGATAGCGTTATCATATGACAAGTACGAGCTCGCTTCCAATATCGATGTTGATCTGGCTCTACACTTGCTATATGCACGGCTTTTGGTTCGTGCTTCCGTGGCGGATTTATCCTCCAGCTGCTGGACAGAGCGAACTTGCCAAGCTGATATTGGTCTTTGACCCAGTTCTTGAAGGTGAAGCAGTCTTCAATAGGATGTCCTATTGCCCTATGATAGGAGCAATAGTCCGATGAGAGACTTCGCCTGCTTGCTCGGGGTGCTTGTGTTGGAGATAGTACCCTCAGAGTCAATTATTGGATCACAGGCACGTGATTGCAATGATTGAGGGGAGGACCTATCCCAATAGGACAGTCTTACTCGAGATGATAGTATGCTATCTGGTTTATCTTTATCATCGTGTACTGCTTTAGGTGACCTTACGAGTCGCTATTACATGTTGATAGAGCCCCTAGGATTCTTGCTTGACTATCAGCAGTATGAGGGCGATCATATAAGTGAGAGCTGGAGTCTATAAGAACATCCTTAAAAGGTCCCTAGTCGTGGGAGTTTCGAGACAGGGCATCGATACTCCAGAGTAGACTAGTGTATACAGTCGAGACCCCGACGAGGGGCGGTGGCCGGTCTCATAAGCCACTGGTGTCAGTTGGTTCACCTAAGATGTATACAGGTGCTCATTGGGTTATGAGTACACCGGACAGGACTCGCCGGGAACCTGCTAGTTGGTATTATACCTGACGTCAGATAGCAGTTCCCTGGTGACATGTGTACAGGTTAGTTCATCGACCTGAGATCGTCATTTGTCTCGTGTGAGTTCCCACTGTGCTTTGATTACTACCCTACCACGGCTCAAAGGAGTCGTGCAAACAGGTTTTAGTTGGGTACAGTCCCGAGCCACATGGAGGCAGTGAGCGGATCTGCAGGGGTTCGTCTCTCCCGGTATTGGGGGTGAGGTCGCGCTATGTCTAGGAGAGCCAGTACATGAAAAGTCCTTGGCCAAGGCAGGAGATTTGCTGGTAGGTATTCCAGTAGTATCTCAGGGTGTTCTGGGCTACACTCCGACACGACTTGTACCGCTATTGGGGGTCTGACTTTTACCAACCCCCTAGGCCCGCCATGCGATGCTCATAGATGAACGGACCGGACTGTACGGATATTGTCACTGACAGGCTCAGTAGGGTGTCAGGATGAGTTCGCTCATCGACGTCCCTTTTGGTCAATAGCTGGTGGCCCGTCACGTATGGCTGATACCTCTGACGTGCTAGTGGTTAAATCCACAGCCATAGTATTGACGAGTCTTTAGAGTCCACCACACACACAGTTACTCAGGTTTCGGGCGAAACGCTGTAGAGGCCATATGGAGATATGGCAGGGTTCGATCAGATACGTGCGGTATTGCACGGATCGTGATCGGACGGTTTTTACTAGCCGGCTTTGGCTTAAGCCGGATCCTAGTATTAGATAGTTTAGTTTTGTCTCTTTGCATTTGTGTTCAGTGGGAATACAAATGCGGGCATGTATTTGCAGTAGCGGGGTTTTCCTGTAATTTATTACGGGATCGGTTTTCTGAAGTTGCCAGTTTGCATTCCGTTCCGGCCGGTTTTATTTTATTCCTTCACGGCCGGACTTTTCGTTGGAGGGTGTTATTTGCGCTTTGCAAATAACATTTTGTGGAGGGTTTTCTTGCATATTTGTGCCCTCTTCATCATGAGATGCTTTTCTTGTCCATTTCATTGCTTTTCATGTGATGGTTGTTTGATTTGATGAGAAAAGAAATAGGTGTGACCATTTTCATCTTAGCTTATTCTTTTTCTTCTCTTGATTATTGATTCTTTTCTCACACCCATGATGAGTAGGGGCCGGCCACTATTATGAGGTGAGATTGATTTTAGTGGGTGGGGATTTTTATCTCATCTCATGCCTTGGAAAAATTGAGAGCTCCATTTTTCCTTCTCTCAAGTTCATTCTTTTCCTCCACATACCATGGCAACTTCTAAGCCCCAAAAGAGACAACCTACAACTCTAGTCTACAGCAAATTTTGGACGCGTCGGCTAGCCAACTTCGCGCCCGAGTTGCCTCGGTCCAGAGGTGGGAGCCCGTAAACGAACCCGGCTACGTGGTGCCCTTTCCGACGAGGACGTGACGGACGGAGATTCCGCGAGAGATCGGAGTGGAGACGAAGACCGAAGGACACGGATCGCTTGGTATACTTCTCTACCCGTATTTTAGTTTGCTAGTAGCTAGGGTAATGGCCCGATCCGGGATTCCGAAAAGTGCGCGGTGGTGCCGGTTTGCTAGTTTGCAAAGTTTTTGTTTCCGCGTTTCCGGCGTCGGATCGACGGCCGGGGCACCGCCGCGGACTTACATTGGTATAAGAGCCACGCCATTAACCATGCCTAGCTTGCTCTAGTATGTTTAAAACCCGATCGAACAAAAATCGCAAAAACCGTATTTTCAATGCACTGTTCTCTGTCGAAATTTTTCCAGCTCCAAAAAATTTTTCAGGTTGTTTCAGAATACTGTGCATGGAAATCTAAGAAATATGGGAAAAATTGGTCGCGAGATCTCTCCATAACGCCGCGGAACCGCGGCCAAAGCCATGCTTGGGCCGCGGTTCCGCCGCGATTTTAACTGTTCATCGTGCCAAATTTTTCCAGAGGGCTTTAGGCTTGGAAATAGGGGTTTTGGGATATTATTTTTTGGGCCCAGATTTTTTGTAAGTGCTACAGTACTGCTTGGGGCCCACTTCGGTAAAATTGTTTGATCGGATGTTTTAAACATGCTAGTTCACAGTATTTACATTATATCTGCGACCGTGAATGTCACTTGATCGGTAAATCCAGTCTATCTACTATAGCCCGGTTAGACGGATTTGCGAACGTGACATTCACGTTGATGTTCTGTGTTGTGCTGTGATGTTGCGGATTGGTCGTGGAGATAGCCTAGATACAATGTTAGTACAGTTCTGTTTTTTATGTACATTTGATATTGCGGGGCGAGCGTCCGACATGTGGACTGCCGTCACTGCCTGTTTGTATTATTCTTTTGGGGCACGACCAGGTTGCGGTCGATGTACCCGTTGTATGTATATTTTACTTTCTGTACTAGGATTACCCCGCGGAGGGGTGCACGGATAGCCGGGTTCTAGAGGGCAACGGGCCCGCATCTCATGGCTTTGAGACGGAGGGGGCTTTACTCTAAAATTGGCGGGCTATTCGCCGCACTCGTAGGGGGTATAGGATTGACCCAGGAGGGGTGCCCAAGTTACCGGATTCCGTGAAGTGCTGGGTGGTCCATTCACGTTGCTGAAGGGGGCTGCCTCGCTTCAGGTTTTGGCGGGTAACTTGCCGCGCCCGTAGGGGTCTAGGATTTCATTGCACAGGCTATCCACACGACCAGAGGAACATCGGGTTTCAGTAGCGGCTCTATGAAACCCGGGGATCCCAGATATCTGTATTGTTCTATGATGTTGTACATTTCTGTGATGTTGCATTTTATCACGCCTTGAGCGAAAATTATAAATTATATATATACTAGTAGATGTTGTATATGTTTTGCATCCGCGCTAGTCCAGTCCCCGCTCTGTCGTTAGTTAGGTAACCTAACGGGTGATGACGGGACCCAGTGGCGAATGCGGATGGCATATACGTACGTCATTATTTTCGTTCTTTATTGGTGTGATCAATTGATGGGACTGCATTGATTCGGATCAATGCAAGATAAACAAACCTATTCTGATGTTGTTGGAACACTTTTCAAAAAGCTGTTATTGCAAGGGCGTTCTCTTTTGTTTTGCACAGTGGTATTCAGTTGGAATATCCTACTCCTCAGTCGATGAGGCAAGGGCCGAGATCCCTTCACCGGGAGTGAACCCTTGGACAAAAGTTTGCGTCGGGGCAATAACTTCACTATAGCCAATTACTTTTGCTTTGCATCGTGGTATTCAGTTGGAATATCATGCACCCCATCCTACGGGGAAAGAGCCGAGATCCCTTCACCGGGAGTGACCTCTTTAGTAAAGGTTTTCGTTACTATATTTTTCTATAAAGCTATCAGTTCCTTCAACGATATCAAGTTCATTACGTTAAAGGTTTTCGCCAGAAACCATTCGTAGCCCTCCGTCGTTTCATATGGATAGTCAATAGTATTCAAGCTGTGTTTGTTGGCCAAAGTCAAGGCACAGTGTTTGGTAGCTGTTGGTTATTCATATGCGGCATAGATAGATGCGTTGGTTTGGGACAGTCGTATAGCCTTGTTGGCCAAAGTCAAGGGCTTGTGCGGGTGGGTTCAAATCAACCTGGAGAATGACGGGTAGAACTTGACATGTGACTTATGATTTGTTGGCCAAAGTCAAGGTCATAAGAGCATGGGGCAAAAATCCACATCGGAAGTTTCTAAAGAAACTGAAACTTGCCAGATATGCGCATACCTTCTGGAGTGTGATAACGTGAGCGGATTCCGTCACGTTATCATGCGATGATAGTTGGATCCCGATTCCCACTGATGAGTTGGTTTACTCCTCGGGTGATCCCGGCTAATTCTTCTTTTAGGTTTAGGGAAGAATTTGACGTTACAGTGGGAGGTTTCCAGATTAGATAAAGTGATAACCATTCTGATCTAGGATAGAGTGCACGCTGAGTGTTTCTTTTCTCTCTCTCTTTGGCAGCGACCATTGACCCGACCCTAGAATATGACTCAGTGACCAAGTTGACCGAACCTTCTTAACATTGGATTTTGGATTGTCAGAGTTGCAAACCTCATTGTCACTCCTACTTTTACCCTTTTCTCTGGGACACCCCGTATTATTACGAACGTCCACTTCCATTGGACAAAACCATCGTATGGTTATATACAAACTCGAAGGAATTCGAGGATGGTTTCTGGTTCTGGAGAAAACGAATAGGACTATTCAGTTGTCTTTTCTTTTTACCTTCTCTCAGGTTGCAAGTACTCCTTGGTTTAGGAGATAGTACACCTATTACGCAAATTGGATAGTCTTCTTCCAAACCTTAGGCTGGTGCCGAACGGTGGGGAATGAAGAAAACCAATTAGCATAATGATGGTGTACAGAAGGTATTAAGTTAAGACAAAGAAAGGGATTAGTAAGAGGGCAAAGTAAATTGCGACTGCTATTCACGACCAAACCAAGTATTTCTTCGCCAATCCTAAATCACCTTTGTATTTCTCCAGGAGACTCTGTATCACTACGAAGATCCCAAGTTTATTGGATAATCCATCGTATGGTTATATACGAACTCGAAAGGAACTTGTTCCAGTTCGGGGATGGATCCTGGTTCAGGAGAAATAGGAATTAAGTTCATTCGGTTGTCTTTTATCTTCACCTTCTCTCGCATTGCGAGTGCTCCTAGGATTAGGACAGTACACCCATTATGCTTATTGGATAGTCTTCTTCCAAACCATAGGCTGGTGCCGAACGGTAGGGAAGGAAGAAAACCATTTGGCCTAAAGGGGTGTACAGAAGGTAATGACTAAAGACATAAAAAGGGATTTGGAGAGATGGCAAAGAAATATACGGTTACAGTTGTGAATCTGGATAATGGAAGAGGCATTACTAGGAATACCAGGATACCCCATCAAAACATTTCAATGTTTCAGTTTCACTGTGTACTGTTAAAAGAAAACTGATTTCCTAATTAGACACTTGCTCCAGGGTATGTATTTACCAGGCATGATTCTCACATCTGTATGGTTTTACAGATGATGAGTGGGAGTGAGTTATTAGGAATTAGGTGATCATCCTCATTATATTGGGATTCGTTGTAATTGGTGATATTTGAGGAAGTCACCTGGGTTATTTTGTCGGACGACAAATATTTGGTTTTGAATATCCGTTGTTATGCACCAATTTCAAATTGATATATATGTACGTCTATTTTTATAGAGTGAGATATACCTTTTGAAATTATGTCTATGACATTTACCTATATCAGTGGATGGTTAGGTAAGAAGCATTGAACAACGGTGTAATTCTTCTTAACCATAAGTACAGTTTTCAACCTACGACACACAGTGAATGAGTCACTAGACTCAGGGGACTTATACAGAGTATTGTATATTGTCCAGTGTCCATTAGGACAAAGGAGTAGGTACTCGTACTATATTCGGTTTACTTATGACTTCTCTAGTTTTAGACAGGTGTTTCGTAGAAACACAGGGTCTGAGTTTTGAGAAGTTATAGGTATATGAGTAAAGTAGAGAACCAGGTATTGCAAGTATCGGGATTCTTCAAGGTGATCGAAGATGTAGATACTTGTGAATGGTATTCAGTTGATAGTAATGATTAAGAGAACTTGCTTCTCTTTCAGGTTACTCATAATTGGAAGTATTCCTAAGTTGAGTAACGCTGATCGGCCTCCTTCCATTTAGTTGACATGCACTGGAGACAGATACATGATTTGAATCTGGTTCAATTAAATCAGTGTCTCTGTTTCTATATTGGATATAGAACAGTTCATATCTTAACGATGTTAAGGTACGGGGAGTTGTCCAGCTTATGCTTAAAACCAGACTCTGGATAACTCAAGGCATGTTTCTGTAATGGCGGTTTGTGGGTTGACCCGGGCTATGACGAGGGTTGACTTTCTACCATCTGGAAGATCAATAGTGATATTGTTCTTAACTCGCCACAGTTTTAACAAAAACAGATTTTTTTCGGAAAACGGTAGTGGGAGTATGGTAGAACTGGAAGTGATTCCAGAACCGCAAACGATTACTGAAGATTTGATAAGAACCTAAAGATTCAATCTGGTTTGACATTCCATTGGCCACTCCGCAGATAAAGTGGGTAACCTCAGGCGCTCGAGAGGTATTTCGGTATGCTCAAGGACGGTGGCAGGGAGGTTCTTGTTTACCCAGACTTGCCATTACTGTTGTTCCAGACTGTGAGACCCGGCAGGAGGATGAGTATAGCGTCGTTCTAAACTAGCTTTAGAAGTGCACGTGTATATGACTCTGCCAGAGGGTTGTCGTAGTCAGTGGGAGCAGCGGAAGCATGGTGGACAAGTGGCTTATGTCTATTTATAGACTAAAGCAGATATAGCGGAGATAGATCATCTATTTCTGATGCGACAGTCATAGGTTTGACTTCATCAGAATAGGGGATGGATCTGTTAAGAAGGTAGTAGGGTGTGATGTCCTGGTATTTGGATGACATAAACGGAGTAGGAAGTGATATTCCTATACTATGATCGGTTAAACTTTGGTCGTCACACAGTGGTTTCTCCACACAGGACTTGGATCTTATATCGGACATTCTGGTTACTAGATCTAGATTTGGGTGGTTTCCCAATCAGGGTACTTAGACAGCATTCTATGAGTATTTAGAATGAACGACTCCTGGCACGGTAGTGAACCTGCAGGTGATGGAGTCACCCTCTCTAAAGGTGTCTTACAGACTAAAGGGGAGAGGGATACGCATGATTGGCAGATCACTTGCTTAGGCAATTGAGTTGATCATGAGATGTCAAGAACCACTCCAGATGTTGTTCTTGCAGTAGATGCAATAAGTTGATATTGATCCAATCCTGGAGAAACAGTCGGAAGTAGTTTTAGAACATAAGTTGATGTTCTAGGGATATGATAACAACAGCCTCATTCAGGAGACAGTTATCATTCCAGGCTTCCAAGGTGACATGGACGACAGGGTGGTCATCAGAGTTATAGTTTTCCCTCTGACGAGGGGAAGTATTATGGACAGATGGTCCAGGTGGATACTAAGGGAAGGCATGGCGCAGGATACTGATTAAGTTCAGTTGACGATACAGTCTAAGAAGTTTGGATTTGGAGTTCATTTATGAGCTAGGTCCCATCAGACATCCAGACATTCTAAGACAGGTATTGCTCATTTCGGGAGATGGCTTTCTCCGCGAACATGGGATATAGAGAGACATATAAAGAAACACCAGAGCGGATCCACTCACTGAGGCTATTCCTCGAACGCAATAGTTTCGCAAACGAGCTTTGTGAGACTGACTAGTAGAGGAGTTGGGTGTTCGGTATCACACGGGCTGTGAGTATGCGACATAGCAATAATTAGCCTTGAGTGCAAGTGGGAGATTGTTGGAGATAGTGCCCTCAGAGTCAATTATTGGATCACAGGCACGTGATTGCAATGGTTGAGGGGAGGACCTATCCCAGTAGGATAGTCTTACTCGAGATGATAGTATGCTATCTGGTTTATCTTTATCATCGTGTACTGCTTTAGGTGACCTTACGAGTCGCTATTACACGTTGATAGAGCCCCTAGGATTCTTGCTTGACTACCAGCAGTATGAGGGCGATCATATAAGTGAGAGCTGGAGTCTATAAGCACATCCTTAAAAGGTCCCTAGTCGTGGGAGTTTCGAGACAGGGCATCGATACTCCAGAGTAGACTAGTGTATACAGTCGAGACCCCGACGAGGGGCGGTGGCCGGTCTCACAAGCCACTGGTGTCAGTTGGTTCACCTAAGATGTATACAGGTGCTCATTGGGTTATGAGTACACCGGACAGGACTCGCCGGGAACCTGCTAGTTGGTATTATACCTGACGTCAGATAGCAGTTCCCTGGTGACATGTGTACAGGTTAGTTCATCGACCTGAAATCGTCATTTGTCTCGTGTGAGTTCCCACTGTGCTTTGATTACTAACCTACCACGGCTTAAAGGAGTCGTGCAAACAGGTTTTAGTTGGGTACAGTCCCGAGCCACATGGAGGCAGTGAGCGGATCTGCAGGGGTTCGTCTCTCCCGGTATTGGGGTGAGGTCGCTCTGTGTCTAGGAGAGCCAGTACATGAAAAGTCCTTGGACAAGGCAGGAGATTTGCTGGTAGGTATTCCAGTAGTATCTCAGGGTGTTCTGGGCTACACTCCGACACGACTTGTACCGCTATTAGGGGTCTGACTTTTACCAACCCCTAGGCCGGTCATGCGATGCTCATAGATGAACGGACCGGACTGTACGGATATTGTCACTGACAGGCTCAGTAGGGTGTCAGGATGAGTTCGCTTATCGACGTCCCTTTTGGTCAATAGCTGGTGGCCCGTCACGTATGGCTGATACCTCTGATGTGCTAGTGGTTAAATCCACAGCCATAGTATTGACGAGTCTTTAGAGTCCACCACACACACAGTTACTCAGGTTTCAGGCGAAACGCTGTAGAGGCCGTATGGAGATATGGTAGGGTTCGATCAGATACATACGGTATTGCACGGATCATGATCGGACGGTTTTTACTAGCCGGCTTTGGCTTAAACCGGATCCTAGTATTAGATAGTGTAGTTTTGTCTCTTTGCATTTGTGTTCAGTGGGAATACAAATGCGGGCATGTATTTGCAGTAGCGGGGTTTTCCTATAATTTATTACGGGATCAGTTTTCTGAAGTTGCCAGTTTGCATTCCGTTCCGGCCGGTTTTCTTTTATTCCTTCACGGCCGGACTTTCCGTTGGAGGGTGTTATTTGCGCTTTGCAAATAACATTTTGTGGAGGGTTTTCTTGCATATTTGTGGCCTCTTCATCATGAGATGCTTTTCTTGTCCATTTCATTGCTTTTCATGTGATGGTTGTTTGATTTGAGGAGAAAAGAAATGGGTGTGACCATTTTCATCTTAGCTTATTCTTTTTCTTCTCTTGATTATTGATTCTTTTCTCACACCCATGATGAGTAGGGACCGGCCACTATTATGAGGTGAGATTGATTTTACTAGGTGGGGATTTTTATCTCATCTCATGCCTTGGAAAAATTGAGAGCTCCATTTTTCCTTCTCTCAAGTTCATTCTTTTCCTCCACATACCATGGCAACTTCTAAGCCCCAAAAGAAACAACCTACTACTCTAGTCTACAGCAAATCTTGGACGCGTCGGCTAGCCAACTTCGCACCCGAGTTGCCTCGGTCCAGAGGTGGGAGCCCGTAAACGAACCCGGCTACGTGGTGCCCTTTCCGACGAGGACGTGACGGACGGAGATTCCGCGGGAGATCGGAGTGGAGACGAAGACCGAAGGACACGGATCCCTTAGTATACTTCTCTACCCGTATTTTAGTTTGCTAGTAGCTAGGTTAATGGCCCGATCCGGGATTCCGAAAAGTGCACGTTGGTGCCGGTTTGCTAGTTTGCAAAGTTTTTGTTTCCGCGTTTCCGGCGTCGGATCGACGGCCGGGGCGCCGCCGCGGACTTACAGCTTGGACTCCGGAAGAGTAATCATTCGATGCCTTATGGCGAGATCAAGTATCTTCTGTGTTTTGTCTTGAGGAATGGAGTATGCTCGACTCATCTTCTTTATAAGAGACGAGTCTGGATCGCTCGATCCCCGATCGCGTGGCTTCTTGGACCCGTTCTGTCGCTGTCAAACGTTTTTTCCATTCTTTGGTCTGTTTCCGCCTCTGCGTCGGGGCTTTGTTGACAGGGAGGGGCACTTTCATCTTTCTCCGTCTGTTGAAGAAGGCGTTGCGTCCTGGCTTTCTCATAGATGGTCATTTCGCAATTATGGTCGTTTCGAACCTTTTGACCTGCTTCCCTTATAAGCTTGTCCATTTATTCTTCGAACGACGGACTGGGCATTTTCACATCAGGAGCTCTTTCTGGTTCAGGATTAGCATCTTCCCACTGAGCATCCCCTTCTTCATCAAAGTCATGTACAACATAGCAGTCGCGGAGTAGCTCCCGTTTCTTGGATTGAACATACCCAAGCCCGGTCGTTTCCATTTTCCCGTTGGGCAATTTCCGCTGTGTTCCAGGAACGTTCCAGATCCTGTTATAAAACCGTGCTTGTCGAGCAGTTTGTTTGAGAGGTACGCCTTGGCGTCTCAAGAGTATCCTTAGTCCGTCTGTGTAATATCTGGGCAAGCGGATGGGCTGGAGCCTGTCGAGTGTAGAATCCGCGCCGTACCAGATTTCTTTCTCCACTTTAATTTCCCCAGATCAGTAGAATAGGATCGCCTTTTCATCTTCTCCCCGGGGAGGGACATAGAATGTCTGCAGCTCTTCCACATTGTAGGTAGCAAGTGCGTATAGTTCTTTATGATGCTTAGACGGGACCATGGCAACTTGCAAACTTTGCTCTTCATCGGCGAAGGTTTGTATGGATGGTCGGGCAGAGAATACGGCATTGACCTCATCTTCCGAGTTGCTGCCGAAGATCAATATAGGGGCGGACGGTCCGTGACCCATTTGATCCATCTGGGCTAGCTTGTCGATTAAAGCCTGGAAGGTGGTCGGTTTGAAGAACATCATGAACTGTGAAATAGTTGTTGGATATAGTGCCCTCAAAGTCAATTATTGGATCGCAGGTACGTGATTGCAATGATTGAGGGAGGACCTATACCGATATGAAAGTCTTGCTCGAGATGATAGTATTCTATCCGGTTTGTCTTTATCATCGTTTACATGCTTTAGTTCTCTATTGCATGTTGATAGAGCCCATAGGATTCTTGCTTGACTGCCACCAGTATGATGGCGATCATATACGTGGGAGCTGGGGTCTGTAAGCATCCTTAAAGTGTCCCTAGTCGTAGGAGTTTCGAGACAGGGCATCGATACTCCAGAGTAGACTAGTGTATACAGTCGAGACCCCGACGAGGGGCGGTGGCCGGTCTCACAAGCCATTGGTGTCAGTTGGTTCACCTAAGATGTATACAGGTGCTCATTGCGTTATGAGTACACCGGACAGGACTCGCCGGGAACATGCTAGTTGGTATTATATATATCGTCAGATAGCAGTTCCCTGGTGACATGTGCACAGGTTAGTTTGTCGACCTGAGATCGTCATTTGTCTCATGTGAGTTCCCACTGTGCTTTGATTACTACCCTACCACGCTCAAAGGAGACGTGCAAACAGGTTTTAGTTCGGTACAGTCCCGAGTCACATGGAGGCAGTGAGCGGATCGTCGGGGATTCTTCTCTCCCGGTATTAGGGGTTGATGTCGCACAGTGCACGGGTGGCCATCACTAGAAATCCTCAGCCAAGGTAGTGGAGAATTACTGATTTGGATCAGTAGTTTCTCAGGAGGTGATGGGCTTCATACCGACACGAATTATCGCGTTATTAGGGGTCTGACTTTATCCACCCCCCTAGACTCGATATGCGATACTCTTAGACGAACGGACCGGACTGTACGGATATTGTCACTATCAGGCTCAGTAGGGTTTCTGGATGAGTTCGCTCGTCAGCTTCCCTTCTAATCAATACATAGGCAACCGTTACGTACAGTTAGTACCTCTGACGTGCTAGTGGTTATACCCAGTGCCAGTGTGTTGATGAGTTATTAGAGTCCCCCATAGACAGTTTCCCAAGTTCGGGCGAAACGTTGTAGAGGCCGTATGGTTTTATGGAAGGGTTCGGAAAATGCACGTGCGTTTACGCACATGTCATATTTCGGGCAGATAATACTGGTAGGCTTTGGTTTAAGCCGGATCCGAGTATTATACTGTGTAGATATAATATCTTTGTCTCAGTTGCCTTTGTATTCGGTTGTAATACAAATGCGGGTATATTTATACTGTTACGGGGTTATCCTAAAATCCGTTTCGGGATAGCTTTTGGAAGTTGCCAGTTTCCAGTTTTCTATCGCCCGTATTTAACATTCAGTTAAATGCGGATTTATCTTTTCGTCTTGAGGGTGAGTCATGAGTGTGTGGAAGCTTCTAGATGGTGACTAGGATGATGAGGTGGCTAGTGAGTCATTAGTGCATTGATTATGCATTTAACGATTGGATGACTAAGGTTTATGATTCATTGTATGCATTAATGATAATGCAAGGTGTCTAAATGACTCATTCTTCTCATTATTGTTAAGGTCACCCTCCCCACTCCTACACTCACCTCCCTCCTCCTTTTATAGTGGCCGGCCCCTCTTGCTAGAGGAGAAGGTTGTTCATTTGGAAAAAAGATTATGCTTTTGCTTCATGAAAATTAAGATTGCTCATTTCTCATTTTCACCCGATCCAAAAGGCAACTTCATTAACCGTTCATCCATAGCTTTGGATGTAACGAGACAAAGTGTTCTACTCATTCTCTACATCAATCTTGGTCATCTCTTTTAGCAAACTTGATGATCGAGTTTCCTCGGTTCAGAGGCGGGAGCCCGTTTAAAGATCCGTCGACGTGGTTCCACCTTGACGAGAAGACTGGAGATTCAGGAGATCGGTGCAGCCGCAACAAAGAGTGGGATGATAGTTGAAGACCGAAGGACTCGAATCGTTCGGTATAACATTTCTACCCACTTTGTAGTTTGTTAGTTTAGCTGCAGATCCGGGTTATAGTATACGATAGCGCCAGTCAAAAAGTTTTTGATCCGCATTTTGCGTCTGTTAGACGGCCGGGGCGCTACCGTAGACTTACAGTAGTATCAGAGCCTCACCATTAAGCTTTACAAACTTGTGCTAACGCGTTTAAAATATCGATCGAGCGAAATTTCCAAAACTGCAATTTTCTGGTTTAAAGTTTCTGTCGATTTTTAAAAGGGTCTAAAAATTATTTTGCATATCACAGAAAATTAAGCAGGTTTTTTGAAGAAACCTCAAGAAAAATGATCAACTGAATCGACCATACGGCCGCGGAAACGCGGTCAAAGCCTAGCTTTGACCGCGGAACCGTGGCCGTCTTGGTGATTCAGTTGGCCAATTTTCTTCTGGTGTTTCTACATAGTGAATTGTGGTTTTTGGTACTGTTCTTTTAGGCCCAGATTTTGTTACTGTACAGCAGATGTACGTGGGGCCCACTTCGGGAAGTTTTGTCGATCGAAATTTTAAACTTGTTAGTTTGCAGTACTTACGTTATATCTCCGACCGGGAATGTCATTTGAGCGGTAAATTGCGTCTAATTGCTATAGCTCTTTTAGACGGATTTGCGAACGTGACATTCGCGTTGATGTTCTGTGTTGTGCTGTGATGTTGCGGATTTGTCGTAGTGGATAGCAGTGTGCAATGGTAGTGCATTTTGAATTTATTTGTACATTTGATATTGCAGGGAGAGCGTCCAACATGTAGACTGCCGTCACTGCCTGTTTGTATAATATTCTTTTGGGACACGACCGAGCTGAGGTCGATGTACCCGTTGTACATATTTTTATTTCTGTACTAGGTTTACCCCGCGACGGAGTGCACAGATAGCCGGGTTCTGAAGGGCAACGGGTCCGTATCTCATGGCTTTGAGAGGCAGAGGGGCCTCACTCTAGAATTGGCAGACTATTCGCCGCACTCGTAGGGGGTACAGGTTGACCCAAGGAGGGGTGCTCAAGTTACCGGATTCCGTGAAGTGCTGGGTGGTCCATTCACTTTGCTGTAGGGGCTGCCTTGCTTCAGGTTTTGGCGGGTAACTTGCCGCACCCGTAGGGGTCTAGGTTTCATTGCACAGGCTATCCACACGACCAGGAGAACGTCGGATTTCAGTAGTGGCTCTGTGAAACCCGGGGATCCCAGATTATCTGTATTGTTCTGTGATGCTTATTACTTTTCTGTAATGTTACATATTATCACGCCTGGAGCGATTACTGTATTATGGTATATATACTATTAGATATTGTATATGTTTTACACCCGCGCTAGTCCAGTCCCAGCTCTGTCGTTAGTTAAGTAACCTAACGGGTGATGACGGGACCCAGTGGCGAATGCGGATGGTATATACGTACATTATATTTTCGTTCTTTTCTGGTGTGATTATTTGATGGGACTGCATTGATTCTTATCAATGCAAAGATAAAACAAACCTATATTTGATGTTGTTGGAACAGTTTTAAAAGGTGTTATTACAAAGACGTTTCCTTTTGTTTTGCATAGTGATATTCAGTTTGGAATATCCTGCACCTCACTCGACGAGGCAAGGGCCGATATCCCTTCACCGGGAGTGACCCCTTGGGCAGAAGTTTGCGTCAGGGCAATAACTTCACTATAGTCAATTACAAGTTGCTTTGCATCACGGTATTCAGTTGGAATATCCTGCACCTCATTCCACGAGGAAAGAGCCGATATCCCTTCACCGGGAGTGACCTCTTTAGTAAAAGGTTTTCGCCACTATATCTTTATAAAAAGCTATCAGGTTCCTTCAACGAGATCAAGTTCATTACATTAAAGGTTTTTCGCCAAAAACCAGTCATAGCCCTCCGTCATTTCTTATGGATGGTCAGTAGTATTCAAGCTATGTTTGTTGACTAAAGTCAAGGCATAGTGTTTGGTAGCTGCTGGGTATTCATCTGTTGCATAGATAGATGCGTTGGTTTGGGACAGTCGTACTGCCTTGTTGACTAAAGTCAAGGGTGGCTACGGGTGGGTTCAAATCAACCAGGATAATGACGGGTAGAACTTGACATGTGACTTATGATTTGTTGACTAAAGTCAAGGTCATAAGAGCATGAGGCAAAAATCATATCGGGAGTTTCTAAAGAAACTGAAACTTGCCAAGTATTCGCATACCTTCTGGTGTGTGATAACATGAGTGGATTCCGTCACGTTATCATGCGATGAGAGTTGCATCCTGATTCCCACTGATGAGTTGGTTTACTCTTCGGGTGATCCCGATTGATTCTTCTTTCAGGTTTGGAGAAGAATTTGACGGTACAGTGGGAGGTTTCCTGATTAGATAAAGTGATAACCATTCTGATCTGGGTTAGAGTGCACGTAGAGTGTTTCTTTTCTCTCTCTCTCTCTTTGGCAGCGACCTTTGACCGACCCTAGACTATGACTCAGTGACCAAGTTGAACGAACCTTCTTAAAAATACTGGCTTTTTGGATTGTCTAAAGTTGCATAAGTCATTGCCGCTCCTTCTTTTACCCTTTGTATTTCTCAGAACACCCCGTATTATTACGAGCATCCACCTCCATTGGATAGATCCTTCGTATGGTTATATACGAACTCGAAGGTACTACTTCGAGGATGGATCCTGGTTCAAGAGAAATAGAATTGGTTTATTCAGTTGTCTTTTATTATCACCTTCTCACAGGTTGCGAGAGCTCCTTAGTTATAGGAGAGTACACCTATTACGCTTATTGGATAGTCTTATTCCAAACCATAGGCAGGTGCCGAAAGGTAGGGAATGAAGAAAACCAATTAGCCTAAGTAGATTGTACAGAAGGTAATAACTAAAGGCAAAATAAAGGGATTAGAAAGTGGGCAAAGTAAATTGCGACTGTTATCATTCACGACCAAACCGTGTACTTCATCGCCACTCCTATTTCACCTTTGCTTTTTTCCCCAGTTCGGGAGAAATTGAATAAGGTATTATTCAGTTGTCTTTTATCATCACCTTCTCTCAAGTTGCGAGTACTCCTTGGTTTAGGAGGGTACACCTATTATGCTTACTGGTTAGTCTTCTTCCAAACCATAGGCTGGTGCCGAACGGTAGGGAAGGAAGAAAACCATTTAGCCTAACGAAGGTGTACAGAAGGTAACGACTAAAGACAAATAAAGGGATTTGGAGAGATGGCAAAGAAATATACGGTTATAGTCATGAATTGGATTATGGAAGAGGCATTACTAGGAATACCAGGATACCCCTACAAAACATTTTCATGTTTTAGTGCATTGTTAAAGGAGAACTGATTTCCCGATTAGATACTTACTCCAAGGTATGTATTTACCAGGTATGATTCTCACATCTGTATGGTTTTACAGATGATGAGTGGGAGTAGGTTATTGGGAATAAGGTGATCATCCTCATTATATCGGAATTCATTGTAATTGGTGATATTTTAGGAAGTCGCCTGAGTTTTTGCTGGACGGCATGTATTTGGTTTCGAGTATCCGTTGTTGTGCACCAATTTCAAAGTGATATATCTGTACGTTTATTTTTTATAAAGTGAGATATAACTTTTTGAAATTATGTCCGTGATATTTACCTATATCAGTTGACGATTGGGTAAGGAGCAATAAACAACGAAGTAGTTCTTAAACCATAAGTACAGTTTTCAACCTACGATGCACAGGTTTTTGAGTTATTCAACTCAGCGGACTTATACAGAGTATTGTATGTTGTCCAGAGTCCGTCAGGACAAAGGGGTTGGTCCTCGTACTATGTTCTGTTTACTTATGACTTCTCTAGTTTTTTAGACAAGTGTTTCGTAGAAATACAAGGTCTAAGTTTTGAGAAGTTGTGGGTATAAGAATAAAGTAGAGGACCAAATGTCGCAAGTATCGGGATTCTTCAAAGGGATCGAAGATATAGATTCTTGTGATTTGTATTCAGTTGATAGTAATGGTTTTGAGAAACTTGTTTCTCTTTCAGGTTACTCATAATTGAATGTATTCCTAAATTGAGTAATGCTGATTAGCCTCTCTCCATTAAGTTGATATGCGCTGGAGACAGCTGCATGTTTTGAATCTGGTTCCAATTAAATAAGTGCCAAAGTTTCTATATTGGATACAGAATGGTTCATATCTTAACGATGTTAAGGTAAGATGAGTTGTCCAGCTTATGCTTAAAACCAGACACTGGATAACTCAAGGCACGTTTCTGTAATGGCAGTTTGTGGGTTGACCCTGACTTTGACGAGGGTTGACTTTCTACCATCTGGAAGATCAATAGTGATATTGTTCTTGACTCGCCACAGTTTTAGTAAAATGGATTTTTTCAGAAAACAGTAGTGGGAGTATGGTAGAACTGGAAGTGATTCCAGAATCGCAAACGATTACGGAAAATTTAATAGGACCTATATATTCAATCAGGTTTGACATTCCATTAGCCACTCCGCAGATATGGTGGGTAACCTCAGACACCCGAGAGGTACTCTGGTAGCCTCAAGGACGGTGACAGGGAGGTTCTTGTTTACCCAGACTTGACACTACTGTTGTTCCAGGCTATGAGACCCAGCAGGAGATTAAGTATAGCGTCGTTCTAAACTGGCTTTAGAAGTGCACGTATATATTATTCTGCCAGAGGGTTGTTGTGGTCAGTGGGAGCAGCGGAAGCATAGTGGGCAAGTAGCTTATGTCTATTTATAGACTTAAGCGGTTATAGCGGAGATAGATCATCTATTTTTGATGTGACAGTCATGGCTTTGACTTCATCAGAATACGGATGGATCTGTTGAGAAGATAGTAGGGTGTGATGTCCTGGTATTTGGATGACATACACAGAGTAGGAAGTAAAATTCCTATACTACGATCGGTTGTACTTTGGTCGTCACACAGTTGGTTCTCCACAAAGGATATGGATATAATATCAGACATTATGGTTACTAGATCTATGGTTTTAGATCTAGAATTGGGTAGTTTCCCAATTTGGGTACTTTGACAGTATTCTAATGGTATTTTAGAATAGATGACTCCTGGCATGGTGGTGTACCTGCAGATGATGGAATCACCCTCTCTAAAGTGTCTTACAGACTAAAGGGGAGAGGGATGTGCATGATTGACAGATCACTTGCTTAGGCAATTGAGTCAATCGTGAGATGTCAAGTACCACACCAGATGTTGTTTTTGCACTAGATGCAATAAGTTTATATTAATCCAATCCTGAAGAAACATAAGGAAGCAGTTTTAGAACATAAGTGCATGTTCTATGGATTTGATGACGGCAGCCTCCTTCGGGAGACGGTTATCATTCCAGGCTTCAAAGGTGACATGTATGACAGAGTGATTGTCAGGGTTATAGTTTTCCCTCAGACGAGGGACAGTATTATGGACAGGTGGTCCAAGAGGATACTGTGGGAGGCATGGTGCGCAATACTGATTAGGTTCAGTTATCAATACAGTCTAAGAAGTTTGGATTTAGAGTTCATTATGAACTAGGTCCCATCATATATCCAGACATATTCTAAGACAGGTATTACTCGATTCGGGAGATGGCTTTCTCCGCAAACTTGAGATTAAGAGAGACATAGAAAGAAACATCAGGGCGGATCCACTCACTGAGGTGCTTTGTGAAACTGATTAGTAGAGGAGTTGGATGTTCGGTATCACACGGGCTGTGAGTATGCGACATCGCAATAATTAGCCTTAAGTGCAAGTGGGAGATTGTTGGATATAGTGCTCTCAAAGTCAATTATTGGATCGCAGGTACGTGATTGCAATGATTGAGGGAGGACCTATACCGATATGAAAGTCTTGCTCGAGATGATAGTATGCTATCTGGTTTGTCTTTATCATCGTTTACATGCTTTAGTTCTCTATTGCATGTTGATAGAGCCCATAGGATTCTTGCTTGACTGCCACCAGTATGATGGCGATCATATACGTGGGAGCTGGGGTCTGTAAGCACATCCTTAAAGTGTCCCTAGTCGTAGGAGTTTCGAGACAGGGCATCGATACTCCAGAGTAGATTAGTGTATACAGTCGAGACCCCGACGAGGGGCGATGGCCGGTCTCACAAGCCATTGGTGTCAGTTGGTTCACCTAAGATGTATACAGGTGCTCATTGCGTTATGAGTACACCGGACAGGACTCGCCGGGAACATGCTAGTTGGTATTATATATATCGTCAGATAGCAGTTTCCTGGTGACATGTGCACAGGTTAGTTTGTCGACCTGAGATCGTCATTTGTCTCATGTGAGTTCCCACTGTGCTTTGATTACTACCCTACCACGCTCAAAGGAGACGTGCAAACAGGTTTTAGTTCGGTACAGTCCCGAGCCACATGGAGGCAGTGAGCAGATCGTCGGGGATTCGTCTCTCCCGGTATTAGGGGTTGATGTCGCACAGTGTACGGGTGGCCATCACTAGAAATCCTCGGCCGAGGTAGTGGAGAATTACTGATTTGGATCGGTAGTTTCTCAGGAGGTGATGGGCTTCATACCGACACGAATTATCGCGTTATTAGGGGTCTGACTTTATCCACCCCCCTAGACTCGATATGCGATACTCTTAGATGAACGGACCGGACTGTACGGATATTGTCACTGTCAGGCTCAGTAGGGTTTCTGGATGAGTTCGCTCGTCAGCTTCCCTTCCAATCAATACATAGGCAACCGTTACGTACAGTTAGTACCTCTGACGTGCTAGTGGTTATACCCAGTGCCAGTGTGTTGATGAGTCATTAGAGTCCCCCACAGACAGTTTTCCAAGTTCGGGCGAAACGTTGTAGAGGTCGTATGGTTTTATGGCAGGGTTCGGAAAATGCACGTGCGTTTACGCACGTGTCATATTTCGGGCAGATAATACTGGTAGGTTTTGGTTTAAGCCGGATCCGAGTATTATACTGTGTAGATATAATATCTTTGTCTCAGTTGCATTTGTATTCGGTTGTAATACAAATGCGGGTATGTTTATACTGTTACGGGGTTATCCTGAAATCCATTTCGGGATCGCTTTTGGAAGTTGCCAGTTTCCAGTTTTCTATCGCCCGTATTTAACATTCGGTTAAATGCGGATTTATCTTTTCGGTTTGAGGCTGAGTCATAAGTGTGTGGAAGCTTCTAGATGGTGACTAGGATGATGAGGTGGCTGGTGAGTCATTAGTGCATTGATTATGCATTTAATGAATGGATGACTAAGGTTTATGATTCATTGTATGCATTAATGATAATGCAAGGTGTCTAAATGACTCATTCTTCTCATTATTGTTAAGGTCACCCTCCCCACTCCTACACTCACCTCCCTCCTCCTTTTATAGTGGCCGACCCCTCTTGCTGGAGGAGAAGGTTGTTCATTTGGAAAAAAGATTAGGCTTTTGCTTCATGAAAATTAAGATTGCTCATTTCTCATTTTCACCCGATCCAAAAGGCAACTTCATTAACCGTTCATCCATTGCTTTGGATGTAACGAGACAAAGTGTTCTACTCATTCTCTACATCAATCTTGGTCATCTCTTTTAGCAAACTTGATGATCGAGTTGCCTCGGTTCAGAGGCGGGAGCCCGTTTAAAGATCCGTCGACGTCGTGCCACCTGGACGAGAAGACTGGAGATTCAGGAGATCGGAGCAGCTGCAACTAAGCGTGGGATGATGGTTGAAGACTGAAGGAATCGGATCGTTCGGTATAACATTTCTACCCACTTTGTAGTTTGTTAGTTTAGCTTTAATGGCAGATCCGGGTTATAGTATACGATAGCGCCTGTCAAAAAGTTTTTGTTCCGCATTTGGCGTCTGTTAGACGGCCGGAGCGCTACCGTAGACTTACAATAGTTGCATGAGTGTCTAAGGTGCCCACAAACATGCCCACCGCTGGTGCTTCTTTGATGCGTTGTTCGCACTTCGACCACAGATTCCGCCATCGGATCGCGTACTGAACCCACGTCTCGCCCGGCTTCACCCTGGCATTGATCAGTGCCGTGATTGGGGTACGCTCGCTGGCGCTTGCGAAACGCTGGGTAAACAACAACTCCATTTCAGCGAAAGTTTTGACGGATTCATTTGGAAGTTCGGAGTACCACTCAAATACCGTCTTTGATAAACTACCGACGAATTGGTGAAGCAAAAGCTTATCATCGCCGCCGGTGTTGCCATAAAGAGCCCTGAATTGGGCGACATGTTGATGGGGATTGCCTGTCCCCTTGTACACATGGAATTTCGGGATCGTATAGCCCGGCGGGTATTTTATCTGATCATACCAACCTGGATACGGTCGCCCCGTTCTAACAACTTGTCCAGCCGCTTCGTTTTCCTAGTGAACTCGTATCTGCTGAGCGATGTAATCATCCATGGCGGACTTGGAAATAGTTTCCTCCTTGGCTGCTGAAAGCGCCGGAGGTGGGTTCGATATTTCTCCTCTGTCATCTTCAATTATTACTGGAAGATCTTCGGCTGGGGGATCCGGCTGGATCATCATGCCCACCATATCTTGGAATAGAAGGGCTATTCATTTTATATTGGCTGCTTGTTCCGCAGCCTCTTTGTCCTTCTTCTCAAGTATTCTCTGAAGGAATTCGGCATCAGTTTCTTGCTCATGGCGTTGCTCCGAGGATGCCTCTGGGATTTCTTTTATCCCGGTGAGTGCGGCCATCGTAGTCATCATTTCTTGAAGCTTCTGCTGCTGCTCTTGGGCTTTAGTCACTGATCGCGTAAGCGGTCGATGACCTGTGGAGATACGGCTATCCTTTTTTTCGGATGCAATATAGACGGTATGCACCACCATGCCGCCAGACTTATGGCGTTTGGGCTCAGTGCCTTTGACTTTTGTCGAAGGCATGGGGATTTTCTCCGGCCTTCTTCTCTTATGGGCGGTCAAAGTTGAGGGGGCCGTTTCAGTGGGCGCCCAGGTAGCCGTCGTCTTTTGCGGCTTAACAGGACGGTTTTCTTCCTGTCGGACCATCAGCTTCTTCTGCTGGCGGGAGAACTTTGGATCAATCACTGAGTCTTGGACTTGACGACAGACCTTGTAGATTTTAGAGGATAGCCGTTGAGGAGGCTGTTCCAGCTTTATTTCTGTGACAGTCTCCACTGGCGGCGGAGACCTTTTCAGCACGGCGGTAGGAGAATTCCTGCGCACCTTATTCAGCAGTTCAAAGCTGTTCCCGGTTGGAACAGCAGCATTAACTTCCACCGTTGGAGCTGGTGGAGTTAGCCCAGAGGGGGAGTTGCCCCCAGCCCTCCTTACTCGGCGCCAGTGGCGACGTCGAGCGTGTCGAGTCATTGGGGTTGGTTCGGCGATGGGAATGGTTTTGTCTTGCCCCCTGTTCAGGTGAGGGGTTGTTGCTGGCGTCAGCCTCTTAAAGACTGATGTCCGTTGAGAAGCCGTGTCCAACCGGTCAAAAACAGATTTCTGAGCGGGAGCGGGAATGGGAGCAGTCAGTCTTGTAAAGACCGACTCTCTGGCAGGAGAAGCCGCCTTGACGACTTCAACAGCAGTGATGGCTATCTTCTTTGGGATGGCCACTTCAGGTATCATGGGCTTCTTGGCAGGCCCATCAGAGTTCATGCTCAGTCTAGTGAAGACCGAGGGGTTGGAGTTGGATGACCCGTTGTGAGGGGCCGTGGTAGTAGCAAGCCGATCGAAGACCGACTTCTTGGGAGCATCCGGTGCGGGCGTAGGAACGGTGAAGCTCGCTGGCGGGAGCATGGTCCCAAAAAACAATCCTGTGGTGGCTTGGGTGACCTGTTCCACTGGCATCGTGAATAAGGAGGCCGCTTGGGGCCCATAAGCTACACCTCCAGGTGAGGCGGAGCGTAGGTTGCAGTTGCATGTGGAACACTTCGAGCAGGTGAACGCCATTGATCCTTTGCTTTCTGCACCAAGCAAAATGCTAAATCTTAGTATCTCGAAACCCAGGGGCAACCATTGGCAAACCGCGATCGGTTCGCGAACACGACACACGAAGGGTGGAGTGGAAAGAGGAAAAGGTCCCACCGGGCGTGCCAGAATCTGTTCCCCTCCGAAAGACGCGGCAGAAGACGTGATAAACGTCTTGCCTGAATTTCGGGGCAGATATTAATTGGTGCTATCCGTCCACCTCTCCGAAAATGCCAAGTTGATTTATGACACAGTGTATCGAAGGTTTAAACGGATGCGGCCGATGTAGCAAACTTCGTCAGATTCCCTCTCGTTTAAGGGGTTTTTGATTGTGGGGACGCTCTTCCCTATAGGCATAAGCCCCTGCAGTTAATTACGCTACAGCATCGCGGTAACAACTTTCTCCTTCTCCATATGGTCACTTCGTGTCGTGGGTGTTTGTTTTGTTTATGGTTGCCCATGGATTGTATACAGGGACTAAGTTATGTTGTCGCCCGTAGGACGTGGACTAGTCCAAATCCGTATCTTTCTTAGATTTGGGTTTGGGGGTTTGGGTTTAAGGATACGTTAGCCTCCTTTGAGACTAAGATCAACTTAAACGTCAGTTAAGGATACGTTAGTCTAATTTAAGACTAAGATCGACTTAACGGGATCATTTAGATCCGACAAAAGAGCAATTGGGGGCTCTATTGTTTAGTTTAGTGACATTGCGGTCGATTAGTTTAAGGACATTACGGTCCATTGTTATTTTAAAGACATCACGGTCCAGGTTAAGGACATCATAGTCCATGGGTTTAAGGACCCCACAGTCCAACGTTAGTTTGAAGACGTCATGGTCGAGGTTAAGGACATCATAGTCCGTGAGTTTAAGGACTCCACAGTCCGACGTTAGTTTTAAGACATCACGGTCGAGGTTAAGGACATCATAGTCCGTGGATTTAAGGACTCCACAGTTCGATATTAGTTTTAAGACATCACGGTCGAGGTTAAGGACATCATAGTCCGTGGATTTAAGGACTCCACAGTCCAATATTAGTTTTAAGACATCACGGTCGAGGTTAAGGACATCATAGTCCGTGGATTTAAGGACTCCACAGTCCGATATTAGTTTTAAGACATCACGGTCGAGGTTAAGGACATCATAGTCCATGAGTTTAAGGACCTCACAGTCCGTAAAATGTGTGGTCGTCGGGACCCGTCACCTCTTTGAAGACGTTTAGGAATTACAACGACAAATATCAAAGGAGTGAAGAGATGTACCCTTGAACCGGGATGATTTGGTTGAAAGAGCAGATGTGCTCAGTTCAAAATAAGTTGAGGACTTATGGCCAGAATTGGGCTAAGTCCAATAAAAATGTTTTGACATTTTATTTCTGTTCTGGCCATTAAGCCTTTATTTGGGCTCGGCCCTTTTTAATAATGCCAAGCATTAGGCTCTGTCATTTTGTCTGGTGTTAAATGCATAGCATTTATCAGGAACAAAGTGGTGTTCTGACAGTACGCCACGTGGCGCGTCAGGCGCTTTGCGCCAATTAAAGAGCGCATTGAGCTAACGCACGCGAAGGTGACACGTGCCGCGCTCAGCGCTAAACGCCGGTTCATTAGCGCACTTGCGCTTTCCATCTATGAGCGCTTTGCGCTAGTCTGTTGGGGCGCCAGCGAGCGACATGTGGCGCGCTTGGCGCTGAGAGCCAGTTTATGAGCGCAGCGCTCTGTTTCAGGAGCGCAAAGCGCAGATTGTGTCTCTGGTTGACACGTGGCAAGTTCTGGCGCCGTGCGCCAGTCCAATGAGCGCAAGGGCGCAGTTCATGAGTGCAAGGCACTTTTCAATAGCGCAAAGCGCATCTGATCGATTTTAAGATCATAGAACAACTTTTACGTTCTTTTAAGGAGGCTTTGCCTCAAGATCCAAGAACAAAGGTTCTTGTTTTGATAAAAGGCTCTACCTTTATAGATCAAAAGATCTGTTAGTGAAGTATTTTACTTCTTTTATTTTTTTTTAATTAGATCTTTTGATCTTTCTTCTTATCATCAAAGACCTTGGTCTTTTTTAGATCTATGACCTTTTTAGAAGAGGATTCTTCTTTTTATGAGATGATTTCATCTCTGTTTTTTCAAGAACATAGTTCTTTTTTTTTACCTTGAATATGAAGAAAACTCTTCTTTTCTTAAGAGCTCGCTCTTTTTTGCATAGGTTTTTTTTCTCTCTTCTTCTTGTATCTCTTTCTCAGACTTGAAGTCTAGGGTCCTTTATATAGGGCCAAACGATTTGTTAAATCAGTTTTAAGAGATCTTTCTCGGATTGATTTGGGAATATTTCCCACCGTTGGATCTTTGATCCTAAGACTTCTGTTTGACAGAAGATAATCTTCTTGTTCTTAATAAGATTGAGAAATCTTTCCATGCAGAATTTGTTCTGTTTTTGGTAATTCATTATTTACCATTGGATCATTGATCCAACGGTGCTTAAAGCACAATCTTGTTGTTTGGAAAGATTTTGAGAAATCTTTCCTTAACAGAATTTTAATTCTGGTTAATTAATGATTTATCATCATTATTAGATTCTTTGATTCAACGATGGAAATTTTTAATTCCAGCGCTGGCGCACCTACGTTAGACACGTGGCGCGCAGCACAGAGCGCAGCGCAACTGCGCAGCGCAACTGCGCAACGCAACTGTGCTTGACACGTGGCGCGCAGCGCAGAACGCTGGTTCTGAAGCGTTGCTTCAGCAGAGCGCTGGATCTGAAGCGTTGCTTCAACAGAGGTGTCTTTTCACCTTCCTTTTTAAGTCAAACTTGTATTCCCTAAAATTTTTCATTTCCCAATCTTGGAAATAGTTCCATTGTGCACAAAATTTTCTGTGCCTAGTCTTTATAACTAGAAGCAAAGCTTCTTTCTTTTCTCATCTCCAAAGAACCCTCTCAACTATGGCTTGTAACTGCCCCCATGCTCGTAGACAGCCGTGGGAAGTGCCCATTCAGGACCTTGTTCCTCGTTTTGGTGCGCGCTTGGTGGATCCTTCTCTTACGGATGAACAGTGCGACGCTGCACTGCAGGATCTTTTGACTCGTGTGGGGTCTCCTCTTCCCCCACACTCTATTTGGCTTCGGATGATCTTTGCGTCTGTGCTCGCCGATCTTCCCCCTCATCCAGCAGAGATGTCCTCGGCAATGCTCGATACTTCCGAAGACAAGATCGAGTGCTTCTTCGAGACGCACTTAATCACTCAAGCCCTGAGGGATTGCTCCATCCACTTGCTGAGCCAGATACGGGCTCGTCGGGTTGTCATCACCACTTTCTCTGAAAAGTGCGGCGTCGATCGTTGGATGGCTACCCCTCGGGAGAATTGCCATTTCGACATGGTGGAGAAGACGGAGAGGGAACTGGATAATCTCCTCTTTAGCTTTGCGAACCCCTGTCCTTTTGATCCCATGTTTGGTGATCTTTTTTAAATGTAACCATAATAATAATAATAATAAAATGTTTTAATCAAGTATTTTATTATCTGTTAAGTGTTCCCTTGTTTTTAATTCTTTGTTATTCCTCTGTAAGATGTTTATGCGCTGCATAATTTAATTCGCTATAATCATGTGCAAGTAATACTTGTAAGGATGAAGCGCTTCTGGCGCTTAGTGCCCTCGTGCTTTGCACGTGGACGCCGTTTCAGAGTCTTTGACTCTTATTGTAAGCGTATTTGATGTTAGTACCTTTCATGAAGCGTTGCTTCGCTTTACAATCTTGGAAACAGAGATTTGATCTAATTTGGGGTAGCACAGAGCGCTAGCGCTAGCGCACTAGTATTTTGACACGTGGCGCGCAGCGCGCCTGGCGCGAACCTGAAGCGTTGCTTTAATTTTTCTGCCTTTAGAATTTTAATACAGAGCCTTGCTCTTCTGAATCATATGTAGATTTCTTAATCTTTGATGAAGAACTCTTAAGAGTTTTCTCATGGATCTTGAAGATCCCAGAATTTCTAATAAAAATTAATTGATTTTAATTTTCTGTTCTGATTGGTTTTTCCATCATCATTACAGAGCCAGGCATCTTGACCCTGAGCGCAGCGCCACTGCGCCAGCGCACCCGTGTTTGACACGTGGCGCGCAGCGTAGAACGCAGCGCAACTGCGCCAGCGCACCAATGTTAGACACGTGGCGCGCAGCGCAACTGCGCTAGCGCACCTGTGTTAGACACGTGGCGCGCAGCGCAGAGCGCAGCGCAACTGCGCAGCGCATCTGTGTTTAACACGTGGCGCTCAGCGCAGAGCTCTGGATCTGAAGCGTTGCTTCAACTTTTAAATTCTGGATTTTTAAACAGAGCTTTGCTCTGATTAGGGGAGGCAGAAGCATCGCTTCATTTCAAATCTTGGAATTTGAACAGAGTTTTGCTCTGATTGGTGAAACAATCGCGAATACATATTGATAGAGCCCATTGGATCTTGCTTGACTATCAGCGTTGTGATGGCAGTCACACCAGTGGGGGCTGGGTAGTCTATAAGCACATCCTTTTTCAGATCTCTAGTCGTAGGATTATCGAGACAGGGCATCGATACTCTGGAGTAGACTAGTGTATACGCTTCTCATCCCAGCATGGGAGATGGTCTGTCCCACAACCATTAGTACGTTGTACTGGAGATAGTATGCAAGTGCTCGTTGGGTTACGGGTACACCGGATAGGACTCGTAGGGAACTGTTGGTTGGTATTATACCCGTCGTCAGTTAACAGTTCCCAGGTGACATGAGTACAGCATAGTCCGTAGACTTGACACTGCTGCTTTGCCTCGAGTGTGTTCCCACTGTTCTTAGATTGCTACCCTACCACGGCTCGACTGAGTCGTGCAAACAGGTAGCAGTTGGGTGCAGTCCCGAAGCACTTGGAGGAAGTGGCGGTTAGATAGGATTCGTCTCTCCCGGTATTGGGAGTTAATATCGCACTGTGTTTGGAGAGCCATTACGCAAAGTCCCTGGCCAGGGCAAGCGAGATTTACTGGTAGGATTTCCAGTAGCTTCTCAAGGTGTAATGGGCTTCGCTCCGACACGATCTATACCGCTTTTAGGGGACTGACGCTTGCCGCCCCCCTAGGCCCGATATGCGATAGTCTTAGACGAACAGACCAGACTGTACGGAGATTGTCACATCAGGCTCAGTAGGAGTTCTGATGGGTTGATGGGTTTCCTCATCGGCCTTCTTATCAACATCTACCTGGGGACCGTTACGTACAGCTAGTACCGCTTGCGGCCTGTGGTTAAACCCACTGCCAGCGTAGTGTCGAGTCTTTAGAGTCCCACACAGAGAGTTTCCCTGCTTCGGGCGAAACGATTGTAAGTTTACGGTAGCGCCCCGGCCGTCTTTTAGACGCCAAATGCGGAACAAAAACTTTTTAACTGGCGCAATCACATACTATAACCCGGATCTGCCATTATTGCTAAACTAACAAACTATAAAGTGGGTAGAAATGTTATACCGAACGATCCGAGTCCTGCGGTCTTTAACCATCATCCCACGCTTTGTTGCGGCTGCTCTGATCTCCTCGATCTCCGATCTTCTCGTCCAGGTGGCACCACGTCAACGGATCTTTAAACGGGCTCCCGCCTCTGACCCGAGGCAACTCGGTCATCAAGTTTGCTAGAAGAGATGATCAAGATTGATTTAGAGAATGAGTAGAACACTTTGTCTCGTTACATCCAAGACCATGGATGAACGGTTAATGAAGTTGCCTTTTGGAGTGGAATGAAATGAGAAATTGGTATATGAAATTTCCATGAAACACTACTCTAATCTTTTTCCAACAACCATATCTTTTTAATCAAAATCAATCACCACTCTCTCAAAGAGGGGCCGGCCATAATATAGGAGGAGGGAGGTGAGGTTAGGAGCAAAGTGGTGACTATAAAGGAAAAGATCATAATCAAATATCTTTAACAAAAACAAAAAGCATTAAAGGAAAAGAATGACTCGCTTAACCTAGTCATCAATCAATTAATGCAACCAATGAATCAAGAATACCTCACTAACCTAGTCACCACTTCTAGAATCTTCTAGAACCTTCCACGCTCATGACTCACCTCAAGAAAAGATAAATCCGCATTAAACCGAATGTTCAATACGGGTGATAGAAAACTGGAAACTGGCAACTTCCAAAAGCGATCCCGAAATGAATTTCAGGATAACCCCGTAACAGTATAAACATACCCGCATTTTTATTACGACCGAATACAAATGCAACTGAGACAAAGATATTATATCTACACAGTATAATACTCGGATCCGGCTTAAACCAAAGCCCACCAGTATTATCTGCCCGAAATATGACACGTGCGTAAACGCACGTGCATTTTCCGAACCCTGCCATAAAACCATACGGCCTCTACAACGTTTCGCCCGAACTTGGGAAACAATCTGTGGGGGACTCTAATGACTCGTCAGTAACATGGCAGTGGGTTTAACCACGAACCGTCAGCGGCACAAGCTGTGCGTAACGGCTGTTTATGTACTGACCTTAAGGGAAGCCGATGAGAGAACTCATCCTGGAACCCTACTGAGCCTAACAGTGACAATGTATATACAGTCCGGTCCGTTCGCCTATGAGTATCGCATATCGGCCTAGGGGGCTGGTAACGTCAGACCCTCAATAGCAGTATAAGTCGTGTCGGAGTGTAGCCCAAAAACACCCTGAGATACTACTAGAGTACCTACCAGTAAACCTCCTGCCTTGGCCGAGGGCTATGTGTAATGGCTCTCCTAGACACAGCGCGATCTCACCCCCAATACCGGAAGAGACGAATCCCCTGCCGGTCCGCTCACTTGCCTCCATGTGGCTCGGGACTGTACCCAAAAACTACATGTTTGCACGACTCCTTTGAGCCGTGGTAGGGTAGAAATCAAAGCACAGTGGGAACTCACACGAGAAAAATGACGACCTCATGTCGATGAACTAACCTGTACACATGTCACCAGGGAACTTCTATCTGACGATAGGTAAAATACCAACTAGCAGGTTCCCGGCGAGTCCTGTCTGGTGTACTCATAACCCAATGAGCACCTGTATACATCTTAGGTGATCCAACTGACACCAGTGGCTTGTGAGACCGGCCACCGCCCCTCGTCGGGGTCTCGACTGTATACACTAAGCTACTCCGGAGTATCGATGCCCTGTCTCGAAACTCCAACAACTAGGGACCACAATTAAGGATATGCTTATAGACCACCCAACTCTCACGTATATGATCGCCATCATACTGTTGGTAGTGAAGCAAGATCCTAAGGGCTCTATCAACGTGTAACAGTGATCAGTCACCTAAACCTGTACACGACTGATAAAGGTAAACTAGATAGCATACTATCATCTCGAGTAAGACTGTCCTACCGGTATAGGTCCTCCGCAATCATTTCAATCACGTGCCTGCGATCCAATAATTGACTTTGAGGGCACTATATCCAACAATCTCCCACTTGCACTTAAGGCTAATTATTGCGATGTCGCATACTCACAGCCCGTGTGATACCGAACACCCAACTCCTCTACTAATCATTTTCACAAAACCCGTTTGTAAAACTATTGTGTTCGAGAAATAGCCTCAGTGAGTGGATCCGCCCTGATGTTTCTTTCTATATCTCTCTTAATCTCAAGTTCGCGGAGAAATCCATCTCCCGAATTGAGTAATACCTGTCTTAGAATATGTCTGGATATCTGATGGGACCTAGTTCATAAATGAACTCCAAATCCAAACTTCTTAGACTGTATCGATCACTGAACCTAATCAGTATCCTGCACCATGCCTCCCACGGTATCCTCTTGGACCACATGTCCATAATACTGTCCCTTGTCAGAGGGAAAACTATAACTCTGACAATCACTCTGTCATCCATGTCACCTTTGAAGCCTGGAATGATAATCGTCTCCCGAAGGAGGCTGCCGTCATCAAATCCGTAGAACATGCACTTATGTTCTAAAACTGCTTCCTTATGTTTCTCCAGGATTGGATTAATACAAACTTATTGCATCTAGTGCAAAAACAACATCTGGTGTGGTACTTGACATCTCACGATTGACTCAATTGCCTAAGCAAGTGATCTGCCAATCATGCACATCCCTCTCCTCTACTAGTCTTTAAGACACCTTTAGAGAGGGTGATTCCATCACCTGCAGGTACACCACCATACCAGGAGTCAACTATTCTAAAAACTATCAGAATACTGTCAAAGTACCTACATTGGGAAACTACCCAAATCTAGATCTAAAACCATAGATCTAGAAACCAGAATGTCAAATATTATATCCATATCCTGTCTGGAGAAACAACTGTGTGACGACCACAGTACAACCGATCGTAGTATAGGAATTTTACTTCCTACTCTGTATATGTCATCCAAATACCATGACATCACACCCTACTACCTTCTTAACAGATCCATCCCCTATTCTGATGAAGTCAAACCCATGACTGTCACATCAAAAATAGATGATCTATCTCCGCTATAACTGCTCAAGTCTATAAATAGACATAAGATACTTGCCCACTATGCTTCCGCTGCTCCCACTGACCACAACAACCCTCTGGCAGAATAATATATACGTGCACTTCTAAAGCTAGTTTAGAACGACGCTATACTTAACCTCCTGCCGGGTCTCATAGCCTGGAACAACAGTAGTGTCAAGTCTGGATAAACAAGAACCTCCCTGTCACCGTCCTTGAGGCTACCGGAGTACCTCTCGGGTGTCTGAGGTTACCCACCATATCTGCGGAGTGGCTAATGGAATGTCAAACCTGATTGAATATATAGGTCCTTTTAAATTTTCCGTAATCATTTACGGTTCTGGAATCACTTCCAGTTCTACCATACTCTCACTACTGTTTTCTGGAAAAAACCATTTTACTAAAACTGTGGCGAGTCAAGAACAATATCACTATTGATCTTCCAGATGGTATAAAATCAACCCTCGTCATAGCCAGGGTCAACCCACAAACTGCCATTACAGAAACGTGCCCTGAGTTATCCAGAGTCTGGTTTTAAGCATAAGCCGGACAACTCTCCGTACCTTAACATCGTTAAGATATGAACCATTCTATATCCAATATAGAAACTTTGGCACTTATTTAATTGGAACCAGATTCAATCATGCAGCTGTCTCCAGTGCATATCAACTTAATGGAGAGAGGCTAATCAGCATTACTCAACTTAGGAATCCATCCAATTATGAGTAACCTGAAAGAGAAACAAGTTTCTCAAAACCATTACTATCTACTGAATACCAATCACAAGAATCTACATCTTCGATCTCTTTGAAGAATCCCGATACTTGCGACATCTGGTCCTCTACTTTATTCTTATACCCACAACTTCTCAAAACTTAGACATTGTATTTCTACGAAACACTTGTCTAAAAACTAGAGAAGTCATAAGTAAACAGAACATAGTACGAGGACCTATCCCTTTGTCCCGATGGACACTGGACAACATACAATACTCTGTATAAGTCCACTGAGTTGAATAACTCAAAACTTGTGCGTCGTAGGTTGAAGACTGTACCCAGGCGATTTCCTCAAATATCACCAATTACAACGAATTCCGATATAATGAGGATGATCACCTAATTCCCAATAACTTACTCTCACTCATCATCTGTAAAACCATACAGATATGAGAATGAAACCTAGTAAATACATACCCTGGAGTAAGTATCTAATCGGGAAATCAGTTTTCCTTTAACAATGCACTGAAACATGAAAATGTTTCATAGGGGTATTCTGGTATTCCTAGCAATGCCTCTTCCATAATCCAATTCATGACTTTAACCGTATATCTCTTTGCCATCTCTCCAAATCCCTTTATTCGTCTTTAGTCATTACCTTCTGTACACCATTATTAGGCTAAATGGTTTTCTTCCTTCCCTACCGTTCGGCACCAGCCTATAGTTTGGAAGAAGACTATCCAGTAAGCATAATAGGTGTACTCTCCTAATCCTAGGAGTACTCGCAACTTGAGAGAAGGTGGTGATAAAAGACAACTGAATAATACCTTATTCTATTTCTCCCGAACTGGGGAAAAAAGCGAAGGTGAAATAGGAGTGGCGATGAAGTACGCGGTTTGGTCGTGAATGATAACAGTCGCAATTTACTTTGCCCTCTTTCTAATCCCTTTATTTTGTCTTTAGTTATTACTTTCTGTACACCCTACTTAGGCTAATTGGTTTTCTTCATTCCATACCTTTTGGCACCTGCCTATGGTTTGGAATAAGACTATCCAATAAGCGTAATAGGTGTACTCTCCTAAACCAAGGAGCCCTCACAACCTAAGAGAAGGTGATAATAAAAGACAACTGAATAAACCAATTCTATTTCTCCTGAACCTGGATCCATCCTCGAAGAAGTCCCTCCGAGTTCGTATATAACCATACGATGGATCTATCCAATGGAAGTGGATGTCCGTAGTAATACGGGGTGTTCTGAGAAATGCAAAGGGTAAAAGAAGGAGCGGCAATGACTTATGCAACTCGGACAATCCAAAAGCCAGTATTTTAAGAAGGTTCGGTCAACTTGGTCACTGATTCATAATCTAGGGTCGGTCAAAGGTCGCAGCCAAAGAGAGAGAGAGAAAAGAAACACTCTGCGTGCACTCTAACCTAGATCAGAATGGTTATCACTTTATCTAATCAGGAAACTTCCCACTGTACTGTCAAATTCTCCTCCAAACCAAAAAGAAGAATCAATCGGGATCACCCGAAGAGTAAACCAACTCATCAGTGGAAATCTGGATCCAACTCTCATCGCATGATAACGTGACAGAATCCACTCACGTTATCACACTCCAGAAGGTATGCGCATGCCTGGAAAGTTTCAGTTTCTTTAGTAACTCCCGATATCATTTTTGCCCCATGCTCTTATGACCTTGACTTTGGCCAAAATGCCATAAGTCGCATGCCAAGTTCTACCCGTCACTATCTTGTCAATTTGAACCCACCCGCACATGCCCCTGACTTTGGCCAATCGGCAAAACGACTGTCCCAAACCAACTCATCTATCTATGCAACAAATGAATACCCAGCAGCTACCAAACACTATGCCTTGACTTTGGCCAAAATGCCTAGCTTGAATACTAATGAATACCCAAAAGAAATGACGGAGGGCTACGGCTGGTTTTTGGCGAAAATCCTTTAACGTAATGAACTTGATATCGCTGAAGGAACCTGATAGCTTTTTATAAAAATATAGTGGCAAAAACCTTTGCTAAAGAGGTCACTCCCGGTGAAGGGATCTCGGCTCTTTCCTCGTGGAATGAGGTGCAAGATATTCCAACTGAATACCGCGATGCAAAGCAACTTGTAATCGACTATAGTGAAGTTATTACCCTGACACGGACTTCTGCCCAAGGGGTCACTCCCGGTGAAGGGATATCGGCCCTTGCCTCGTCGAATGAGGTGCAGGATATTCCAACTGAATATCACTGTGCAAAACAAAAGGAAACGTCTTTGTAATAACACTTTTTAAAACTGTTCCAACAACATCCAAACAGGTTTGTTTTCCTTTGCATTGATCAAAATCAACGCAGTCCCATCAGTTAATCACACCAGAAAAGAACGAAAATAAAATGTACGTATATGCCATCCGCAGTCGTCACTGGGTCCCGTCATTACCCGTTAGGTTACTTAACTAACGACAGAGCGGGGACTGGACTAGCGCGGGTGCAAAACATATACAACATCTAATAGTATATATACCAATATACAATAATCGCTCCAGGCGTGATAATATGCAACATTACAGAAAAGTAATAAGCATCACAGAACAATACAGATAATCTGGGATCCCCGGGTTTCACAGAGCCACTACTGAAACCCGACGTTCCCCTGGTCGTGTGGATAGCCTGTGCAATGAAACCTAGACCCCTACGGGTGCGGCAAGTTACCCGCCAAAACCTGAAGCGAGGCAGCCCCCTACAGCATAGTGAATGGACCACCCAGCACTTCACGGAATCCGGTAACTTGAGCACCCTTCCTTGGGTCAACCTGTACCCCCTACGAGTGCGGCGAATAGTCTGCCAATTCTAGAGTGAAGCCCCTCTGCCTCTCAAAGCCATGAGATGCGGACCCGTTGCCCTCCAGAACCCGGTTATCCGTGCACCCCGTCTTGGGGTAAACCTAGTACAGAAAATAAAAATATGTACAACGGGTACATCGACCTCAGCCCGGTCGTGTCCCAAAAGAATATTATACAAACAGGCAGAGACGGCAGTCCACATGTTAGACGCTCTCCCCGCAATATCAAATGTACAAATAAATCCAAACTGCACTACCATTGCACACTGCTATCCACCACGACAAATCCGCAACATCACAGCACAACACAGAACATCAACGCGAATGTCACGTTCGTAAATCCGTCTAAAAGGACTATAGCAATTAGACGCAATTTACCGCTCGAATGACATTCACGGTCGGAGATATAATGTAAGTACTGTAAACTAACACGTTTAAATTTCGATCGACTAAATTTCCCGAAGTGGGCCCCACGTACATCTGGTGTACAGTAATAAAATCTAGGCCCAAAAGAACAGTTCCAGAAACCACAATTTCCCAAGATGAAACCCCAGAAGAAACATGTCCCACTAAGTCACCAAGACTTCCGCGGTTTCGCGGTCAAAGCTAGGCTTTGACCGCGGTTCCGTGGCCGTACGGTCGACTCAGTGGATCGTCTTTCTGCTATTTTCATTTAAAAGCCTGCTCTATTTTCTGGTATACTCAAAATAATTTTTAGACCCTTTTAAAAATCGACAGTAACTTTTGTACAGAAAATTATAGTTTTCGAAATTCCGTTCGATCGATATTTTAAATGCGTTAGCACAAGTTAGTAAAGCTTAATGGCGAGGCTCTGATACCACTGTAAGTCTACGGTAGCGCCCCGGCCGGCTTTTAGACGCCAAATGCGGAACAAAAACTTTTTAACTGGCGCTATCGCATACTATAACCCGGATCTGCCATTATTGCTAAACTAACAAACTATAAAGTGGGTAGAAATGTTATACCGAACGATCCGAGTCCTTCGGTCTTTAACCATCATCCCATGCTTTATTGCGGCTGCTCTGATCTCCTCGATCTCCGGTCTCCTCGTCCAGGTGGCACCACGTCAACGGATCTTTAAACGGGCTCCCGCCTCTGACCCGAGGCAACTCGGTCATCAAGTTTGCAAGAAGAGATGATCAAGATTGATGTAGAGAATGAGTAGAACACTTTGTCTCGTTACATCCAAGACCATGAATGAACGGTTAATGAAGTTGCCTTTTGGAGTGGAATGAAATGAGAAATTGGTATATGAAATTTCCATGAACCACTACTCTAATCTTTTTCCAACAACCATATCTTTTTAATCAAAATCAATCACCACTCTCTCAAAGAGGGGCCGGCCATAATATAGGAGGAGGGAGGTGAGGGTAGGAGCAAAGTGGTGACTATAAAGGAAAAGATCTTAATCAAATATCTTTAACAAGAACAAAAAGCATTAAAGGAAAAGAATGACTCACTTAACCTAGTCATCAATCAATTAATGCAACCAATGAATCAAGAACACCTCACTAACCTAGTCACCACTTCTAGAATCTTCTAGAACCTTCCACACTCATGACTCACCTCAAGAAAAGATAAATCCGCATTAAACCGAATGTTCAATACGGGTGATAGAAAACTGGAAACAGGAAACTTCCAAAAGCGATCCCGAAACGAATTTCAGGATAACCCCGTAACAGTATAAACATACCCGTATTTTTATTACGACCGAATACAAATGCAACTGAGACAAAGATATTATATCTACACAGTATAATACTCGGATCCGGCTTAAACCAAAGCCCACCAGTATTATCTGCCCGAAATATGGCACGTGCGTAAACTGTAAGTCGATGTGCAACACCCCACGACTTGCGGGGAGGCGGAAATATGAAAAACGATCTTGTTCTTTGCTTAAACATCGACTAACCGCATGAATCGAAGCTAAACGATAACTAACATCAAACATAGAAGTTCTAAACTACTATGTGAAGTGATTATACCTAAAGAACCATGTCCTTCGTCTTTACGAACTCCACCTCCTCCTCGGCCTTCTCCAAGTAGTAGACGATCCACCACGAGAGCTTTACTCCAAGCTTTGCCTCTAAACTTGAGGCAACTAGGTTTCTTTAAGTGCTAATCAAAGTACCTAGATGATATAGAGTGAGGGTTATGGTTTAATTAGTCTAACTAATCCTTGTACTCAACACATGAGAGGGGAGGATTAAGGTTTGAAGAGAGAGAGCTTGAGGAGAGAGAAGATGAACATAATAATGAAATGAGAAAATGAGCTATCAAAATATATATCAAGCATTATTGTTTTTCAAGAAAAGAAAATAAAATGATTTACAACCATGCTTGATAAATATCTAATGGTGATTCATCTCCATGAGTCATTAAGCAATTATGATGCATCAATGACATGGATGAATCATCCATATGACTCACTAATCTCATTCAATATATATGCCACCTAAACCTCCTTAGTCACCATCTTCTAGAAGCTTCTCACGCAATTACGAGAACGCCCCTTGATTGAACTCGATTTTCCGGATTGTGTAATGTAGAAAATAGTAAAGAAATCACAACCAAAAATTATATTTGACCGCAATCAACTACGTTGTCAGTTGTAGATCGTAAGCGAGTGCGGATCGTCCACAGGGATTGTGCGATTCGTTTCAATGTTTAATTTGTTTGAATCGAAAAGTTAATTGAAAAGAAAAGAAAAGAAAACATGATTCAAGAATTTATCAATTGATTCAGGTGTCACGATGTTTAATCAAGAATCAAGAAACTGATAAACAATCAAGAATTGGGTTTCGATAATTTTTCCAACCAAAATGTCAAGAATCTAAATGAGGCTCGTAGGAATCGATCGGATCTATAGACGTGATGTAATTTCAAGATTTCGTGTTCTTGTCCTTCGAAGGATTGATACTAGATCGATGATGGTCGATGAGAGTTAGGGCTTTCTTGATGAAACTAGGGTTTCATCTTTTAACCCTTGTTCTTTCATCGATATCATTCACACTCTAGCCTCTAGCAATTTTCAAGAAACGATCGTAACTTCCCAATTTCGAGCGATATCAATCAAGAAAGCATCGCAACGAAATGGGTCGTCGATTCTTGAACTTGCTAGGGTTTACAAAACTCGTAGGATTCAAGAATCGATTTACAGTATATTACATCATCATTCTATTGATCGTCTCGACTCCTCGACGAGCGGAGTTTTACTCAGACATCACAACAAGAATTGTAACTAGAAATTTAGATTGACTCATGATGCAAGAATTTAAAGAAAACAAGATAAAAGAATATCACCTTTTATTTATATCAACAATTTGATTACAGTCGCTCAAGAACTACAAGAGGAAGAATCTAAATTGTCGACTTGGCTTTGCTCGGCTCCGTGAGTCGCGAATCGGCTTGGACCACTTGCTCTGTTGAAGACCGGCTCGGCTCCTAAAAGGTTGCAAGGCTTCTTGCTTGAATGGGTACTCGGGATCTTGGCTTTTGATTGGAATTAGGGTTAGGGTTTCACACAAATCCTCTCACTAGATTTGTGGAAGAAGAAGATGAGATAAGAGATGAAATGGCTCTAGTTTGATACTAGATTCGGATCTCCCTTTACCCTAGGTTTAGGCTTCTATTTATAGACTTTCCAAACCCTAGGTCTAGTTTTGAAATTACAATTCCCTCCAAAAGTTTGTTGAAGAGTTTCTAGAAAGAGTTTGTTAGGAGCTAGCTTAGGTTTTAAGCTAGGATTAATTAAGCTTAGAAAACCCTAGTTTGCTGATCTGGCAGAAACCCCTGGAGTCTTCTGGAATTTGAGATACATTTCTGAGCAGTGGGCCCTGAATGAAGCATTGTGGTACAAAGATTGATGTCTGAATCCCTGGACCCACCGCGGATCCGCGGCACAAGCAAGCCATTGCCGCGGATCCGCGGCTCTTTGATGAGCTTGGGCTTTGGGTCTTCTGGTGTAGCCTTGTTCTGTATTTTAGGGCTTCTTCTGATATATTGATTTGTGATTGCTCCTTTAAATTGATACCATATCTGAAGTTAGTGAGTTGGCGTATCTTTTGAGCAGCGTTGATTCGAGCACGCTTCTAGTTTCCTGCACAGACTTCAAAACACGGGTTTCGACATATAGAAATATTGCGATGCCATGCAATGCAGTCAATTTCCCTAGAAATGCCGGTTTTAAGGTCTAATACATGTAATCTGATAATCTGTGATAGATTTGCTAATATGTGAAATACGGATACCGAACACTTCTATATGAATGCAAATGATGAGGAAATTGCCGGCTAAAATATACAATATTTTTGACTAATCAAATTCCCCCAAACTTAATTTCGATCGTCTCGAGCGAATGTTTTATTAAAAAGAGAAGGAGAAAATAAAGAAAGAGAAAAACTAACTAGCACACTTTCGTAGGCAACACGATTGCACTGAGCATGTGCAACAAGCCTTTAAACCTCTAGGTGTCCCTAGTAGGAGGAGTGTTGTCTCCTGAGGGTTTTCAGCGGATTGCACCCACAAAATCCAATAATAAAAGGAAGATCATGAATATTACATTTAAAGAAAAGAATTGTAGAAGAAAAGCCTTGAAAATTAGGGTTTCCAACTAAGCTAGCTTTTCGGTTGTCATGAGCCCTATCTTAATGGTCATGAAAAAATGTTAGAAATCACGTCCTCCCTCAATAAAACATCGTCTTATTTTTCATTCCTATCTGTATTCCAAACATCGATCATATCACCCTGCGTGTGTGTAAAGACATCCCTACACCCGGAGAATTCAATTCAAGCTATCATACTCTTGCCCATCAGTCTCAGTACTTTTTAATTAATGAATATTTAGATGAGATTGCTCACACACTTTCATGCGACCGTTAATACTTCTTGAGGTACTAACCGACCGATTACTCCTGTGCTTGCTTACTTGGTGTATTTTCCTCGTCTTGCACCACCTTAGGCATAGCAGTGACTCCCAGACCAGTTGGCCTTAGGGCACTAGGTGAAGAAGCACCCTCGCTATATATTTTTTTATTGCCCTTGGTGATAACAAAACCAGTGTCCATTTTTCTCACCATTTTATATTTTTTTATTCACTTTTCTTTTTATTTCCTTCATACATTGGCTTTAAGACAAGAGCATTTCAAGGTATCCTCTACTATCCCAGGGTTCAAGACGTGTGTAAGTGCGAATAGCAGGGTATCAACGTTCAAAATGTTTGGCTTCCAGAATAGAAACTATTTTTCAGACTTATTTTTATCCTCAGATTAGTGACTTCCTTCATCTTACTAACCCTTGGGACAACGGCTCATAACTACTTATTACTAGTTCGTATAAGAAAACTTCTAATTTTCTTAGTTTTCTAAAATTTTTCTAATCTCATGGATGTAATTATTCACTATCTAAACTTTCATTATCTTATTTATGTACAAAAAGTGTAAATATTAAAATTATTTTTATACTTGAAAATTTTTAAATTTTTATGGGTTTTGAAAAATTTTCAATTTTTATAGATTTTTAAAGAAATGTTTTGTGCTTATGCAGATGATATGCAAATGATGCAAAAATAAGCACAAACCTCCCCCAAACTTGTTTTCAACAGTGTCCTCACTGTTGCCAAACGCTATACCTACAAAACTGTAAGCCTGGGGGGGAATTATTAGTGGGGGCAAAATATATAAGTGAAGAACTTCCCCCAAACTTACTCTTTTCACTCACCTTCATTCAAAAAATGATGCAATGATATACTGGACATGAAGGTGAGACGGAGGAATTTTAATCCAAATAAACTGGCTCTTGTAAGAATAAGAGCTCCTCAGTGGGGTCAGTGGAAAAATACGGCTTAAGTCTATGTCCATTTACTTTGAAAAAGGTGCCGTTTTTAACATTTTCTACTTCTACTGCCCCGTGCGGGTATACAGACCGCACAACAAAAGGTCCCTTCCATCGAGATCGGAGCTTACCCGCGTGAAGGTGTAATCGTGAATCATAAAGAAGGACTTGTTGACCAGGTGAAAATGTTTTCCTCAAAATGTTTTTATCGTGAAAAACCTTAGTCCTATTCTTTGTGATTACAGCGTTATCATAAGCTTCATCGCGGAGTTCGCTTAGCTCATTTAGTTGCAGCTTCCGAAAGTTGCAAGCAAGGTTTAGATCAAAATTTATTTCTTTTATAGCCCACAATGCTTTATGCTCTATCTCGACAGGTAAATGACATGCTTTCCCAAACACTATCCTGTATGGAGACATTCCTAGGTCAGTTTTATATGCAGTCCTGAATGCCCAAAGAGCATCCGTCAGTTTGGTCGACCAGTCTTTTCTATTTTTAGCAACAGTTTTCTCCAGGATAAGTTTGATTTGTCTGTTTGAGATTTCAGCCTGCCCGCTTGTTTGGGGATGATAGGGTGTAGAAAGTCGGTGGTTGATTGAGTATTTTCGCATCAGAGTCTCAAAAGATCTGTTGCAGAAATGTGTCCCATTATCGCTAATGATAGCGCGTGGGTGTCCAAATCGAAAAAAGATATTCTCTTTCAAGAACTTAATGACAACTTTCTTGTCATTAGTGCGACATGGAATGGCTTCTACCCACTTGGAGACATAATCAACCGCCAGCAAAATGTACAAATTCCCAAAGGAGTTGGGAAAAGGACCCATAAAATCAATGCCCCAAACATCGAATATTTCAACAACCAAGATGGGTTGCTGAGGCATTTCATTCCTCTGGGATATTCTACTCGTATACTGACATTGTGTACAGGTTTTGCAATACTCAAATGCGTCCTTGAATAAGGTCGGCCAATAAAATCCATATTGCAAAACCTTCTCCGCTGTCTTTCTAGGACCAAAGTGACCCCCACAGGCCTGATCATGACAAAATGAAAGAACACTCTTGAACTCCTCATTCGGGACACACCGGCGAATGATCTGATCAGGACAATATTTAAACAAATAGGGCTCGTCCCAGTAAAAGTGTTTTACTTGGGAAAGAAAACGATATTTGTCCTGTTTTGACCAATCTCTTGGTATTAGTCCCGTGGCATGATAGTTCACAATATCCCTGAACCATGGTTCAGCGGATATGCTCAAGAGTTGTTCGTCAGGGAACGAGTCATTAATCGGCAGGGTCACAGGGGAAGAAATGATGCGTGAAAGATGGTCAGCTACTACGTTTTCACATCCTTTCTTATCTTTGATAACAAGATCAAATTCTTGTAACAGTAGGATCCAACGTATTAGTCGACCTTTTGCATCTTTCTTCGCCAGAAGATGTTTTAAAGCGGAATGGTCAGTATACACAACTATAGGTGAGCCAATTAAGTAAGGTCTGAATTTTTCTAATGCAAATACAACCGCTAAAAGTTCTTTTTCTGTGGTTGTATAATTGATTTGCGCATCATTCAGGGTCTTACTTGCATAGTAAATCACGTGTGGCATCTTTTCGATGTGCTGTCCTAAGACTGCACCTACTGCAAAATCAGATGCGTCACACATCAGCTCAAAGGGGTAGTCCCAGTTTGGTGATGATAAAACGGGGGCTGAAGTGAGTGAGTGTTTAAGTGAGTCGAAAGCTGTCTCGCAGTCCGAGTCAAAATAGAAGGTCGTATCCTTGGCCAGGAGAAGAGTTAAAGGTCTAGCAATCTTGCTAAAGTCCTTAATGAATCTCCTATAAAAGCCCGCATGGCCAAGGAAAGATCGAATATCTTTGACGCTTTTGGGATGAGGGAGGTTTTGAATGACATCTATCTTAGCTCTGTCAACCTCAATGCCTTTCTGTGAAATGACATGTCCAAGTACTATTCCTTCTTGGACCATAAAATGGCATTTTTCCCAGTTCAAAGTCAAGTTCTTCTCTTTGCAACGAGTAAGAACAGCGTCAAGATTCGCTAGGCAATCGGAAAAAGAATCTCCAAAAATCGAGAAATCGTCCATAAAGATCTCCAGAAAATTATCTACCATATCAGAGAATATCCCCATCATACACCGCTGAAAGGTAGCGGGAGCATTGCATAACCCAAAGGGCATGCGACTATAAGCAAAGGTAACAAAAGGACAAGTAAAAGTGGTTTTATCTTGATCCTTTTTGGCGATGGGGATCTGATTGTACCCTGAGTATCCGTCCATAAAACAATAATATTCTCGTCCCGCTAAGCGTTCCAGCATCTGATCAATGAATGGTAGAGGAAAGTGGTCTTTCCTCGTGGCAGCATTGAGTTTTCTATAATCAATACATACACGCCACCCAGTTTGGGCGCGTGTCTGAATCAACTCATTTGCCTCATTGGTTATAACTGTGATGCCGGATTTCTTAGGAACGACATGTATAGGACTCACCCACTGGCTATCGGAGATGGGGTATATAATACCATTATCTAAGCATTTGACGATCTCTTTCATGACCGCTTCCTTCATGACGGGATTCAACCGTCTCTGTGGTTCTCGGGTTGGTCTGGCATCATCCATCACATGTATATGATGTTCAACTATCAAGGGACTAATCCTTTTGATGTCCGCCATACTCCAACCAAACGCCTCTTTGTTAGATCTCAATACCGATAAAAGGGCATTCTCTTGCTCTGATGCAAGAGAAGCGGATATGATAACCGGTAAAGACTCATTCTCACCTAGATATGCATATTTTAGGTGAGAAGGTAAAATTTTGAGATCTAATTCGGGCGGAGAAATGATAGATGGAGGGATCATTGAGTGATTTTTGGATCTACAAAGAAGCTCAGAGCCTGTGAAAGATACAGACTCGGGTGGAGAAAAGTCAGAAGTGCAGGACTCAAGTGTAGAGAAAGTGTCCTCACTAAGATCATGTGTGAAATCAAACAGAGATGTGGTAATGTCATCGAGATCAGTAAAGCAAAGATCCTCAGCTCCACAACTATCGGGAGCGATCTCATGGACAGAGCACACATCTAAAATATGAGCAGAGGGTTCTGATGGCTGACTTCCAACTTTGTAGATATTTAGTTCAATGGTCATATTTCCAAATGATAAGTTCATTGAACTATTTCTACAGTTTATAACAGCGTTGGAAGTGGCAAGGAAAGGACGACCCAGAATCACCGGAATTTGGCCCCGGGGGTTTGCTACAGGATGTGTGTCGAGCACAATGAAGTCTACAGGGAAAACAAATTCCCCGACCTTTATCAATACATCCTCTAATTCACCCCTTGGTTTGGTGATAGATCGGTCTGCCATCTGGAGAGTGCAGTGAGCAGGTTTCAGCTCTCCAATCCCTAATTGCTCATAGACAGAATAAGGGAGCAGGTTAACACTTGCGCCAAGGTCTAAAAGAGCACGAATTATGTTTTTACCCCTAATCGAAATCGATATTGTAGGACATCCTGGGTCCTTTCTTTTCTTTGGAAGCTGGGAAATAAAAGCAGTGCTAATGTTATTAGACATGAATACCTTCTTTGGCACTTGAGTCTTCTTCTTCCTAGTGCACAAGTCCTTAAGAATTTTCGCATAAGCGGGGACTTGCTGAATAGCATCTAGGAGAGGGATATTAATGTTAACCTGTTTGAACATTTCTAAAATTTTCTCCATATGAGGACTCGTTCTATTTGCCCTTAACCGGTTCGGGTAAGGAGCTTTTGCAATAAGCGCAGGGTCCATCACAGGAGAAGGAAGAGGGGGTAGACGAGGTCCCAAAAGAGGTGTGGGGACCGTCTGTGGAGAACTATAAGGATTAGGAGAAGGTGTCGAGGCTAGTGGGAAATGGAGAATAGGCTCGCGAGAAAGTGGTGTGGTAGAAGAAGAAGGATCAGAAGGAGAAGTGTGTGTGTGTGGAAAGGTCTCAGCCGGGGTGTTGATATGATTTTCAGTATCATCAATACCTTCCCCGACATGATTATTCAGCACTCTTCCCGATCTCAACGTTGTGACGGCATTTACATTGTAATGCCCAGGATTCTGTAGGGGTTGAGAGGGAAGTTTCCCTTTTTCTCTCGCACTCATTTCGGCTTTTAGGCGTGCGATTTCAGCTTCCATCGATTTGATACTCTCAGCTTGGGACGCTGAGTTTTTCTTTATCTCACTGACGGAAGATCTAACCTCAGTCGAAACCTCTATGAAATTTGACAAAAGTGATTTCATGGTTTGAGTGAATTGAGAGAACTCGTCAGAACAGGACTGCATAGGATTAGACTGTGCAGGAGTGTTGCCCTGGTTTTGGAAATTTTGTGACTGATAGGGGTGCTGAGTGAGTTGAAGGGGTTGCTGTTGTGGTGGAGGAAGAACCCTTTGAAATTGATTCGTGTTTGGAACCGTGTTTTGAGATTGGTTTTGGTTCCAAGCAAAATTCGGGTGATTCCTCCAACCCTGATTGTACGTGGAAGAATATGGATCGTTTCGAGGTCTTTGAAATGCGGCATTAGAATGCTCGTGACCTTGAAACGCAGAGTTTAATGGACATTCTTCCGTTAAATGAGACGGATCAGAACAGCACCCACAAACAGTTTTGGGGAGTGACACTGGGTTTAGGGAGGCTGCTGCAAATTTGTGTTCCATAGCGTCGAGCTTCTTTTGCATTGCTGCCATTTCAGCTCGAACACCTATGGACACATCTATTTGGTGTACGCCACCCCTATTCAATGGTTGGGTTCCACTCTCCCACTGTAGTGATTTTTCAGCGAACTCTTCTAAGTACTTCCACGCTTCCCCATCATCTTTGGTCATAAAAGTACTTTGACACATGTTTTCAAGGCTCTGTTTAGTGTTTGGGTTAATGCCCTCATAAATGATTCGACACAATTCCCATCTCGGGATGCCGTGATGAGGACACTGAACCAATAGATCCTTGAAACGTTCAAAGCATTTTGAAAATGGTTCAGCAGGGAGCTGGGCAAATTGATTCAGTTCGCTACGGATTCGAGCTGTCTTTTGTATTGGGTAAAATTTCTTAAGGAATGCAGCGACGAATTCTTCCCAATTCGTAATAGAGTGTGCGGTAGTGTTATATAGCCACTTCTCGGCTATATCGCACAATGTAAATGGAAGAAGTCGTAGACACATTGCATCCACTGAAAGTTGTGACGTACCCATCATTGCGCATACGTTTTCAAATTTGGTAATGAAAACGTAAGCGTCCTCAGTCTCGAGTCCGTGGAATTTGGGTAAAAGATTGATATACTGGGGCTTAATCTCAAAGTTATCCCCATTGGCTGGTGGTGTGGATAAGCAGGTCGAAAGAGGACCTCGAATAGGGTAGCACCTCTCCTGGAGAGAGATGTGGGGTGGATTCTGCGCACCAACGGACGGCGGCAGATTAGGGTTAAAGAAGTTTGATGGATTCGGATCCATCGGTGTGGGTGTGGTAGTGGGTAAAGGAAAGGTAAATGGAGAAATATCGACTTCGGAGTCGATAAAGGGTACGCGGACTAAACGGGCACTAGAATCCCGTGTCCAGCCTATCTTGCACTAAAAAAGGGTTAGTACAAGTGGCAGCGTTGACTTATAATTATGGGTAATGAATGCGGTGTTTGCTTTTGAAAAAAGGAAGGATTTTTGAAAAAATGATGCGACAAAACAAATGCAGCACACAAACCCTAGAATCTAGTAGTCACCTAGGTCCGGCTCTAGACCGCTCCTAACTGCCAAAAGACAAGTCGCAGGATAGAATCCTCCACTGCCTCTTTGTCCCCCTGTGGCCGGATAAGTGCCAGGTAAGTGGGAAGGTACTCCACTACGTAAGTAGTGGGCCTAATTAAAAACCACTCGCCTTAGGCACACTCGCCTTAGGCACCACAAGGAAACGCGGATAAGCAATGAATTACCCACGGCCTTCTCTTGTCCTAATTGAGCGCGACAGTCCTTAGAGTCTTCTCTAGATTTCTTTTAGTTAATGTGGGTCAATGCGGATGCAAGTTTTGCGATTTTTGGGGCCTAGGAAGGGTAATGAAATCCCCACCTAATTTGGATTTGGCCGTGCCCCTTAAATTCCGTATTTAGAATGCAAACAACCAAGAAATCAAAATCACGCACAAATTTAATTTTGCTTTTGCGGCGCTGCGATTATTTGCAAAGAATCCTGCAGCAAAGTGTTAGTTGGAGCTAAAAGGGGAGAGAGAAGAAGGTAAGAAACTTACAAAGAAAAAATTGCACAGAGATCCCTCAAAGGGGCCGCGGTTCTGCCGAAAATTCCCTCTAATGCCGCGCTTCCGCGGTTGACGTGTGGGATCACTGAACCAAACTTCTTCAGGGAGCTTCTGTGGACTCACTCAGCTCTCTGGTATTTTCCAAAAAAAAATTTCAATTTCCAAACAGCTCCAGATTTCCTTGCAATGAACAACAGCAAATCGTTTAGGGTTTGCACGAATTTTGATCTCAAAAACAACAATGGAATAATTCTTTCAATTCAAACTATAATATGAAACGAATTAGCGCGCGATCCCCGGCAACCGGCGCCATTTGATTGAACTCGATTTTCCGGATTGTGTAATGTAGAAAATAGTAAAGAAATCACAACCAAAAATTATATTTGACCGCAATCAATTACGGTGTCAGTTGTAGATCGTAAGCGAGTGCGGATCGTCCACAGGGATTGTGCGATTCGTTTCAATGTTTAATTTGTTTGAATCGAAAAGTTAATTGAAAAGAAAAGAAAACATGATTCAAGAATTTATCAATTGATTCAGGTGTCACGATGTTTAATCAAGAATCAAGAAACTGATAAACAATCAAGAATTGGGTTTCGATAATTTTTCCAACCAAAATGTCAAGAATCTAAATGAGGCTCGTAGGAATCGATCGGATCTATAGACGTGATGTAATTTCAAGATTTCGTGTTCTTGTCCTTCGAAGGATTGATACTAGATCGATGATGGTCGATGAGAGTTAGGGCTTTCTTGATGAAACTAGGGTTTCATCTTTTAACCCTTGTTCTTTCGTCGATATCATTCACACTCTAGCCTCTAGCAATTTTCAAGAAACGATCGTAACTTCCCAATTTCGAGCGATATCAATCAAGAAAGCATCGCAACGAAATGGGTCGTCGATTCTTGAACTTGCTAGGGTTTACAAAACTCGTAGGATTCAAGAATCGATTTACAGTATATTACATCATCATTCTATTGATCGTCTCGACTCCTCGACGAGCGGAGTTTTACTCAGACATCACAACAAGAATTGTAACTAGAAATTTAGATTGACTCATGATGCAAGAATTTAAAGAAAACAAGATAAAAGAATATCACCTTTTATTTATATCAACAATTTGATTACAGTCGCTCAAGAACTACAAGAGGAAGAATCTAAATTGTCGACTTGGCTTTGCTCGGCTCCGTGAGTCGCGAATCGGCTTGGACCACTTGCTCTGTTGAAGACCGGCTCGGCTCCTAAAAGGTTGCAAGGCTTCTTGCTTGAATGGGTACTCGGGATCTTGGCTTTTGATTGGAATTAGGGTTAGGGTTTCACACAAATCCTCTCACTAGATTTGTGGAAGAAGAAGATGAGATAAGAGATGAAATGGCTCTAGTTTGATACTAGATTCGGATCTCCCTTTACCCTAGGTTTAGGCTTCTATTTATAGACTTCCCAAACCCTAGGTCTAGTTTTGAAATTACAATTCCCTCCAAAAGTTTGTTGAGGAGTTTCTAGAAAGAGTTTGTTAGGAGCTAGCTTAGGTTTTAAGCTAGGATTAATTAAGCTTAGAAAACCCTAGTTTGCTGATCTGGCAGAAACCCCTGGAGTCTTCTGGAATTTGAGATACATTTCTGAGCAGTGGGCCCTGAATGAAGCATTGTGGTACAAAGATTGATGTCTGAATCCCTGGACCCACCGCGGATCCGCGGCACAAGCAAGCCATTGCCGCGGATCCGCGGCTCTTTGATGAGCTTGGGCTTTGGGTCTTCTGGTGTAGCCTTGTTCTGTATTTTAGGGCTTCTTCTGATATATTGATTTGTGATTGCTCCTTTAAATTGATACCAGATCTGAAGTTAGTGAGTTGGCGTATCTTTTGAGCAGCGTTGATTCGAGCACGCTTCTAGTTTCCTGCACAGACTTCAAAACACGGGTTTCGACATATAGAAATATTGCGATGCCATGCAATGCAGTCAATTTCCCTAGAAATGCCGGTTTTAAGGTCTAATACATGTAATCTGATAATCTGTGATAGATTTGCTAATATGTGAAATACGGATACCGAACACTTCTATATGAATGCAAATGATGAGGAAATTGCCGGCTAAAATATACAATATTTTCGACTAATCACCCCTCCTATCCATGAAAACACGGAAAAACTTTAGACTGTATAAATCCAATAACCGGATACTAGTAACTGGCTTAAACCAAAGCCGACTAGTAAAAACTGTCCGAAAGTCGTACGTGCGTAAACACACGTATGCGTCCGAACCCTTGTCGTAAAACCATACGACCTCTATATCGTTTCGCCTGGAGTAGGGAAACTCTCTGCGTGGGACTCTAGAGACTCGACTACTACGCTGGCAGTGGGTTTAACCATAGACCGCAAGCGGCACTAGCTGTACGTAACGGTCCCCAGGTAGATGTCGATAAGAAGGCCGATGAGGAAACCCATCCGAACTCCTACTGAATCTGATGTGACAATCTCCATACAGTCCGGTCCGTTCGTCTAAGACTATCGCATATCGGGCCTAGGGGGCGGCAAGCGTCAATCCCCTAATAGCGGTATAAGTCGTGTCGGAGCGAAGCCCATTACACCCTGAGAAACTACTGGAACCTACCAGCAAATCTCGCTTGCCCTGGCCAGGGACTTTGCGTAATGGCTCTCTGACACAGCGCGATATCAACCCCCAATACCGGGAGAGACGAATCCTGTCTAACCGCCACTGCCTCCAAGTGCTCGGGACTGCACCCAACTGCTACCTGATTGCACGACTCCTTTGAGCCGTGGTAGGGTAGCAATCTAAGAACAGTGGGACACACTCGAGGCAAAGTAGCAGTGTCAAGTCTGCGGACTATGCTGTACTCATGTCACCTGGGAACTGTTCACTGACGACTGGTATAAAACCAACCAACAGTTCCCTGTGAGTCCTGTCCGGTGTACCCGTAACCCAACGAGCACCCGCATACTATCTCCAGTACGACGTACTGACGGCTGTGGGACAGACCATCTCCCCAACTGGGATGAGAAGCGTACATACTAGTCTAGTCCGGAGTATCGATGCCCTGTCTCAATAATCCAACGACTAGGGACCTGAATAAGGATGTGCTTGTAGACTACCCAGCCCCCACTAGTGTGACTGCCATCACAACGCTGGTAGTCAAGCAAGATCCTAAGAGCTCTATCAATACGTATACTCACATATTAAGATAGAAAAACCAAGTAGCATACTACCATGTTTAGCAAGACTATTATATACATGTGAATATCCCAAGCTTCCATTAAGTAATATACAAACTAGTATGATATAATAATGGCCCCTAGGGCATATACACTAACAATCTCCCACTTGCACTAGGGCCATGTACTGGCGTATCGAAGACCGATGATCTCGAGTAGCCTCTCGAACTGAATCTGAGGTAGGGCCTTCGTGAATGGATCAGCAATGTTCTCTTCAGAAGCAACTCTCCGAACCTCGATCTCCCGACGATCAATGATCTCCCTGATCAGGTGATACCGCCTCAAGATGTGTCTGGACTTTTGATGGGACCTTGGTTCCTTCGCTAAAGCTATAGCTCCGTTGTTGTCGCAATACAGAGGTATTGGATCAACAATGGTAGGAACCACCTGAAGTTCTGTTAGGAACTTCTTCATCCAGACTGCTTCTTTTGCGGCATCGTAAGCAGCAATATACTCCGCTTCCATCGTCGAGTCAGCAACGGTGTCCTGCTTGGAACTCTTCCAGCACACTGCCCCTCCATTGAGGGTAAAGACATAACCCGGCATGGACTTGGAATCGTCCTTATCATTCTGGAATCCGGAATCAGCAAAGGCCTCCAACCTGAGGTCTTTTCCGCCGTAAACCAAGAACATCTCCTTAGTCCTCCTCAGGTACTTGAGAATGTTCTTTACTGCTATCCAGTGCTTCTCCCCTGGGTCTGACTGATACCGGCTTACCACGCTCAGTGCGTAAGCTACATCTGGTCTGGTGCACAACATCGCATACATTATAGAGCCTACCGCAGAAGCGTAGGGTATAATAGACATGCGTTCCCTTTCCAAATCAGTCTTGGGAGACATCTCTTTGGATAGGGTGATTCCGTGACAAGCCGGTAGATTACCAAGCTTAGAATCATCCATACTGAATCTTTTCAGTACAGTGTCGATATACCTGGACTGTGAAAGTCCCAACATCCTCTTGGATCTATCACGATAGATCCGGATCCCCAGAATGTAAGAGGCATCTCCCAGGTCTTTCATGGAGAACCTGTGTAATAAGAATCCTTTGACAGATTGTAGCATAGGAATGTCATTTCCTATCAATAGAATGTCATCCACGTACAAAACGAGGAATACGACACTTCTGGCTACAACTTTACTATATATGCACGGTTCATCTGGATTTTTGATGAAGTCATATTCTTTGACTGTTTCATCAAAATAGATGTTCCAACTCCGCGATGCCTGCTTCAGTCCATAAATGGACATAAGCAACTTGCATACTTTCCCGCTGCTCCCACTCTGATTGAAACCCTCTGGCTGATCCATATAGACGCACTCTTTTAAATTTCCATTCAGAAAAGTCGTCTTTACGTCCATCTGCCAGATTTCATAATCATGGAAGGCAGCAATAGCAAGAAGGACCCGAATGGATTTGAGCATAGCCACTGGAGAAAAAGTTTCATCATAGTCCAAACCAGGTCTTTGACGAAAACCCTTTGCAACAAGTCTAGCCTTATAGGTTTCTACCTGTCCATCTACACCAATCTTTTTCTTGAAGATCCATTTGCATCCTATGGGTTTTACCCCATCTGGAGCAAAATCCAAAGTCCATACTTTGTTGGTGTACATGGACTCCATTTCGGTCCGTATTGCATCTAGCCATCGTACCGAGTCGCCGCTCTGGATGGCCTGCTGGAAGCCAGTAGGTTCATCATCATCTATGATGCAATCCTCTCTATCCCCATCTATGAGAAAACCGTAGTATCTCTCAGGCGGATGAGACGGCCTACTACTCCTGCGGAGGGGTGCGGGAATGTCCTGTTCTTCTTGAACTACCTGTTCTACCAAACTTTCAGTATTAGTTTGTGGTTCTGGAATTTCTTCCAGTTCTATTTCGCTCCCGCTTATCTCCTTTTCTAAAAACTGCTGTTCCAGAAAATGGGCATTACGAGAAACAAAAACCTTTTGTTCCTCTGCGTAATAGAAATAATATCCCTTGGAGTTCTTTGGATATCCCACAAACTTACATTTTACTGATCGTGCCTCGAGCTTGTCCACATACTGCTTTTTAACAAAAGCTGGACATCCCCAAATCTTCATATGCTGAAGATGGGGTTTCTTCCCACTCCACATCTGATATGGGGTGGTAGGCACAGTCTTGGTAGGAGCCCTGTTCAGAAGATATGCCGCTGAATCTAGCGCATAACCCCAAAAAGATCGCGGCAACTCAGCATTACTCATCATGGAACGTACCATATCCAATAGGGTTCGATTCCGTCTCTCCGATACACCGTTATGCTGTGGAGCGTATGGAGGAGTAAACTGAGAGAGAATTCCTTTCTCTTTTAGGTAACCTAGGAACTCGGCACTCAAGTATTCACCACCTCGATCAGATCTTAGTGTCTTTATACTTTTGCCGGTTTGGTTTTCTACTTCATTCTTATACTCTTGGAATTTCTCAAAAACCTCGGATTTATGTTTTATCAGATAAATGAATCCGTACCTTGAGTAATCATCCGTGAAAGTAATGAAATAGGAAAAACCACCTCTTGCATATGTAGACATTGGACCACATACATCGCTGTGTATGAGTCCTAAGAGCTCGCTCGCTCTTACTCCATGTCCAGTAAAGGAGTCTTTGTCATCTTTCCTTTGAGACAAGATTGACAGGTGTCATAAGATTGATATTCGAACGAGTCCAAATATCCTTCTCTATGCAACTTAGTCAACCTTCTCTCATTGATGTGACCCAGTCTACAATGCCATAAGAAAGCTTTATTTAAATCTGGAGACTTTCTTTTTAGTGTGTTCTGGACATTGAAAATTTGGAGTTGGTTTACCACATATATACCGTTTTCTAGTGTACCGGACCCAATCAAACTATGATTAAGGTGGATGTTAACAACACCACTTCCAAACGTGAAATCATAACCTTTATTTGATAACAAGGAAACATATATGATATTACATGTTAAGCTGGGTACACAAAAACAGTTATGTAAAACCAAAATGTGTCCACTCGTCAATCCCAGGTGATAATCCCCTACGGACACAGCTCCCACGCTAGCTCCGTTAGCAACCATCAGGGTCATATCACCTTCCTTCAGCACTCTACGGTTTCTCAGTGCCTGCAATGAATTGCAAATATGAGATCCTGATCCGGTATCCAATACCCAGGAAGTAGAGTTGATTGACAGACAATTCTCAATTACAAACACGCCTGAAGTCGAAGCCATAGCTTGCTTCGGTTCCTGGTTCTTGGCGTTCCACGCCTTGCAATCCTTCTTCCAGTGCCCTTTCCTGTGACAATGGAAGCACTCATCCTGGCCCACTACCGGTACCGCAAACTTTTTCTTTCCCTTCCCTCCCACCTTACTTACACCTCCTCTAGGTCTGGGGGCGGCCTTCTTTTTCCTTCCTTTGGCCCTAGCCTTGGACCCGGAAGAAGAAATACCGCTAACAAACATAGCGGGTGTTTCCCTTGCTTTCTGCAAGGTGCCCTCTGCACTCCTTAACATGTTCAGGAGTTCCGGAAGTTCAACTTCTTTTCTTTGAATGTTGAAGTTCAGGATAAACTGGGCGTAGGTGGAAGGAAGGGACTGGAGAATAAGGTCTGTATAGAGCTCATTATCTAAATTCGTCCCAAGGTCTGCGAGCTCTTCTATATAGCCGATCATCTTTAGGACATGTTCTCCTACCGATGACCCGACAGCCAACCTCGTTCGAAACAAGTTCTTAGAGGTCTCGTATCTTGCTATACGAGATTGCTCTCCATAAAGTTCCTTTGTATGGAGAAATATGGCATCTAGTTCCATATCCTCGTGCCTCCTCTGATGTTCATTGTTCATCGAGGCAAGCACGATGGACTTGGCTTTCGTGCAATCGAAATCCCAGGTTTTGCGGATTTCCTTATCCGCATTACTGGATTTGGGACCAGGGATAGCAGGTGCCGTAGCGGTGAGGACGTACCCCAATTTGTCATAGGTCAAAGCCATTTTGACATTCCGCAGCCAATCTTTATAGTTTGGCCCTGTCAGTATATTTTTCTCTAAAAGTAACTTAAGTCCAGTCATTTTCAGGGTCGCTGCAATTAGGAGAGAGAGAAGAAAACTCTTTAGCATGATGCTCTTGCAAGTTTAGAATGGTTTTTAGTTTATCTAAACTGGATGGCTCCCACTGTTTCTCGAATCCTTCCCCAAACCATAAAAGAAGAATTAGCCAGGACTATTCTCACCGTACAATACTTGCTTAACCGTTCAGCCAGGCTAGTGTCGATACTTCGAGGGAGGTTTTCCAACGCTTTGGCGAAGTTCCTTAATTAAATAACCTCTTTTCTCTGGGGGCGTAACCCCGCTGACACCTTTCTTGACACCTACTTGGTTTATAGCATTGATCGTTAAGTGACGAATATCCTGATGAGTAGTATATACTCACAGTAGGATCGGGATCCAAATATCATCGTATGATAATGTTGAAGGAATGCTACCAACATTCATCAAACTCTAAATGGTATGCATCTCTTTGCAAATTTCAGTTTCTTTAGAAATTCCCGATATAAGTTTTTGCCCCATGCTCTTATGACCTTGGCTTTGGTCAAAATGTCATAAGTCACATGTCAAGTTCTACCCGTCATTATCTTGTCAATTTGAACACATCCGTATATACCCCTGACTTTGGTCAAATGATAATACGACTGTCCCAAACCAACTCATCTATCTTATGCAACAAATGAAAAACCCAGCAGCTACCAAACACTATACCTTGACTTTGGCCAAAATGCATAGCTTGAATACTACTGAATACCCAAATGAAATGACGGAGGGCTACGAATGGTTTTGGCGAAACCGTGAACGTAGTGAACTTGATATAACCGAAGGAACCTGATAGCTTTTTAAAAGGAGTGGTTAAAGCTCCGCATTTTAAAAAATATCTGTTTTAAAATTAACCGAGTGGTTTCTTTTAAATTGTTCCAACGATTAAACATTTGGTTTATTTTCTTTGCATTATGTATAATGCGTCCCATCATTAACCTATCATTGCAGAAAACAATGAAAATACAACGTCCTCTTATACCATCCGCATTCGCCACGGGGTCCCGTCATCACCCGTTAGGTTACTTAACTAACGACAAAGCGGGGGCTGGGCTAGCGCGGGTGTAAAACATAAGTGACGTCTAAATAGCTATCATATATATAGATATTTTACATTCGTCGGACGCAATAATATTCATTCCAGATCACAGATGAACTTTATTGGATTTGCAAGCAATCCGTGTTTGTTTTGAGCCTGCAACAAAAAGACGGATTACACAGTTGTGATGAATAGCCATTATCCCACCCAAGACCCATACGGGCACGGCAAACTACCCGCCCGGCAGTTTGTGCACCCCACCTTGGGTCTGTCCTAGGAGCAAAAATAGTACAATGAAATAATACAACGGTGGCTACAACCGCAACCTGGATGTGTCCCGCAAAATAATATTACAACAAATTACATTTACATCAAATGAATTAAATAATAACCCATCATAAAACCCCGGCTATACATCACAACAGTCCAACACAGTTCATATACACAAACAGATAAAATCCATTACAGAAATGTGCAAGCCCCTGCCAACTGACATACTAGCAGTTAGGGGAGGTTTACGAACACATTATACAAACACAGATATAATCCAACAAGAAAATACTGTATAATTTCGATCGATTAAACACATTTAATTTTTCTCCAATACTTCTCTGTAAATCTGAAACCTGAGCAAAACTTAAAAAATTCCAGAAAATACCAAATATCACAGAGGACCCACACAGGAAAATTGGGCTGATGAATCGTCCAAAGCGCGGCAGAATCGCGGCGAATCGGTGGGATCGGCCGCGGTTCCGCGGCGCTTTGGCCGATTCATGAGCCTAAATTTCTTGGGTGTTCTTATACTATCATTTAAGGCTTTCTGAAGGTCCCTGAAAAATTTTTGGACCTCATTTAAAAATCGACAGAAAACTCATGATATCGGGGTTTTCCGGTTTGTTTTTTCCGTTCGAAATTCATACAATTTTGCAAGTGAGTTATTTATTGTTTAGCGAGGCTCTGATACCACTGTAAGTCGATGTGCAACACCCCACGACTTGCGGGGAGGCGGAAATATGAAAAACGATCTTGTTCTTTGCTTAAACATCAAATAACCGCATGAATCGAAGCTAAACGATAACTAACATCAAACATAGAAGTTCTAAACTACTATGTGAAGTGATTATACCTAAAGAACCGTGTCCTTCATCTTTACGAACTCCACCTCCTCCTCGGCCTTCTCCAAGTAATAGACGATCCACCACGAGAGCTTTACTCCAAGCTTTGCCTCTAAACTTGAGGCAACTAGGTTTCTTTAAGTGCTAATCAAAGTACCTAGATGATATAGAGTAAGGGTTATGGTTTAATTAGTCTAACTAATCCTTGTACTCAACACATGAGAGGGGAGGATTAGGGTTTGAAGAGAGAGAGCTTGAGGAGAGAGAAGATGAACATAATAATGAAATGAGAAAATGAGCTATCATAATATATATCAAGCATTATTGTTTTTCAAGAAAATAAAATAAAATGATTTACAACCATGCTTAATAAATATCTAATGGTGATTCATCTCCATGAGTCATTAAGCAATTATGATGCATTAATGACATGGATGAATCATCCATATGACTCACTAATCTCATTCAATATATATGCCACCTAAACCTCCTTAGTCACCATCTTCTAGAAGCTTCTCGCGCAATTACGAGAACGCCCCTCCTATCCGTGAAAACACGGAAAAACTTTAGACTGTATAAATCCAATAACCGGATACTAGTAACTGGCTTAAACCAAAGCCGACTAGTAAAAACTGTCCGAAAGTCGTACGTGCGTAAACACACGTATGCGTCCGAACCCTTGTCGTAAAACCATACGACCTCTATATCGTTTCGCCTGGAGTAGGGAAACTCTCTGCGTGGGACTCTAGAGACTCGACTACTACGCTGGCAGTGGGTTTAACCATAGACCGCAAGCGGCACTAGCTGTACGTAACGGTCCCCAGGTAGATGTCGATAAGAAGGCCGATGAGGAAACCCATCCGAACTCCTACTGAGTCTGATGTGACAATCTCCATACAGTCCGGTCCGTTCGTCTAAGACTATCGCATATCGGGCCTAGGGGGCAGCAAGCGTCAGTCCCCTAATTGCGGTATAAGTCGTGTCGGAGCGAAGCCCATTACATCCTGAGAAACTACTGGAACCTACCAGCAAATCTCGCTTGCCCTGGCCAGGGACTTTGCGTAATGGCTCTCTGACACAGCGCGATATCAACCCCCAATACCGGGAAAGACGAATCCTGTATAACCGCCACTGCCTCCAAGTGCTCGGGACTGCACCCAACTGCTACCTGTTTGCACGACTCCTTTGAGCCGTGGTAGGGTAGCAATCTAAGAACAGTGGGACACACTCGAGGCGAAGTAGCAGTGTCAAGTCTGCGGACTATGCTGTACTCATGTCACCTGGGAACTGTTCACTGACGACTGGTATAAAACCAACCAACAGTTCCCTGTGAGTCCTGTCCGGTGTACCCATAACCCAACGAGCACCTGCATACTATCTCCAGTACGACGTACTGACGGCTGTGGGACAGACCATCTCCCCAACTGGGATGAGAAGCGTACATACTAGTCTACTCTGGAGTATCGATGCCCTGTCTGGATAATCCAACGACTAGGGACCTGAATAAGGATGTGCTTGTAGACTATCCAGCCCCCATTAGTGTGACTGCCATCACAACGCTGGTAGTCAAGCAAGATCCTAAGAGCTCTATCAATATGTATACTCACATATTAAGATAGAAAAACCAAGTAGCATACTACCATGTTTAGCAAGACTGTTATATACATGTGAATATCCCAAGCTTCCAATAAGTAATATACAAACTAGTATGATACAATAATGGCCCCTAGGGCATATACACTAAAATAAACGCACGTGCATTTTTCGAACCCTGCCATAAAACCATACGGCCTCTACAACGTTTCGCCCGAACTTGGGAAACAATCTGTGGGGGACTCTAATGACTCGTCAGTAACATGGCAGTGGGTTTAACCACGAACCGTCAGCGGCACAAGCTGTGCGTAACGGCTGTTTATGTACTGACCTCAAGGGAAGCCGATGAGCGAACTCATCCTGGAACCTTACTGGGCCTAACAGTGACAATGTATATATAGTCTAGTCCGTTCGCCTATGAGTATCACATATCGGCCTAGGGGGCTGGTAACGTCAGACCCCCAATAGCAGTATAAGTCGTGTCGGAGTGTAGCCCAAAAACACCCTGAGATACTACTGGAGTACCTACTAGTAAATCTCCCGCCTCGGCCGAGGTCTATGTGTAATGGCTCTCCTAGACACAGCGCGATCTCACCCCCAATACTGGGAGAGACGAATCCCCTGCCGATCCGCTCACTTGCCTCCATGTGGCTCGGGACTGTACCCAAAAACTACCTGTTTACACGACTCCTTTGAGCCGTGGTAGGATAGAAATCAAAGCACAGTGGGAACTCACACGAGACAAATGACGACCTTAGGTCGATGAACTAACCTGTACACATGTCACCAGGGAACTGCTATCTGACGATAGGTATAATACCAACTAGCAGGTTCCCGGCGAGTCATGTCCGGTGTACTCATAACCCAATGAGCACCTATATACATCTTAGGTGATCCAACTGACACCAGTGGCTTGTGAGACCGGCCACCGCCCCTCGTCGGGGTCTCGACTGTATACACTAGTCTACTCCGAAGTATCGATGCCCTGTCTCGAAACTCCCACAACTAGGGACCACAATTAAGGATATGCTTATAGACTACCCAACTCTCACATATATGATCGCCATCATACTGTTGGTAGTGAAGCAAGATCCTAAGGGCTCTATCAACATGTAACAGTGATCAGTCACCTGAACCTGTACACGACTGATAAAGGTAAACCAGATAGCATACTATCATCTCGAGTAAGACTGTCCTACCGGTATAGGTCCTCCGCAATCATTGCAATCGTGTGCCTGCGATCCAATAATTGACTTTGAGGGCACTATATCCAACAACGATATAGAGGTCGTATGGTTTTACGACAGGGTTCGGACATATACATGTACTTGTGCACGTATGATGTTTGGACAGATTTTACTAGTGGGCTTTGGTTTAAGCCAGATTCTAGTATTGGATTATTGGATTTATACAGTCTCAATATATCCGTGTTTTTCGTAAATACGGATGGGAGGGGTATTCCCGTAATTAGTCGAGAAGCTTCTAGAAGAAAGGTGACTCATTATGTTTTAATTCATTTATGAATTAAGCTTAATGAGGTGGAGGAGATGATGTGTTATTTGCATTAAATGAAACCATGACTCATGAGATGATTCATCTATTTGTATTAAATGAAGCATGGAAGATATTTTTGCAAGATATTTTATGCTTCATAATATACACAAATGAGTTATATTTCATTTAATAATAACAAACACATTCTCTCTCCTCAAGCTCTTTCTCTTCTTCACTCTAACCCTAATCCTCTCATGTGTTGAGATCCCAAGGGTTAGAAAGACTAATCAATCCTTAATCCATCTCTATATTCTCTAGGTCACTTGGATTAGCAATCCTAGCTACTTAGTTACCTCAAGTTAGAGGTTAAAACTTGTAGTAGGAACTTTCAGGTGGATCTTCTATCACATCGAGAAGCCGACGAGGAGGTGCCATCCTTTCTACTCCAAAGGAGCTCTAGTAATCAAGGAGGACAGCAAGTAAAGAAGAAAGACTTGGAACTTTAGGTATAATCTGTTGGTGTATAGTAGCGCCTCTAGTAAGGTTACAACATCATAAAGTAGCGAACTATTCAATTTTAGAGCGCTATTACAAATGAACTACGAATCGTAACTAGAGATTAGGGTAATAACATTATTATATGAAGTCTAAACTAAAGGAAAAGGAAATACAATCTTTGTGGACAACTCCTTCGGTCTTTAGGACTCCTACGGCTTTGCACAAGGTTTGGAACGACTCCGCTCGAGGTCCTTCGTCGTCTACGATGATCCATCCGGAGATTCCTAAAACAAGCTCTTAGCTTCACAAAATGAAGCAAGCACTCTACACTAAAGGGCTAGGGTAGTGTAGAATGGTTGTGTGGTATGTAAAATCACTTTAAAAAACCCTTTCTTTTTAATCTCCTCACTCAAAACAAAACTCAAGAGAGCTTGGTGAAGGAAGAAGATAAAGATGACAAAAGCTTTTGTGTGAATAATGAAAACTTATCTTTTAAAATCAAAAAGAAAATATTATATATGAGACTCTCTCACATATAACCATGGTTAGTTAAATATCTAGATATTATTTGGATGGGTTAAATGACAAAAGGAAATTAAACCATGGTTAAAGTCAAAGGTCAAAGAAGAAGTGTGTAGAAAATGAGTCATTAATCTAATTTCCTTTTTCTTTAATCCATTAACAAAAATCTAGATATTTAGTAACCATGTGAGTCTTATATTACCATCTACTTTGTATCATCAACCATGACACATATGTATGTGTGTATGTGTGCATGAACATCATCATGTGTATGTGTGAACATATATGAATACATCCAAAAGAAAAAGGATTAATTAAAAGTGAGCTTAAAGATAATATTAAATCAACACTTGATTTAATAAATCGGTCACATCAAATGCGCCCCGAAAAATATTGAACGTCCAATTAAAATACGGTATTACATATCCGTATTTAATCGAGCTCCTGCGCATATCTCATATGCACACCACAACATTTCGCCTGAGCTAGAAAAATCCTGTGTGGGACTCTAAGACTCGTCAATACGCCGGCAGTAGGTGATGATCATATCAAAACACCTACTAGCCACAAGCGGTCAGCTAAACGTAACGGCCACCCGGGTATTGAGCGATCAGAAGAAAAACAAGCGAACTCGTCAAAACTTCCGTCGAGCCATTGGCAACACTTACCGTACAGTCTGGTCTCTTCGTCTGATACTGCATATCAAGTCTAGGGATGGAATCGTCGAGCCCTGATAACTCAATAAGTCATGTCGATGTGGTTTATGACCAGTCGAGAAACTACTGATAACACTTATCAGTAAATCTCATCAGCCCTGGCCAGGGACTTTAAGTAAAAGCCAATCGCACATAGCACAACATCAACTCCCAATACCGGGAGAGACGAAACCCCTCATATCGCTCATTGTCTCCATGTGTCTCGAGACTATACCCAAAAGCCACCTGTTTGCACGACTCAGTAGAGCCGTGGTAGGGTGGAAATCAAAGTACAGCTGGACAACACACAAGACTCTATGACGATCTCGGGTCTACAGACTAACCTGTACCAGTGTCACCAGAGAACTGCTATCCGACGATAGATATAATACCATATAGGAATTCTCTGTGAGTCCGTTCAGTGTACTCAGTCTCCACTGAGCACCCGTATACAATCTTCGATGTCACAACACCAATGGATATGAGATCATCCATCGCCCATCATATGGGTCAAAAAACGTATACGCTAGTCTACTCTGGAATATCGATGCCCTATCTCGATATACCTACGACTAGGAACATTTTAAGGATATGCTTATAGACTACACATGCCCCACTAGTATGATCTCCATCATAGCCATGGAAGTCAAGCAAATATCCTTAGGGCTTTATCAACATGCATTAAATGAACAGTATCAAGCAAACATGTCAGATAAAGTAAAACCAGATAGCATACTATCATGTCGAGCAAGAAAGTCATATATCAAATATACATATATATACATGTCCAAGCATCCACTATACATATAATGGCCTCTAGGGCATACATATATCCAACATAATCTTCTTACCGAGTAGATAATACCTCTAGTTAGTTGTGTTAGATATGGTTTAGCAAAGATCCGTATGCTTAGTCGATGTTGCCTTGTTTAAAATGATTGATTTTACTTATTCCGCCTCCCCACTTCATGTGGGGTGTGTAACGTCGACTTACACTCTTTAGAAATATCGGCAGATACTACAAACTCACGGTTTAGTTTTTGATTGCTTCTATAGTTCTTGCTTTGCACAGCGGTATTTATGAAATATCCTGCACCTTATTCGATAAGGAAAGAGCCGAGATCCCTTCACTGGGAGTGACCTCTTTAGCGAAACTAGAAAAGCCTCAAAAACACTCCTTTTCAAAATCACTTGTTTCTACAACGATATCAAGTTCATTACGCAATAGGTTTTCTGAAAAACCTGTCGTAGACCTCCGTCATTTCAGATAAAACCTACTTAGTATTCGTGCTGCGTTTGTTGACCTTGTCAAGGCGCAGTGTACGGTAGCTAATTAGTGTTTATCTGCTAAAACATGAGATGTGATTGGATTAGGGCATTCGTACGGCCTTGTTGACCTTGTCAAGGGTCATGCGGGTGGGTTTAATTCAATCGGGAAATGACGGGTTGAACTTGACTTGCGATTTATGGTTTGTTGACCTTGTCAAGGTCATAGATCGCTAGGGGTAAAAGCACTATCGGAAATTTCAAGTGTTGAAATTTCCGATAAGATTGCATACCTTCTATGAGATAGATGGATCCTGATACCCACTGCGAGTAAGAGTTACTCCTGGGAGAGTTTTACACATGACAATTAACCGATCAAGTAGGTGTCTAGAAATGTGTTTATGGGGTTATGCCTTTGGGAAAATGAGGTTTACTTTAATTAGGTCCGTACGAGAGCACGGGGAACCTCCCTCAAAGTACCAACACTGGCCTGGCCGAAAGATTGGCGAACTTGTAAGGTGTAATTAATCCCGGCTAGTCTTTCCTTTTTGGGTTTTAAGGAAGATTTGATAAAAAGCAGTGGGAGCCATCCTGATTAGATAAGATAATAACCAATCTAATCTTGCAAGAGTATACGCTAAAGTGTTTTTCTTCTCTCTCTCTCCAGGTAGCGACCATATCAGGCCTTAATCAAGATAATAATATGGATGTATTGACTGAACCCACTTATTATACTGAGCAGGAGAACGTTGGTCCCGCTCCCACTTATAATTGTTATAAGTCCGAGCAGGGAATAGTAGAATATCTGGATTCTCACGCCACCCAAACGAAGAATAAGCATGTTGATGCATCTTCTTCGGGTGGTTAGTTATCGAGAACTGTTTCTCAGTTCACTCTACGTCCTGGGTGTTAGATACCGGATCGTGATCCCATATATGTAATATGTTACATAGGCTACGAAAAGGTAGGGAACTGGGAGAGGGTGATCATTCCGTAAAAGTAGGGAATGGTGCAAATGTTGCAGCCAAAGCAGTTGGCGAATATTACCTTGTGTTACCAAATGGTAATACATTGGTTCTGAACGAATGCTATTATATTCCGACCCTGATATGCAATCTTATATCAGTTTCTTTATTGAGCAAAGAAGGATATAATTTTGTAGTACATGATAATGTTATGAACATATTCCTGAATCAAAAGTTGATTGGATCAGGATCGTTAAATAATGGCATATACGTTCTCAACCAAACTACAGTACTTAATGTACAAAACACACACAAGAGGAAGAGTTCAGAAATGAACGAATCCTTCTTGTGGCATTGTAGACTTGGTCATATCAATGCGACACGGCTAGCTAAATTGCATAAGGATGGATATTTGAATCCGTTCGAATTTTCATCTTATGACACTTGCCAGTCATGTCTCAAAGGCAAGATGACCAAAACTCCGTTTAGTGGGCACGGAGAAAGAGTTACAGAACTCTTGGGACTGATACATAGTGATGTATGTGGTCCCATGTCTACACATGCCAGGAACGGTTCCTCATACTTCATTACATTCACTGACGATCTCTCAAGATAAGGACATGTGTTCCTGTTGAAACACAAGTCTGAAACTTTTGAGAAATTCAGAGAATATAAGCACGAAGTAGAGAACCAAACGGGCAAAAGTATTAAGATCCTGCGATCTGATCGAGGAGGAGAATACTTGAGCAATGAGTTCCTAGATTATCTAAAAGAGAATGGGATTCTCTCTCAACTTACTCCTCCCTATACACCACAGCACAACGGTGTATCAGAGTGGAGGAATCGCACCTTATTAGATATGGTGCGCTCTATGATGAGCACTGCTGAGTTGCCTATTTCCTTCTGGGGTTATGCACTTGAGACAGCAGCATACCTATTGAATCAAGTTCCATCTAAATCTGTACCTACCACACCATATGAGATATGGAGTAGGAAGAGACCTTATCTTAAACGAGTTAAGATATGGGGTTGTCCGGCCTATGTCAAAAGGCAAAATCTGGACAAACTCGAGGCACGATCAGTCCTCTGCAAGTTTGTAGGATATCCAAAGAATTCTTATGGATACTTTTTCTACAACAGTGAGGAGCAAAAGGTGTTTGTTGCTAAACATGCCACCTTTTTAGAAAAGGAATTTCTTGCAAAAGAAATTAGTGGCAATGAGGTAGAACTAGAAGAAGTTACAGCAGTACAAACTAAGACTGAAGATTTAGTGGAACCAGATGATTCAGTAGTGCCCGACAAACCTCAGCCTCTCCGCCGATCTAGTAGGGTTTCTCATCCACCTGAGAGATACTACGGTTTTCTCATTGACGGTGGAAGTGAGGATTGCATCATGGAAGATGATGACCCAACTAGCTTCGAGCAGGCCATCACGAGTGGGGACTCTGTGAAGTGGCTGGATGCAATGTGATCTGAGATGGAATCGATGTACACCAACAAAGTATGGACTTTGGAAGTTGCTCCTGAAGGGGTAAAACCCATTAGGAGCAAGTGGATCTTTAAGAAGAAACTTGGTGTAGATGAAAAAGTTGAGACTTACAAAGCTAGACTTGTTGCAAAGGGTTTTCGTCAACGACCGGGTGTGGATTATGACGAAACCTTTTCTCCAGTGGCTATGCTTAAGTCCATCCGGATCTTACTTACCATTGCTGCATACCATGACTACGAAATCTGGCAAATGGATGTTAAGTCCGCCTTTCTAAATGGTGATTTAGAGGAGTGCGTGTACATGACTCAACCAGAGGGCTTTGTAGATAGTGGGAGCAGCGGAAAGGTGTGTAAGCTGCTTAAATCCATCTACGGGTTAAAGAAGGCATCGCGGAGTTGGAACATCTGTTTTGATGTTGTAGTCAAAAAGTTTGACTTCATCAAAAACGTAGATGAACCTTGTATATACAAGAAGGTTTCAGAGAGTAAAGTCGTCTTCCTCGTATTGTACGTGGATGACATACTCTTGATAGGAAATGATGTTCTTTTGCTGCACTCGGTCAAGCTCTTCTTATCACATAGATTCTCAATGAAAGATCTAGGTGATGCCTCCTGCATTTTGGGAATTAAGATCTATAGAGATAGATCTAAACGGATACTGGGATTGTTCCAATCCAGGTACATTGACACCATACTAAAGAGGTTTAGTATGGAAGAATCCAAGCGTGGGAACCAACCCACGATCTCTGGACTCGCTCTCTCCAAAGAGATATCTCCCAAGACTGATTTGGAAAGAGCTCGCATGAAAGGGATAACCTATTCTTCGGTAGTAGGATCTATCATGTACGCGATGCTATGTACCAGACCCGATATAGCATACTCACTAAGTGTAGTGAGTAGGTATCAAAAAGATCCTGGAGAGAATCACCGGACAGCTGTGAAGAACATTCTCAAGTACTTGAGAAGGACTAAGGAGATGTTCTTGGTGTATGGTAACGGAGAACTCCAGGTGGAGTCCTTTACCGATTCAAGCTTCCAAAGTGATAAGGACGACTCTAAGTCGCACTCGGGATTTGTCTTTACCCTAAATGGAGTGGCGGTTTGTTGGAAGAGTTCCAAGCAAGAAACCGTGGCAGACTCGATGATGGAGGCTGAATACATCGCTGCCAACGATTCTGCCAAAGAGGCTGTCTGGATGAAGAAGTTCATCACTGAACTTGGTGTGGTTCCATCCACTGAGCATCCAATACCTTTGTATTATGATGACAATGGAGCTGTGGCTTTGGCCAAGGAACCCAGGTCCCATCAGAAGTCCAGACATATTTTGAGGCGGTATCACCTGATCCGGGAGATAGTTGATCGCCGCGAGATCGAGGTCAGGAGAGTTGACACGAAGGACAACACTGCGGATCCACTCACGAAGGCCATTCCCCAGATACAATTTGAGAGACTCTTCGGGATATTGGGTATGAGATACTAAAACAGCTGGCCTCAATGCAAGTGGGAGATTGTTAGTTATATATATGCCCTAGAGGCCATTGTTGTACATATGATGTATATTATAGTGGATTCTTGGATATATATGGAGAGGACTTTCTTGCTCGACATGATAGTATGCTATTTGGTTTCACTTTGTCTTAACATGTTGACTTGTATTGGTTTGATGTCTTGCTCTCACATGTTGATAAAGCCCTTAGGATATGTACTTGACTACGAGGACAATGATGAGATCATACTAGTGGGGCCAGGGTAGTCAAAGTGTACGTCCTATATCAGTTCCTAGTCGAGGGAGTATCGAGACAGGGTATCGATACTCCAAAGTAGACTAGCGTATACGCATCTTGACCCATATGATGGGCGATGGATGATCCCATATCCATTGGTGTTTGACATCAAAGATGGTGTACGGTGGTCAGTGGAGACTGGGTATACTGAACGGACTTGCCGAGAACTCCTAGATGGTATTATACCAATCATCATATAGCAGCTCTCCGGTGACACTGGTACAGGTTAGTCTGTAGACCCAAGATCGTCATAGAGTCTTGTGTGATTCCCACTGTGCTTTGATTTCCACCTTACCACGTCCAAGAGGGCGTGAAAAACGGTGACTTTTGGGTACAGTCCCGAATCACATAGAGGCATTGAGCGATAGGAGGGGTTTCGTCTCTCCCGGTATAGGGAGTTGATGTTGTGCTGTGTTCGATTGGCTATAACTGGAAGTCCCTGGTCAGGGCTGATATGGAGTGCTACTGGTAAGAGTTATCAGTAGTTTCTCGACCCGTTATGAGCCTCACATCGACACGACTTATCGGTTACTGGGGTCTGACGTTTACCACCCCTAGACTTGATATGCGACATATCAGACGAAGAGACCGGACTGTACGGTAGTGTTACTGATTGGATTCACAGGAGAATGTACAGGCTTGCTTGTTGATCGTCTGATCACTCAATACCTGGGTGGCTGTTACCTTTAGCTGACCGCTTGCAGCTTGTGGGTGTTTGATATGATCATCACCTACTGCCGGCGTATTGACGATTCTTTAGAGTCCTACACAGAGGTTTTCTGGCTCAGGTAAAATGGAGTAGGAGCACATATGTGATATGTGCGGGACCGAGAATAATACGATATCAGATACCGTATTCTATTCTCGCGATATGAGATATCGGCCGAGTACATGTGATATAGCCGGGTCATCGGATCAAGTGTTGATTCGATGAATTGGTACATGTTATATTAGTCGATTATATGCAATATAGACGGATTGTCGAATCAAGTGTTGATTCGATAATTTAATGTATATTATATATGTGATATATTACATTGCGTTAACTGATATAAGCTCGCTTTATTGATTCATTTTCTCACTGGATAATACATTGATGTATATGCGATATATGTTAATTGTATTATTTTCTTTTGTTACAAAATATATTATATATGTGATATATAATATTGTAACATGTTAGGGTTACAAATGCAACATGGATTTTGAGTTTAAACCAAGATTAGGGTTCGCTTTTGGGTTAGCTTTTTGGATGAGGGTTAAGGAAGCTTCATGAAGCTTTCTTTTTGTCATCTTGCTTTGATATTTTGTGAAGATATTTGTTAACCAAACCCAAACCCTTAACCTATGGTTTATTCTCTACAATGGTTAAGCCTTTCATTCTTAACCTAGGTTTGCAATTGTAACCACAACAATAATTCATTATTCATCACAAAAGAAAAGGTTTCATCTTCTTCTTCTTCTTGCTCTTGCAAAATCTTTCTAGCTTTTTGAGTTGTGGTGATTATTAGTGAGAAATTGAAAACAAAAGAGAGAAATATTCCTACTTCATCATCCTCATCTATTCTAGCCACTTAGATTAGGGTGTTCACTTCTCTAATTACTTCATTAGTGAAGTGTAAGCTTGGGTTAGAGATTCTTCAAGGTAGATCATCTTGGATCAAGAAGACTTCAAGCAAGATGCATCATTCACCTCTTGGAGCCTCACGAGAGTCGGAGTTCATGATGATCGCAGCGAAGGGACCTCAATACGGAGCTTATGAAGCGAAGGAACGGACTACAAAGGTTATAATCCTTATCTCTTTACTTCTTTGTATGTGATACAAACTTTGTTACCCTAGAAATTCTAGCATGATTCATGGTTTGTTGCACCTCTCTAAATTTTAAAGTGGCATGAGTGATGCTACCAAACCCTAGACTAGGTGCAAGGGAAGCCCAACAAAACGAATCCCCGACAATCCGATCACTGCCTCCATGTAGCTCGGGACTGTACCCAACTAAAACCTGTTTGCACGACTCCTTTGAGCCGTGGAAGGGTAGCAATCAAAGCACAGTGGGAACTCACACGAGACAAATAACGATCTCAGGACGACAGACTAACCTGTACACATGTCACCTGGGAACTGCTATCTGACAATAGATATAATACCAACTAGTAGGTTCCCGACGAGTCCGTCCAGTGTACTCATAACCCAATGAGCACCTGTATACTATCTTAGGTGAACAAACTAACACCAATGGCTTGTGAGACCTGGCCACCGTCCCTCGTCGGGGTCTCGATCAGTATACACCACTCTACACTAGAGTATCGATGCCCAGTCTCGATACTCCTACGACTAGGGACATTTAAGGATGTGCTTATAGACCACCAGCTCCCACATATATGATCGCCATCATAATGCTGGTAGTGAGGCAAGAATCCTATGGGCTCTATCAACATGTACATGATGATAAAGACAAACCAGATAGCATACTATCATCTCGAGTAAGACTGTTCTACCGGTATAGGTCCTCTCTCAATCATCATAATCACCTGCCTGCAATTAAGATAATTGCCTTGAGGGCACTATAGCCAACAATCTCCCACTTGCACTTAAGGCCAATTATTGCGATGTCGCATACTCACAGCCCGTGTGATACCGAACACCCAACTTCTCTAGTAATCAGTTTGGCAAAGCTTGTTTGTGAAACTATTGTATTAGAGAAATAGCCTCAGTGAGTGGATCCACTCTAATGTTTCTTTCTGTATCTCTCTATATCTCAACTTCACGGAGAAAACTATCTCCCGAAATGAGCAATACATGTCTTAAAATTTGTCTGGATATCTGATGGGACCCAGTTCACAAATGAACTCCAAATCCAGCAAACTTCTTAAACTGTATCGTCTACTGAATTTAATCAGTATTCTGCGCCATGCCTTCCTCAGTATCCGCTTGGACCACCTGTCCTGTAGGGTTGCTAGGCACTCTAACAAGGTTCTACAAGGCATCAACCATGCCCGATTAAAAAAAATAGCCGTGCCGAACAACCCTAACCAAGATCATATACTAGAGATTATGCAAAAACTAGCAAGTTAAACACATTAACTACAAGTGAAAGGGATTACAACCTTTGTAGATCCGGTCCTTCACTTCTAAAGCTCCGTGTAGATGTCCCCTTCGCTGCGATCGTGAACTCCGGACTCTAGAGAAGCTCCACAAGAAGAACGAACGTTCTTGCTTCGATGACTTCGAGGCTGAAGATGATCTACGTCGGGGAGACACTAACTCAAGCTATTCCTTCACTAGGTCATGAACTTTGTGAAGAGAACACACTCTACTACATGGCAAGTGGTAGAGGATGAAGAAGTAGGAGGTGGGCTCACTTTAGAATTGATTTTCTCACATTTTTCCTCATAGCATCATTAGAGCTTGCAAGCTTTTCATGGAGCTTGATGAAGAAGAAGAAGAAGAAGAAAGAATAATCTCATCATATGAATTAATTCTCCTCAATAATGTAACCATGGGTGAGTTAAGCTATCATGCTTAACTCATGTAGAGAATTGACCAAAGTATATAGTTAAGGGTTGGGTTAACTTAATATCTTAAAGAATGACAAAAGAGTTAACTTTGTCAATGTTTCCACAAGCTTCATGAAAGCTTGAGAACTTTGAAAAAGTCTTTCTATTTTGTTATTCTTAAGATATAAACAAAACCCTAATCCTTACCCTAATCTTGGTATAAGTCTCATACACCCATCTTTGATGCATCATCAAGCATGACACAATCATATGTACACAAATATATATCACATATACACTTATGCACAATCATGTGAGAAAATAAATCTTAAGTGAGCTAATACTAATTAATGTAATGTAATATATCAAATATATAATTATACATTAAATTATTAAATCAACTCTTGATTTAATAATCCGGCTATAACCGACTAATATCAAAAGTAACAACTTATCGAATCAACAGTTGATCCGATAACCCGGCTATATCGCATACAACCGATCAATGTCACAAATCATGAGAATAGAATACGGTATCTCATATCGTATCAATCTCGGTCCCGCACATATCACATATGCGCTCCTACTCTATTTTGCTTGAGCCAGGAAACCCCTTTGTAGGACTCTAAAGACTCGTCAATACGCCGGCAGTAGGTGATGATCATATCAAACACCCACAAGCCGCAAGCGGTCTGCTAAACGTAACGGCCACCCGGGTATTGATCGATCAGAAGATCAACAAGCAAGCCTGTACATTCTCCTATGAATCCAATCAGTAACACTCCCGTACAGTCCGGTCTCGTCGTCTGATATGTCGCATATCTCGCCTAGGGGTGGTAAACGTCAAACCCCAGTAGCTTGATAAGTCGTATCGATATGAGGTCTATAACAGTTCGAGAAACTACTGGTAACACTTACCAGTAAATCTCAGCAACCCTGGCCAGGGATTTCCAGTTATAGCCAATCGAACACAGCACAACATCAACTCCCTATACCGGGAGTGACGAATCCCCTCCTATCGCTCATTGCCTCCATGTGATTCGGGACTGTATCCAAAAACCACCTTTTTGCACGCCCTCTTGGACGTGGTATGATGGAAATCAAAGCACAGTGGAAATCACACAAGACTCTATGACGATCTCGGGTCAACAGACTAATCTGTACCAGTGTCACCGGAGAACTGCCATCTGACGTGAAGTATAATACCATCTGGGAGTTCTCGGCGAGTCCGTCCAGTATACCCAGTCTCCACTGAGCACCCGTATACCATCCTTGATGTCAAACACCAATGGATATGGGATCATCTATCGCCCATCATATGGGTCAAGATGCGTATACACTAGTCTACTCTGGTGTATCGATGCCCTGTCTCGATACACTCTCGACTAGGAACAGTTATAGGATGTACTCGTCGACTACCGTGGCCCCACTAGTATGATCTCATCATAGTCCCAGTAGTCGAGTACATATCCTAAGGGCTTTATCAACATGTAGCATAGATACAATCAGAGTACATGTTAAGATAAAGATCAACCAGATAGCATACTATCATGTCGAGCAAGAAAGTCCTCCCTATATATGTCCAAGCATCCATTACAATATACATCGTATGTACAATAATGGCCTCTAGGGCATACATATAACTAATAATCTCCCACTTGCACTAGGGCCATCTGTTGTGGTATCACATACCCAACAATTAGCTGTGGTTGAAGTATCTCATACTCAACCATCCCATAAAAATCTCTACTGGGAAAAAGACTTTTGTGAGTGAATCCGCGCTGTTGTCCTCTGTGTCTACTCTCCTAACCTCGATCTTCCCGGGAGATCAACCATCTCCATGATCAGATAATACTGCCTAAGAATTATATCTGGATTTCTGATGGGACGGGGGTTCCTTGGCAAAAGCCACAATTCCATTGTCACACAATGGTAGGAACGAAGTTCATCTCATGAACTTATATATCCAGACTGACTCTTTGGTAGCATCCTTGGTAACGATGTATCTTGACTTTAATCCTCTAGTATGTCACGGTATCTAGCTTGGAACTCTTCCAACATACCGTCCCTCCACTGAGGGTAAAGACAATGCCTGCGACTGACATTTAGTCGTCCTTATCACCCTGGAACCATTCCAGTGATTCTCCCCAGGATCGATTGATACTATCTCACTACAACTAGTGAGAGTCCTAATCATCCAATTAGATCTATCTCATAGATCCAAAACCCAGGATTTAGGAGGTATCATCTTGATCCTATATGGAGAATCCTTGTGATAAGCGGAGATTGACCGAGCGTAGCATAGGAAACTGCTTCCCTATCAAGAGTGTGTCATCCACGTAATCTACGAGGATCACCACCATACTCCCTACTACCTTCTTGTATATACAAGGTTCATTTACCATTTTGATGAAGTCAAACTCTTTGACTACCACATCAAAACAGACGTTCCAACTCCGCGATGCCTGCTTTATCATATAAAACATCTTGCACACGTTTCCGCTGCTCCCACTGTCTACGAAGCCCTCTGGCCGTGTACTTATAGACGCTCTCTTCTAAAACATCATTTAGAAAAGCAGTCATGACACCCAACCACCAGATATCGTAGTCATGGTATGTAGCAGTGGCAAGTAGGATCTGGATGGACTTAAGCATAGCTTTGAAAGTCTCAACTTTTCCATGTACACCAAGTAATCTTCTCAAGATATACTTGCTCCTGATGGGGATTTAACCCTTCAAATAAAGCAACCAAAGTCCATACTTTGTTGGTGTATAAGGATTCCATCTCAGATTGCTAAGCATCCAGCCATTCTTACAGAGTCCCACTCCTGATGGCCAGCTCGAAACTAGTTGGGTCATCATCTCATGATGCAATCCTCGCTCCCACTGTCATAGAGAAACCGAAGTATCTCTCAGGTGGGTGAGGAACCCTACTAGATCGGCGGAGAGGCTGAGGTTCGTTGGAAAACTATTGAATCCTTTGGTTCTACCAAATCATCAGCTGCAGTTTGTATAGCTGGAACTCCTTCCAGTTCTACCTCATGACCAATAATTTCTTCACAAGAAATTCCCTTTCACAAAGGTGGCATGTTGAGAAACAAAACATCTTTTGTTTCTCGGTTAGGTAGAAGATATTCGCTTGCGTATGCTTGGGATATCCAACAAACTTCCACAGATCTGACTTTGCCTCGAGCTTGTCCGGATTTTGCTTTTATATATAGGCTGGACAACCCCAAATATTAACATACTTAAGATATGGGCTCTTCCCATTCCATATCACATATGAAGTGGTAGGTAACTGATTTGATTTGAACCCTATTCAATAGGTATGCAGCTTCTCAAGTGCATAACTCCCAAAAGGAAATAGGAAACTCAGTAGTACTCATCATAGAGCACACCATATCACATAGGGTGCTATTGCTCCGCCCCGATAAACCATCGTGCTATGGTGTATACGGAGGAGCAATGCTGAGAGAGAATCTCATTCTCCTTTAGAATAGTCCAGGAATCTCCGTGCTCAAGTATTCTCCTCGATCTCATCAAAGGACATAATACTTATACCCGTATTTTGGTTCTCTACTTCTAACTTATATTCTGTGAATGTCTCAAAAGCTTCGGACTTATGTTTCAACAGGAACATATGTCTGAATCTTGAGATATCATCAGAGAACGTAATGAAGTACAAAGAACCGGTCTTGGCATATGTAGACAGGGGACCTTCATACATCAACATGTATCAATCCCAAAAGTTCACTAACTCTTTCTCTGTTTCCAATAAACAGAGCTGTGGTCATCTTATCTTTGTGACATGACCGGCAAGTTTCACAAGATGTAAATTCAAACTAATTTAAATATGCATCTTAATGTAACTTAGCTAGTCGGGTCACATTGATATGACCTAGTCTACAATGCCTCAAGAAGGATTCGTTCATTTATGAACTCTTCCTCTTGTGTGTGTTCTGTATACTAAGAACTGTAGTTTGATTTAGAATGTCAATGCTTTTAGATAGCGTGCCTGAACCGATCAACTCTTGATATAGGAAATGTTCAAAACATTATCCAACAATACAAAATTATATCCTTTCTTTACTAATAAAAAGACTGATATGATGTTGTACATCAGGTTCGGTATCTAATAACATTCGTTCAGAATCAATGTATTCTGGTAATACAGGGTGACAGTGACCAACAGACTTGGCTGCAACACATGCACCATTTTCTGTCTCATGAAACTTATCACCCGTCCTCAGTTCTCTACCTATCTATAGCCCATGTAACAGATTACATATGCGGGATCCTGATCCGGTATCTCATACCCAGGACGTAAAGGATACTGAGAAACAGTTCTCTGTAATGAACACACCCGAAGAAGATGCATCAGCATGCACTTTCTTCGTTTGGGCGGTACGGGAAATCTGGTATTCCCCAATTTCCTGCTCTGTCTTATAACAATTATAAGTTGGAGCGGGACCAACGTTCCCCAGCTCAGTATAACAAGCGGGTTCGGTCAATATATCCGTATTATTATCTTGATTAAGGCATGATATGGTCGCTACCTGGAGAGAGAGAGAAGAAAACACTCAGCGTATGCTCTTGCAAGATTAGATTAGTTATCTAATATATCTAATTATGATGTCTCCCACTGTTTTAATCAAATTTTCCTTCAAACCCAAAAGGAAAGACTAGCCGGGATTAATTACACGCTACAAGTTCGCCAATCTTTCAGCCAGGCCAGTGTCGATACTTTGAGGGAAGTTCCCCGTGCTTTCGCACGAACCTAATTAAAGTAAACCTCGTTTTCCCAGAGGCGTAACCTCGTTAACACCTTTCTAGACACCTACTTGATCGGCTAATTGTAATGTGTAAAACTCTCTCAGGAGTAACTCTTACTCGCAGCGGGTATCGGGATCCAACTATCTCATAGAAGGTATGCAATCTCATTGCAAATTTCAACACTTGAAATTCCCAATAATATTTTACCCCTAGCGTCCTATGACCTTGATGCAGGCCAACAAACCATAGTCCGCTAGTCAAGTTCAACCCGTCATTTCTTGATTGAATTAAACCCACCCGCACGACCCTTGACGCAGACCAACAAAGTCGCACGACTACCCTAATCCAATCTGCATCATATACATAAACAGATAAATACTAGTTAGCTACCGCACACTACGCCTTGACGCAGGCCAACAAACGTAGCATGAATACTAAGTAGGACTTATCTGAAATGACGGAGGGCTACGACAGGTTTTTCTGAAAACCTATTGCGTAATGAACTTGATATCGTTGTGGAATCAAATAATTTTAAATGGAATGTTTTTTAGGCTTTTCTAGTTTTGCTAAAGGGGTCACTCCCGGTGAAGGGATCGTCGGCCCTTTCCTCATCGAATAAGGTGCAGGGTATATCATATATACCACTATGCAAAGCAAGAACTATAGAAGCAATCAAAAGACAAACCGAGGGTTGTAGCATCTGCCAGTTATTGCTAAAGGGGTCACTCCCGGTGAAGGGATCTCGGCTCTTTCCTTATCGAATAAGGTGCAGGATGTTCTACAAGGAACACCACGATGCAAAGCAAGAACTGTAGCCACCTGTTTTTGAAAATTCGATTCCACAACATCTTTTAGGTTTCTTTTTCTTTCATTAATCACATTAATGAAGTCCCATCATTTAAGTTACCTAAACATCACAGATAAATACGACGTACACTTATGCCACCCGTATTCGCCTCAATGTCCCCTCGTGCATCGTTAGGTTAGGTAACTAACGGCAGAGCGGGGCAGGGCTAGCGCGGGTGTAAAACATAAGTAACGTCTATATAATATATCATATATACTATATACAGTATCTATCACAACATATCAAATGATCACATCACAGATATCGCAGCAGAAGAAACATATGAAACATTGGATATACTAGGGCGTCCGTGTTTTATTTTGAGCCTCTATAAAACACGGATTCCACGGTCGCGATGAATAGCCAAACCCACACCCCTAGACCCCTACGAGAGCGGCAAGCAACCCTACCAATTCTAGAGTTAGGAGACCCGGACTCGACTCCTCGAGTTAGTCTCCCACTGGACCCTAGAACCCGGTTACTTGTGCTCCCCTCCTTGGGTCTATCCTAATGCGGAAAAGTAAATAATATACAAATGGTGACATCATCCTCAGCCCGGAAGTGCCCCAATAAAAGAATATTACATACAAATGAATTTTACATGAATGAAAAAGAAAAACTCTCATCTCACATAAAACCCCCGGCTATTCAAACGCGACGATCCAATATAACATATCCAGCAACACATAACATCACATGTCATCAACGTAAGTAAATATGCGCATCCCAATTGTCGTTGACATATAGCAACGAAACCGGCGATATCACATATTACACTTACGGTCGCAGAAAAGAAAGTGTAAAACTACAACAGTTGGAATCCGCAACCTCCTTAGACATCGCATGCCTAACCAAATGAATTTCTTAGACATCGCATGCCTAACAATTATAAACCCCGCATTTTAGTCTCATTATCGAAAACACTTTTCAATATCTAGTCGGGCAATTCAACAAGATTCCTAACATCCTGATCGAATACTCGTCGCAAACTTTAGTAGACGGCCGCACCCCCGGATGCCGTCGACGAAGTGCACTAAGGCAGAACACCGCTGCCGCGAGCACCCGAACGGAAGCTTTTGGCGACGGGGTTCTCCTACAGTCACTTGGTCGGAGCTATGGGGCATGGCTATCTATTAAGTTTACCCGGCGAGTATCCGCGTATGCTACGTGATTGCGACGGACTTTTGATCACATCAAAATTCCGTGGCAACCGATCAAATGAGACTAAACTGCTATGTCTATAACATTCAAATCAGTTATCTCATAACAATTTGTGGATTCTAAATATTGTATCACATTCCAGATAAATAGACAATGTTAAACTTTCCGATCGAATAATCAAACACCCAAGTTTTCCCAAATAGCTCAACACTTGAAATAAGTTTAAAAACATCCATTTCATGCCACAGTACCAACGATCCAGCCGTAGAAGGGTCAAGCCAACACCTCACATGTGGCACGCCGTACCGCCCCAAACCCTAAGGTTCAAAAGGCAGTTCAAGACGGTCACATAATCGATTTAAGGTTTGTTGTCTTCTAGAGGGTCCATCAAGTAACTTGCACGATTTAGAACGTTCTTAAACTACGGAAAAATCCAACACTTGGAAATTTTCCGGGTCGGGAAAAAATGAGTTATTGATATCCGGTCGAACTTTTTAACACGATCTAAAAATTACCCGGACAAACTAAACAAAGTTAAATTATCCGATCGAATCAATGAGTCCCCAATACAACCCTAAGAAAACTCAACACTTGAGTGGAATTAAAAAATTCCTAGAAAAAATTGACAAGAAAGGACCTAAGAATAAATATATGAAGTATGAGGGGCTAAGTCATAATTTGGGCCGCGGAACCGCCGCCAAACCCTTGGTTTGGCTGCGGTTCCTCGGTCATATAGACGAATCAGTGGGCCGTACTTCACAGTAATCCTTAGTTTTTCCTGCTTAATTTTCTGAGCATTTTTAATTCATAAAAAATCACAGTTTTGAAAATTATTCGTCGGGGTTTACGGGTTCGATCGGACTTCTAACTTCGTTTACACTTCGCGTAAAGCTCTAGCTTGGCTCTGATACCACTGTAGGGTTGCTAGGCACTCTAACAAGGTTCTACAAGGCATCAACCATGCCCGATTAAAAAAAATAGCCGTGCCGAACAACCCTAACCAAGATCATATACTAGAGATTATGCGAAAACTAGCAAGTTAAACACATTAACTACAAGTGAGAGGGATTACAACCTTTGTAGATCCGGTCCTTCACTTCTAAAGCTCCGTGTAGATGTCCCCTTCGCTGCGATCGTGAACTCCGGACTCTAGAGAAGCTCCACAAGAAGAACGAACGTGCTTGCTTCGATGACTTCGAGGCCGAAGATGATCTACGTCGGGGAGACACTAACTCAAGCTATTCCTTCACTAGGTCATGAACTTTGTGAAGAGAACACACTCTACTACATGGCAAGTGGTAGAGGATGAAGAAGTAGGAGGTGGGCTCACTTTAGAATTGATTTTCTCACATTTTTCCTCATAGCACCATTAGAGCTTGCAAGATTTTCATGGAGCTTGATGAAGAAGAAGAAGAAGAAAGAATAATCTCATCATATGAATTAATTCTCCTCAATAATGTAACCATGGGTGAGTTAAGCTATCATGCTTAACTCATGTAGAGAATTGACCAAAGTATATGGTTAAGGGTTGGGTTAACTTAATATCTTAAAGAATGACAAAAGAGTTGACTTTGTCAATGTTTCCACAAGCTTCATGAAAGCTTGAGAACTTTAACAAAGTCTTTCTCTTTTGTTATTCTTAAGATATAAATAAAACCCTAATCCTTACCCTAATCTTGGTATAAGTCTCATACACCCATCTTTGATGCATCATCAAGCATGACACAATCATATGTACACAAATATATATCACATATACACTTATGCACAATCATGTGAGAAAATAAATCTTAAGTGAGCTAATACTAGTTAATGTAATGTAATATATCAAATATATAATTATACATTAAATTATTAAATCAACTCTTAATTTAATAATCCGGCTATAACCAGCTAATATCAAAAGTAACAACTTATCGAATCAATACTTGATCCGATAACCCGGCTATATCGCATAGAACCGATCAATGTCACAAATCGCGAGAATAGAATACGGTATCTCATATCATATCAATCTCGGTCCCGCACATATCACATATGCGCTCCTACTCCGTTTCGCTTGAGCCAGGAAACCCCTGTGTAGGACTCTAAAGACTCGTCAATACGCCGGCAGTAGGTGATGATCATATCAAACACCCACAAGCCGCAAGCGGTCTGCTAAACGTAACGGCCACCCGGGTATTGAGCGATCAGAAGATCAACAAGCAAGCCTGTACATTCTCCTATGAATCCAATCAGTAACACTCCCGTACAGTCCGATCTCGTCGTCTGATATGTCGCATATCTTGCCTAGGGGTGGTAAACGTCAGACCCTAGTAGTTTGATAAGTCGTGTCGATATGAGGTCTATAACAGTTCGAGAAACTACTGGTAACACTTACCAGTAAATCTCAGCAACTCTGGCCAGAGATTTCCAGTTATAGCCAATCGAACACTGCGCAACATCAACTCCCTATACCGGTAGAGACGAATCCCCTCCTATCGCTCATTGCCTCCATGTGATTCGGGACTGTACCCAAAAACCACCTTTTTGCACGCCCTCTTGGACGTGGTATGATGGAAATCAAAGCACAGTGGGAATCACACAAGACTCTATGACGATCTCGGGTCAACAGACTAATCTGTACCAGCGTCACCGGAGAACTGCCATCTGACGTGAAGTATAATACTATCTGGGAGTTCTCGGTGAGTCCGTCCAGTGTACCCGGTCTCCACTGAACACCCGTATACCATCCTTGATGTCAAACACCAATGGATATGGGATCATCCATCGCCCATCATATGGGTCAAGATGCGTATACGCTAGTCTACTCTGGTGTATCGATGCCCTATCTCGATAAACCCTCAACTAGGAACAGTTATTGGATGTACTCGTCGATTTCCGTGGCCCCACTAGTATGATCTCATCATAGTCCCGGTAGTCGAGTACATATCCTAAGGGCTTTATCCACATGTAACATAGAGACAATCAGAGTACATGTTAAGATAAAGATCAACCAGATAGCATACTATCATGTCGAGCAAGAAAGTCCTCCCTATATATGTCTAAGCATCCATTACAATATACATCGTATGTACAGTAATGGCCTCTAGGGCATACATATAACTAACATGTCCAACATACTGTCCCTCAGAAGAGAGAAAAACTATAACTCAGACAGCCATTCTGTCATCCAGGTCACCTTAGAAGCCTGAAATGATAACCGTCTGCTGAAGGAAGCTGCCGTTACCATATCCCTAGAACATCCATTTATGTTCATAACTGCTTCCCAACGTTTCTCCAGGATTGGATTAATATATGTTTATTGCATCTAGTGCAATAGCAACATCTGGTGTGGTACTTGACATCATATGATTGACTCAATTGCCTAAGCAAGTGATATTCCCATCATGCAAATCCCTCTCCCCTTTAGTCTGAAAGACATCCTTTAGAGAGGGTGACTCCATCACCTGCAGGTATACCACCATGCCAGGAGTTGTCCATTCTAAAATAGCTTTAGAATAATGTCAAAGTACCTAGATTAGGATACTTCCCAAATCTAGATCTAAAACCATAGATCTAGTAACCAGAAACCCTAATATTATATCCATATCCTATGTGGAGAAACAACTTTGTGACAACCACAGTATAACCGATCGTAGTATAGGAATATCTCTTCGTATCAAGTGCATGTCATCCTAATACCTGGACATCACTCTCTACTACCTTCTTAGCAGATCCATCTCCTATTCTGATGAAGTCAAGCCTATGACTGTCACATCAAAAATAGATGATCTATTTCCGCTATACCTGCTTTAGTCTATATATAGACATAAGCTACTTGCCCACTATGCTTCCGCTGCTCCCACTGACTACAACAACCCTCTGGCAGAGTCATATATACGTGCACTTCTAAGGCTAGTTTAGAACGATGCTATACTCATCCTCCTGCCGGATCTTATAGTCTAGAATAGCAGCAATGGTAAGTCTGGGTAAACAAGAACCTCCATGTCACCGTCTCTAAGAAGACCGAAGTACCTCTCGGATGCATGAGGTTACCCACCAAATATGCGGAGTGGCTAGTGGAATGTCAAATCCAATTGAATCTTTAGGTTCTATTAAATCTTCAGTGATCGTTTGTGGTTCTGGAATCACTTCCAGTTCTACCATACTCCCACTTCTGTTTTCTGAAAAAATCCATTTTACTAAAACTGTGAGGAGTCAAGAACAATATCACTATTGATCTTCCTGATGGTAGAAAGTTAACCCTCGTCAAAGCCCGGGATAACCCATAAACTGCCATTACTGAAACGTGCCTCGAGTTTATCCGGATTCTGGTTTTAAGTATCAGCCGGACAACTCCCTATACCATAACATCGTTAAGATATAAATTGATTCTATATATCCAATATAGAAACAAAAGCACTAATTTAATTGGAACCGGATTCAAAATCATGCAGCTGTCTCCAGTGCATATCAAACAAATGGAATGAGACCATTCAGCATTACTCAACTAGGAGTGCATCCATATATGAGTAACCCGAAAGAGAAGCAAGTTCTCTGTAACCCTTCGAAAATCGTTTAGGCAGTTTTTTGGTAATCGGCTAATTTTTCGGCTTTTTCCGTAAAAAGTCAAAATAGGTATTTTTCATTGTAGACCTAATTATACAAAATTTAGATAAGATATTACTATAATTTTTTCACTAAAATGTCACTTATAATTATCTAGTTAAATAAAAAAAAAATCGTAATTAATTATTTTTTTTATTATTTTAAGCCTTTTTAAATACATTAAATTAGTGATAAATACAAATTTAATTAGGTAAATTTCATAATTAGGAGTCTTTATAAGCTAAAATATGGTGTTAATAAAATTATATCATGACTTGCAAACTTTTGGTTTTAGGGTGGGAAATTTAATGGAAAAATGGCATAAAATGAGGGTTTTTTTGTAAATTGTTGATATGAAAGCATTAAATGACAACATGGGGTGTTTATTGACCTAGAAACTTCTCCAAATTTCCCCACCTCCTCTCCCTTACCTGCAGCCGACCCCAATTCTGCAGCAACCCCCTCTTCTCACTTCATTTCTTGCTTCATTTCTTTGCTAAAATTCAATGAAAATTCACAAATTTCCATCTCCATTCAAAGCTAAACCCTAATCCACTCTCTCCTCACCCAAATTAGTTCAAAAACTTGATGAAAGGAGGCTTCTTGGTGACTTGATCAAGCTAGGGTTCAAGCTTGTGAGGTGAAGATTCTAATCTTTTTGTTAACTTGTAGTTTAAATATGCTAGAATTGAAATTTGAAGTATTAGTTTAGTAGTAAATGTTTGTTTAGGAAAATCAAGAGAAGGATTTGATTTTAAAATTAGGGTTTGTAGCATGGTGGTTGGATTAAGTTAGGGATGGTTATCTAGGTGATTGGAGTGGTTAATTGTGTAGTGTTATGCTCGCTAAATCGACAAAAATTGCGATGTCTGTATCGAATCGGTAAGCAAATTGCTTACTAGATTTTTACAAAAGTTAGAATGCGATCAAATTGCGTTGTGTTAACGATATAATTAGCTTCGTATAGGACTATTAGAGTGCGCGAACGCGGGATTTTGTCTAGTCGGGTTTTAGTTTTGCCGATTTCCCCGAAATGACGATTCTAGTTAACGATTAGCGATTTTCGTGCGTTTTCCCGCGCACCGAGTGCATGTTATGTTTAATTCGAGAGCGTCGATATTTGTATAATGTGACTTGTATCGTTTTAGGTTATGTAATCTTATGCTTGGTGTTGTGCAAATATAGGATCGGTCGGGGAAACATCGGACACGGCGCATAAAGGCAAGGCGGTGGTCGGATCGGATTAGCGGGGATTTCAGGTGAGTAGATGTATTCATCTATGGGGGAATCGTATGAATGGCGCGAGGCGCCTCCCCCTAGTTAGGATTACCCTACTTTTTGCAAGATTTATATTGTTAGCTAGCTTATCCATTCATGTACACTGCATACCTTTATAACGAACAGTATATTAGATTGCATGGACATTCATCTATACTTATGCGATATCATTTCGTAGGACACGAACACCTTACCATTGGCATCTGTTGCACGCGCACTATTCATGTGACACACATGCCTTTGGTAATTGCCATGCCACGTGCACTATAGAACCTGTTTATCTTAATATCGCCTCTTGCATTCATACATGATATATGAAATTGCATAGCATGCATATACCTCGCATTATCATCATATTTACATAGATTTCTATCCAAAATTCACATCATATACATTGATATCATAGACATTTATCATATATAACATGTGAACATTATGATTTTCTTGAGGATTTCAGTATTGCTGCGATTTCTGGATTTTTGGGGAAAACCGCAAGAATTTAACAAAAGCTTATATTTATCATTTTTAAAACAAAGTTGCGGTTTTCTCATGATGTATGTGTCGTCCACCATGAGTTTTCATGTTTTCTGTTGGATTTCGAGACCCGATTCGAGGAGTGGATGAACCGTCTCGGGTACATGGTGGGCCCGGTATGGTACCCCGGGGCAAGAAGATCGAGTTGTAGACGATGAGCCTGGCAGGGGAAGACTACCTACCGGTGATGTCTGGCGCGGCGGATATCCGGAGGATACCGACCGTTGTCGTGAGATTTATGATATGGGCCGACCCGGACTGACGGAGCCCGATATTGAGACAGATATGATTCCTATTTGGTGTCGATGCTTGACACGGGTTTTCAGATGATTTCTTGATGGTATTTAGCTGTTATACAGACATTCATTTTCTAAATTTAAGAACGCAGTACCCTTAGCATTTAAAACACTTAAAGAGTTACAAATGACATTGCATACATGTGCTTGCATACTAGAGCTATTATATCACATATGGACATGCATGTGGTGGTGCATTGCGTGCATTCTTACGATTGCCTTATTAGATGTTATATTTACTCACGAGCTGGCAACTCACCCCCGTTGTGCCACAGTGTCTTGCAGGTCGGACCCGTCACCCTTGTAGCGGCGGGCTATCCTATCATCAGCTCCTTTTGCGCATACTCGCGACATCGCCCGTAGGTGGGTTGCGAGCACACTTTATTTCTTTTGCTTTATCATTGTATCTAGTATTCTCCATCTACCACTTTATATTGTATATGTGACCTAGTGGTGAGACTGAGAGATTTGTATATTGTGGTTTCTTTTGGGTCGAGCTCACTTGAGCCGGCGTTGTGTTTTCTGATATTTTGCGTTTCTTTATGCTCTTTTCTTGATACTACTATTATATTGCATGTGGTTGTGATCCGCCTTGGGCGAAGAGCTAGCTCCCGCTTGGGGATGCCATTTTTATGATTACAGGTTTATTATCTTGTTGTACCCATTTTGGGGGATAGAAAATACAGGGGAGACTCTGCCGAAATTTTTGGAAATTTTTGATGTTTTAAAAAGGGATTCTATGCAACTTAAATGATTTTAAAAAACCGTCTTCATTAAAGGTTTTCCTTCATTCGCTTTTGATTTTGGTTTAGATTTTCTGGGCTTTGGCTGACTTAGGTCACGGTACGCCTTTAGACGTCTCGTAATCTAAGTGCCAGTCACGTTCCGTACTTTCGGGTCGTGACAAAGTTGGTATCAGAGCGTAGGTTTTACCTTTCTGAGTGTAGGACGACCTTGGTAGATGGAATAGGTGACTTAAGAAGAGTGGCGTAGCATGGGTATGATCCGCGGCATACTTACGATACGGTACTCCGCCTAAGTGACCTTAGGACATAATTGCTTGTATTTCCTTTCTTGATTCCTTGATTCAATTGCAATGATCTTATCAGTCCTGTTTCTTATTCCAGCTTCGATGCCGCCAAAGACTACGAGAGCTCAGCGGGCTGCCGCTAGGGATGAGATTCGGGCGGGCCCGTCTGAGGCGAGGATCGAGCGGGATGATACGCCTACCCCTCAGGGTCATACTGATCTGCCTTATCCTGACCGTATTGCCAGACTAGAGGCCGGCATGCAAGAGTTGCGGCAAATGATGGGATCTTTAGTTGAGTCCAGTCGGGCACAGAGATCCGAGGACGTTCCTTCCACCGCACAGACCACGATCGTACCTGCTGCACAGATGGTCACTCCTGCTGCTACTACGGAGACTATCCCTGTTTCACTACAGGAGTTCATGAGATTGAGACCTCCAGCTTTTACCGGTACAGATGCGACAGAGGACCCACAGGCATTTCTTGATAGGATGGCTCGGATTTGCCGTTCGTTGAGGTGTTCTGATGATAGATTGGTGGAGTTTGCGAGTTTTCATCTGGAGGGTCTTGCCCAGACATGGTACGATTCAGTAGAGAGAGGCCGAGCTGCAGGTCTGCCTTCTATGACCTGGGATGAGTTTACAGCTGCATTTCTTGCCCGTTTTCTTCCGGAGAGTGTCCGAGATGCTCGAGCCCGTAGTTTTGAGTCTTTGCGCAAGACTCCTGGGATGACAGTGTCGGAGTATGATATACAGTTTACCTAGTTGTCTCGATATGCTCCGTACCTAGTCGACACAGAAGAGAAGAGAATAAAGAGGTTTGTGCGAGGGATTGATACACAGCTATTCCTTGCCATCGGCACCCAGCACTTTGATACATACGCTGCCGCGATGGATGCAGCCTTACTTTTGGAGGAGCGTATTTCTGAGACTCCGGTCGTTTCTGGGCCGAAGAGGATCCGTACTGATACGCCAGCTCAGCGGCAGATGGGCAGACATCGTGATAGATTATTTCCGGGAGATGGCGGAGGCAGAGGATTGAGACGAGGTCAGTTATTTGGTTCATATCCACAGACCCAGCAGTCGTCTCCAGGATGATTTCGGTGTGGGAGTCAGTACTACCGTGTCAGAGACTGTACCATGGGACGTCAGGGAGCGGCGACAGTCCCGCATGTGACTTTACCACCCTCACCACCTTCTCAGAGAGCTTTACTTCCTACTCCTGATGATGCTTCACGCCAGCCAGATGCTTCTAGAGGCCGTGGGCGTGGCGGTCCGGTTCCGAGAGGACGAGGCGACAGAGGCAGAGACAGAGGCCGAGGTAGAGGCGGAGGACAGCCAACTATTAGTGGTGGACAGGCCCGAGTGTTCGCGTTGACTCCTCAGGATGCACAGGCATCCAATGCCGTCGTGACAGGTACTCTGCCAGTATGTTCTTTTCATACACGGGTATTATTTGATTCAGGCTCCACACATTCCTATGTTTCCACGTATTTTGCACCGAGGTTGGGCCGAGAGTCTTCTCCGTTAGATCAGCCGCTCGTCGTTATTACCCCGGTAGGCGAGTCTTTTATTGCCCGTTTTGTGTACCGATCGTGTTCCATTCGTATCGGGGAGAGAGATTCTTCAGTTGATTTGATTCTCCTCGATATGCTAGACTTTGATGTTCTTCTTGGTATGGACTGGCTAGCCACCTGTTATGCATCCGTGGACTGCCGTGAAAAAGCAGTCAGATTCAGTTTTCCTGGTGAGCCGGTTCTTATTATTCAGGGAGATCGTAGCGCTACCCTTCCCAGCTTGATTTCTTCTCTTCGCGCTGGTCAGCTCTTAAGGAAAGGGTGTCTGGGATTCTTAGCCTATGTTTGTGATACTAGCTCCACAGCGGTTCCGTTGGACCAGGTCCCTGTTGTGAGAGAGTTTCCTGATGTATTTCCTGACGAGCTGCCTGGTCTGCCACCAGAGCGCGAGATTGAGTTCTGTATTGACTTGATCCCCGGCACGAGGCCTATTTCTATACCTCCTTATCGGATGGCCCCGGCGGAGCTGAGAGAGCTAAAGGATCAGTTACAGGACTTGCTGGACAAAGGGCTTATCCGACAAAGTGTGTCACCTTGGGGTGCTCCCGTCCTGTTTGTTAAGAAGAAGGACGGAAGTATGCGTTTATGCATTGATTATCGTCAGCTGAACCGGGTTACTGTGCGGAACAGATATCCCCTACCCCGCATTGATGACTTATTTGATCAGCTCCAGGGTGCAGGGTTCTTCTCGAAGGTTGATTTACGGTCAGGTTATCACCAGTTGCGGGTTCGGAAGGAGGATATTCCGAAGACCGCTTTCCGTACTCGTTATGGTCATTATGAGTTCTTGGTGATGTCGTTCGGGCTCACTAATGCCCCGGCAGCATTTATGGATTTGATGAACCGTGTATTCAGGCCGTATCTCGATCAGTTCATTATTGTGTTCATTGACGACGTCTTGGTTTATTCTCGGAGCCGGGAGGAGCATGAGCAGCACTTACGTATCACCTTGCACACTTTGAGGGAGCATCAGCTGTTCGCCAAATTCTCCAAGTGCGCATTCTGGCTAGACAGTGTCGACTTCTTGGGTCATGTGGTGACGAGAGACGGTATTTGTGTGGACCCGAAGAAGATCGAGGCAGTTCAGCGTTGACCTAGACCAGTATCAGTTACAGAGGTTCGCAGCTTTCTAGGTCTGGCCGGCTATTATCGGCGTTTTGTCCAAGATTTCTCCCGCATTGCTGCACCTTTGACCGGGTTGACCCGGAAGGGGGTTCCTTTTGATTGGACCCAGGCATGTGAGGATAGTTTCCAGCAGTTGAAGACTCGTCTGACTACTGCACCAGTGTTAGCTTTGCCTTCAGGATCAGGCGGGTTCGTGGTATATTGTGATGCTTCTAGAGTGGGGCTGGGATGTGTATTGATGCAGCACGACAGAGTTATCGCGTATGCTTCTCGGCAGCTGAGGAAACACGAGAAGAACTACCCCACCCATGATTTAGAGATGGCTGCAGTGGTATTTGCACTTAAGATCTGGAGACATTACCTATACGGTGAGTCGTGCCAGATATTCACTGACCACAAGAGTTTGAAGTATATTTTCCAGCAGCGAGATCTGAATCTGAGACAGCGCCGTTGGATGGAGTTGGTGAAAGATTATGACTGCGAGATTCTATACCATCCGGGCAAGGCGAATGTGGTGGCAGATGCTTGGAGTAGGAGGCCCGGAGGTAGCTTATCTTGTTTGAGCGCAGTGCAGATGCAGTCGACGGCGGATTGGCAGGTGTTATGTGACAGCAGAGTGCAGTTCGAGTTTACTCCTACAGGGGGACAGCTGGCCCATTTCAGAGCACGCCCACAGTTACTTGACCGTATCCGTGAGGCACAGTCCGGCGATGCCCGTATATTAGAGATTATTGAGCAGATTCGGCAGGGCAGAGTTTCTGAGTTCGTGATTGATGATCAGGGGATACTTCGATTTGGGACTCGACTGTGTGTGCCAGATTCAGAGGGACTGAGGCGTGATATTCTCGAGGAGGCACATAGATCAGTATACAGTGTTCACCCAGGTTCCACCAAGATGTACCGTGATTTGAGAGAGGTTTACTGGTGGGACGGGATGAAGAAGGATATTACAGACTTTGTGTCGAGATGCCTGACTTGTCAGCAAGTCAAGGCCGAGCACCAGAGGCCAGCCGGCGAGTTACAGCCTTTGCCCATCCCTGAGTGGAAGTGGGAGCAGGTCTCCATGGACTTCGTTGTGGGTCTACCCAGGACCAGTCGAGGGTACGACTCTATTTGGGTGATTGTGGATCGACTGACGAAAGCGGCTCACTTTCTGCCAGTGAAGACCACTTTTGGATTTTCTCAGTACGCCCAGGTTTATATTGATGAGATAGTGCGACTGCATGGCGTTCCGACTTGCATCGTGTCCGACCGGGGCACCCAGTTTACCAGCCGATTGTGGCAGAAACTCCAGGAAGCTTTGGGCACCCGATTGAGTTTTAGCACAGCCTTTCATCCTCAGACTGACGGTCGGTCGGAGCGTACGATTCAGACTCTTAAGGACATGCTCAGAGCTTGTGTTTTAGATTTCGGTGGTAGCTGGGATCGTCATTTGCCTTTGATCGAGTTTTCCTACAATAATAGCTTCCAGGAGACGATTCAGATGGCACCTTTCGAGGCTTTATATGGGAGGAGATGTCGATCGCCTGTATGTTGGACAGAGCTCAGGGAGAGCAGTATTTTGGGGCCGCAGATCGTACAGGAGACGACCGAGAAGATACAGCTGATTCGGGACAGGATGAGAGCGGCACAGAGCAGGCAGAAATCATATGCTGATAGGTGCCGTCGCCGACTCGAGTTCGCTGTTGGCGATCATGTTTTCCTGAAGGTCTCTCCGATGAAAGGTGTGATGAGATTTGGGCGGAAAGGGAAACTGAGTCCTAGATATGTTGGTCCTTTCGAGATCCTAGAGCGTGTTGGTCCAGTCGCTTATCGGTTAGCTCTTCCGCCTAGCTTTCCCGATGTTCACCCCGTATTCCATGTCTCGATGCTCCGCAAGTACCTTCATGATCCTTCCCAGGCGATTCAGCACCAGACGATCCAGCTAGAGCATGATCTTTCTTTCACCGAGCAGCCGGTGGTCATTTTGGATCGGCAGGTGAAGAAATTGAGGTCGAAGGTTATACCGTCCGTCAAGGTCCTTTGGCGTGGCCCGAACAGCGAGGAGGTCACCTGGGAGACCGAGGTCGGGATGAGGAAGAGATATACCCATCTTTTTGAAGGTACGCGTAGTTAAATTCTAAATTCGGGGACCGAATTTCTTTAAGGGGGGAAGATTGTAACCCTTCGAAAATCGTTTAGGCAGTTTTTCGGTAATCGGCTAATTTTTCGGCTTTTTCCGTAAAAAGTCAAAATAGGTATTTTTCATTGTAGACCTAATTATACAAAATTTAGATAAGATATTACTATAATTTTGTCACTAAAATGTCACTTATAATTATCTAGTTAAATAAAAAAAAATTCGTAATTAAATTTTTTTTTTATTTTAAGCCTTTTTAAATACATTAAATTAGTGATAAATACAAATTTAATTAGGTAAATTTCATAATTAGGAGTCTTTATAAGCTAAAATATGGTGTTAATAAAATTATATCATGACTTGCAAACTTTTGGTTTTAGGGTGGGAAATTTAATGGAAAAATGGTGTAAAATGAGGTTTTTTTTGTAAATTGTTGATATGAAAGCATTAAATGACAACATGGGGTGTTTATTGACCTAGAAACTTCTCCAAATTTCCCCACCTCCTCTCCCTTACCTGCAGCCGACCCCAATTCTGCAGCAACCCCCTCTTCTCACTTCATTTCTTGCTTCATTTCTTTGCTAAAATTCAATGAAAATTCACAAATTTCCATCTCCATTCAAAGCTAAACCCTAATCCACTCTCTCCTCACCCAAATTAGTTCAAAAACTTGATGAAAGGAGGCTTCTTGGTGACTTGATCAAGCTAGGGTTCAAGCTTGTGAGGTGAAGATTCTAATCTTTTTGTTAACTTGTAGTTTAAATATGCTAGAATTGAAATTTGAAGTATTAGTTTAGTAGTAAATGTTTGTTTAGGAAAATCAAGAGAAGGATTTGATTTTAAAATTAGGGTTTGTAGCATGGTGGTTGGATTAAGTTAGGGATGGTTATCTAGGTGATTGGAGTGGTTAATTGTGTAGTGTTATGCTCGCTAAATAGACAAAAATTGCGATGTTTGTATCGAATCGGTAAGCAAATTGCTTACTAGATTTTTACAAAAGTTAGAATGCGATCAAATTGCGTTGTGTTAACAATATAATTAGCTTCGTATAGGACTATTAGAGTGCGTGAACGCGGGGTTTTGTCTAGTCGGGTTTTAGTTTTGCCGATTTCCCCGAAATGACGATTCTAGTTAACGATTAGCGATTTTCGTGCGTTTTCCCGCGCACCGAGTGCGTGTTATGTTTAATTCGAGAGCGTCGATATTTGTATAATGTGACTTGCATCGTTTTAGGTTATGTAATTTTATGCTTGGTGTTGTGCAAATATAGGATCGGTCGGGGAAATATCGGACACGGCGCGTAAAGGCAAGGCGGTGGTCGGATCGGATTAGCGGGGATTTCAGGTGAGTAGATGTATTCATCTATGGGGGAATCGTCTGAATGGCGCGAGGCGCCTCCCCCTAGTTAGGATTACCCTACTTTTTGCAAGATTTATATTGTTAGCTAGCTTATCCATTCATGTACACTGCATACCTTTATAGCGAACAGTATATTAGATTGCATGGACATTCATCTATACTTATGCGATATCATTTCGTAGGACACGAACACCTTACCATTGGCATCTGTTGCACGCGCACTATTCATGTGACACACACGCCTTTGGTAATTGCCATGCCACGTGCACTATAGAACCTGTTTATCTTAATATCGCCACTTGCATTCATACATGATATATGAAATTGCATAGCATGCATATACCTCGCATTATCATCATATTTACATAGATTTCTATCCAAAATTCACATCATAAACATTGATATCATAGACATTTATCATATATAACATGTGAACATTATGATTTTCTTGAGGATTTCAGTATTGCTGCGATTTCTGGATTTTTGGGGAAAACCGCAAGAATTTAACAAAAGCTTATATTTATCATTTTTAAAACAAAGTTGCGGTTTTCTCGTGATGTATGTGTCGTCCACCATGAGTTTTCATGTTTTCTGTTGGATTTCGAGACCCGATTCGAGGAGTGGATGAACCGTCTCGGGTACATGGTGGGCCCGGTATGGTACCCCGGGGCAAGAAGATCGAGTTGTAGACGATGAGCCTGGCAGGGGAAGACTACCTACCGGTGATGTCTGGCGCGGCGGATATCCGGAGGATACCGACCGTTGTCGTGAGATTTATGATATGGGCCGATCCGGACTGACGGAGCCCGATATTGAGACAGATATGATTCCTATTTGGTGTCGATACTTGACACGGGTTTTCAGATGATTTCTTGATGGTACTTAGCTGTTATACAGACATTCATTTTCTAAAGTTAAGAACGCAGTACCCTTAACATTTAAAACACTTAAAGAGTTACAAATGACATTGCATACATGTGCTTGCATACTAGAGCTATTATATCACATATGGACATGCATGTGGTGGTGCATTGCGTGCATTCTTACGATTGCCTTATTAGATGTTATATTTACTCACGAGCTGGCAACTCACCCCCGTTGTGCCACAGTGTCTTGCTGGTCGGACCCGTCACCCTTGTAGCGGCGGGCTATCCTATCATCAGCTCCTTTTGCGCATACTCGCGACATCGCCCGTAGGTGGGTTGCGAGCACACTTTATTTCTTTTGCTTTATCATTGTATCTAGTATTCTCCATCTACCACTTTATATTGTATATGTGACCTAGTGGTGAGACTGAGAGATTTGTATATTGTGGTTTCTTTTGGGTCGAGCTCACTTGAGCCGGCGTTGTGTTTTCTGATATTTTGCGTTTCTTTATGCTCTTTTCTTGAAACTACTATTATATTGCATGTGGTTGTGATCCGCCTTGGGCGAAGAGCTAGCTCCCGCTTGGGGATGCCATTTTTATGATTACAGGTTTATTATCTTGTTGTACCCATTTTGGGGGATAGAAAATACAGGGGAGACTCTGCCGAAATTTTCGGAAATTTTTGATGTTTTAAAAAGGGATTCTATGCAACTTAAATGATTTTAAAAAACCGTCTTCATTAAAGGTTTTCCTTCGTTCGCTTTTGATTTTGGTTTAGATTTTCTGGGCTTTGGCTGACTTAGGTCACGGTACGCCTTTAGACGTCTCGTAATCTAAGTGCCAGTCACGTTCCGTACTTTCGGGTCGTAACAAAGTTGGTATCAGAGCGTAGGTTTTACCTTTCTGAGTGTAGGACGACCTTGGTAGATGGAGTAGGTGACTTAAGAAGAGTGGCGTAGCGTGGGTATGATCCGCGGCATACTTACGATACGGTACTCCGCCTAAGTGACCTTAGGACATAATTGCTTGTATTTCCTTTCTTGATTCCTTGATTCAATTGCAATGATCTTATCAGTCCTGTTTCTTATTCCAGCTTCGATGCCGCCAAAGACTACGAGAGCTCAGCGGGCTGCCGCTAGGGATGAGATTCGGGCGGGCCCGTCTGAGGCGAGGATCGAGCGGGATGATACGCCTACCCCTCAGGGTCATACTAATCCGCCTTATCCTGACCGTATTGCCAGACTAGAGGCCGGCATGCAAGAGTTGCGGCAGATGATGGGATCTTTAGTTGAGTCCAGTCGGGCACAGAGATCCGAGGACGTTCCTTCCACCGCACAGACCACGATCGTACCTGCTGCACAGATGGTCACTCCTGCTGCTACTACGGAGACTATCCCTGTTTCACTACAGGAGTTCATGAGATTGAGACCTCCAGCTTTTACCGGTACAGATGCGACAGAGGACCCACAGGCATTTCTTGATAGGATGGCTCGGATTTGCCGTTCGTTGAGGTGTTCTGATGATAGATTGGTGGAGTTTGCAAGTTTTCGTCTGGAGTGTCTTGCTCAGACATGGTACGATTCAGTAGAGAGAGGCCGAGCTGCAGGTCTGCCTTCTATGACCTGGGATGAGTTTACAGCTGCATTTCTTGCCCGTTTTCTTCCGGAGAGTGTCCGAGATGCTCGAGCCCGTAGTTTTGAGTCTATGCGCAAGACTCCTAGGATGACAGTGTCGGAGTATGATATACAGTTTACCCAGTTGTCTCGATATGCTCCGTACCTAGTCGACACAGAAGAGAAGAGAATAAAGAGGTTTGTGCGAGGGCTTGATACACAGCTATTCCTTGCCATCGGCACCCAGCACTTTGATACATACGCTGCCGCGATGGATGCAGCCTTACTTTTGGAGGAGCGTATTTCTGAGACTCCGGTCGTTTCTGGGCCGAAGAGGATCCGTACTGATACGCCAGCTCAGCGGCAGATGGGCAGACATCGTGATAGATTATTTCCGGGAGATGGCGGAGGCAGAGGATTGAGACGATGTCAGTTATTTGGTTCATATCCACAGACCCAGCAGTCGTCTCCAGGATGTTTTCGGTATGGGAGTCAGTACCACCGTGTCAGAGACTGTACCATGGGACGTCATGGAGCGGCGACAGTCCCGCATGTGACTTTACCACCCTCACCACCTTCTCAGAGAGCTTTACTTCCTACTCCTGATGATGCTTCACGCCAGCCAGATGCTTCTAGAGGCCGTGGGCGTGGCGGTCCGGTTCCGAGAGGACGAGGCGACAGAGGCAGAGGCCGAGGTAGAGGCAGAGGACAGCCAGCTATTAGTGGTGGACAGGCCCGAGTGTTCGCGTTGACTCCTCAGGATGCACAGGCATCCAATGCCGTCGTGACAAGTACTCTGCCAGTATGTTCTTTTCATGCACGGGTATTATTTGATCCAGGCTCCACACATTCCTATGTTTCCACGTATTTTGCACCGAGGTTGGGCCGAGAGTCTTCTCCGTTAGATCAGCCGCTCGTCGTTATTACCCCGGTAGGCGAGTCTTTTATTGCCCGTTTTGTGTACCGATCGTGTTCCGTTCGTATCGGGGAGAGAGATTCTTCAGTTGATTTGATTCTCCTCGATATGCTAGACTTTGACGTTCTTCTTGGTATGGACTGGCTAGCCACCTGTTATGCATCCGTGGACTGCCGTGAAAAAGCAGTCAGATTCAGTTTTCCTGGTGAGCCGGTTCTTATTATTCAGGGAGATCGTAGCGCTACCCTTCCCAGCTTGATTTCTTCTCTTCGCGCTGGTCAGCTCTTAAGGAAAGGGTGTCTGGGATTCTTAGCCTATGTTTGTGATACTAGCTCCACAGAGGTTCCATTGGACCAGGTCCCTGTTGTGAGAGAGTTTCCTGATGTATTTCCTGACGAGCTGCCTGGTCTGCCACCAGAGCGCGAGATTGAGTTCTGTATTGACTTGATCCCCGGCACGATGCCTATTTCTATACCTCCTTATCGGATGGCCCCGGCGGAGCTGAGAGAGCTAAAGGATCAGTTACAGGACTTGCTGGACAAAGGGCTTATCCGACAAAGTGTGTCACCTTGGGGTGCTCCCGTCCTGTTTGTTAAGAAGAAGGACGGAAGTATGCGTTTATGCATTGATTATCGTCAGCTGAACCGGGTTACTGTGCGGAACAGATATCCCCTACCCCGCATTGATGACTTATTTGATCAGCTCCAGGGTGCAGGGTTCTTCTCGAAGGTTGATTTACGGTCAGGTTATCACCAGTTGCGGGTTCGGAAGGAGGATATTCCGAAGACCGCTTTCCGTACTCGTTATGGTCATTATGAGTTCTTGGTGATGTCGTTCGGGCTCACTAATGCCCCGGCAGCATTTATGGATTTGATGAACCATGTATTCAGGCCGTATCTCGATCAGTTCATTATTGTGTTCATTGACGACGTCTTGGTTTATTCTCGGAGCCGGGAGGAGCATGAGCAGCACTTACGTATCACCTTGCAGACTTTGAGGGAGCATCAGCTGTTCGCCAAATTCTCCAAGTGCGCATTCTGGCTAGACAGTGTCGACTTCTTGGGTCATGTGGTGACGAGAGACGGTATTTGTGTGGACCCGAAGAAGATCGAGGCAGTTCAGCGTTGGCCTAGACCAGTATCAGTTACAGAGGTTCGCAGCTTTCTAGGTCTGGCCGGCTATTATCGGCGTTTTGTCCAGGATTTCTCCCTTATTGCTGCACCTTTGACCGGGTTGACCCGGAAGGGGGTTCCTTTTGATTGGACCCAGGCATGTGAGGATAGTTTCCAGCAGTTGAAGACTCGTCTGACTACTGCACCAGTGTTAGCTTTGCCTTCAGGATCTGGCGGGTTCGTGGTATATTGTGATGCTTCTAGAGTGGGGCTGGGATGTGTATTGATGCAGCACGACAGAGTTATCGCGTATGCTTCTCGGCAGCTGAGGAAACACGAGCAGAACTACCCCACCCATGATTTAGAGATGGCTGCAGTGGTATTTGCACTTACAATCTGGAGACATTACCTATACGGTGAGTCGTGCCAGATATTCACTGACCACAAGAGTTTGAAGTATATTTTCCAGCAGCGAGATCTGAATCTGAGACAGCGCCGTTGGATGGAGTTGGTGAAAGATTATGACTGCGAGATTCTATACCATCCGGGCAAGGCGAATGTGGTGGCAGATGCTTTGAGTGGGAGGCCCGGAGGTAGCTTATCTTGTTTGAGCGCAGTGCAGATGCAGTCGACGGCGGATTGGCAGGTGTTATGTGACAGCAGAGTGCAGTTCGAGTTTACTCCTACAGGGGGACAGCTGGCCCATTTCAGAGCACGCCCACAGTTACTTGACCGTATCCGTGAGGCACAGTCCGGCGATGCCCGTATATTAGAGATTATTGAGCAGATTCGGCAGGGCAGAGTTTCTGAGTTCGTGATTGATGATCAGGGGATACTTCGATTTGGGACTCGACTGTGTGTGCCAGATTCAGAGGGACTGAGGCGTGATATTCTCGAGGAGGCACATAGATCAGTATACAGTGTTCACCCAGGTTCCACCAAGATGTACCGTGATTTGAGAGAGGTTTACTGGTGGGACGGGATGAAGAAGGATATTACAGACTTTGTGTCGAGATGCCTGACTTGTCAGCAAGTCAAGGCCGAGCACCAGAGGCCAGCCGGCGAGTTACAGCCTTTGCCCATCCCTGAGTGGAAGTGGGAGCAGGTCTCCATGGACTTCGTTGTGGGTCTACCCAGGACCAGTCGAGGGTACGACTCTATTTGGGTGATTGTGGATCGACTGACGAAAGCGGCTCACTTTCTGCCAGTGAAGACCACTTTTGGATTTTCTCAGTACGCCCAGGTTTATATTGATGAGATAGTGCGACTGCATGGCGTTCCGGCTTGCATCGTGTCCGACCGGGGCACCCAGTTTACCAGCCGATTGTGGCAGAAACTCCTGGAAGCTTTGGGCACCCGATTGAGTTTTAGCACAGCCTTTCATCCTCAGACTGACGGTCGGTCGGAGCGTACGATTCAGACTCTTGAGGACATGCTCAGAGCTTGTGTTTTAGATTTCGGTGGTAGCTGGGATCGTCATTTGCCTTTGATCGAGTTTTCCTACAATAATAGCTTCCAGGAGACGATTCAGATGGCACCTTTCGAGGATTTATATGGGAGGAGATGTCGATCGCCTGTATGTTGGACAGAGCTCAGGGAGAGCAGTATTTTGGGGCCGCAGATCGTACAGGAGACGACCGAGAAGATACAGCTGATTCGGGACAGGATGAGAGCGGCACAGAGCAGGCAGAAATCATATGCTGATAGGTGCCGTCGCCGACTCGAGTTCGCTGTTGGCGATCATGTTTTCCTGAAGGTCTCTCCGATGAAAGGTGTGATGAGATTTGGGCGGAAAGGGAAACTGAGTCCTAGATATGTTGGTCCTTTCGAGATCCTAGAGCGTGTTGGTCCAGTCGCTTATCGGTTAGCTCTTCCGCCTAGCTTTCCCGATGTTCACCCCGTATTCCATGTCTCGATGCTCCGCAAGTACCTTCATGATCCTTCCCAGGCGATTCAGCACCAGACGATCCAGCTAGAGCATGATCTTTCTTTCACCGAGCAGCCGGTGGTCATTTTGGATCGGCAGGTGAAGAAATTGAGGTCGAAGGTTATACCGTCCGTCAAGGTCCTTTGGCGTGGCCCGAACAGCGATGAGGTCACCTGGGAGACCGAGGTCGAGATGAGGAAGAGATATCCCCATCTTTTTGAAGGTAATCGTAGTGAAATTCTAAATTCGGGGACCGAATTTCTTTAAGGGGGGGAAGATTGTAACCCTTCGAAAATCGTTTAGGCAGTTTTTCGGTAATCGGCTAATTTTTCGGCTTTTTCCGTAAAAAGTCAAAATAGGTATTTTTCATTGTAGACCTAATTATACAAAATTTAGATAAGATATTACTATAATTTTGTCACTAAAATGTCACTTATAATTATCTAGTTAAATAAAAAAAAAATCGTAATTAATTTTTTTTTTTTATTTTAAGCCTTTTTAAATACATTAAATTAGTGATAAATACAAATTTAATTAGGTAAATTTCATAATTAGGAGTCTTTATAAGCTAAAATATGGTGTTAATAAAATTATATCATGACTTGCAAACTTTTGGTTTTAGGGTGGGAAATTTAATGGAAAAATGGTGTAAAATGAGGTTTTTTTTTGTAAATTGTTGATATGAAAGCATTAAATGACAACATGGGGTGTTTATTGACCTAGAAACTTCTCCAAATTTCCCCACCTCCTCTCCCTTACCTGCAGCCGACCCCAATTCTGCAGCAACCCCCTCTTCTCACTTCATTTCTTGCTTCATTTCTTTGCTAAAATTCAATGAAAATTCACAAATTTCCATCTCCATTCAAAGCTAAACCCTAATCCACTCTCTCCTCACCCAAATTAGTTCAAAAACTTGATGAAAGGAGGCTTCTTGGTGACTTGATCAAGCTTGGGTTCAAGCTTGTGAGGTGAAGATTCTAATCTTTTTGTTAACTTGTAGTTTAAATATGCTAGAATTGAAATTTGAAGTATTAGTTTAGTAGTAAATGTTTGTTTAGGAAAATCAAGAGAAGGATTTGATTTTAAAATTAGGGTTTGTAGCATGGTGGTTGGATTAAGTTAGGGATGGTTATCTAGGTGATTGGAGTGGTTAATTGTGTAGTGTTATGCTCGCTAAATCGACAAAAATTGCGATGTTTGTATCGAATCGGTAAGCAAATTGCTTACTAGATTTTTACAAAAGTTAGAATGCGATCAAATTGCGTTGTGTTAACGATATAATTAGCTTCGTATAGGACTATTAGAGTGCGCGAACGCGGGGTTTTGTCTAGTCGGGTTTTAGTTTTGCCGATTTCCCCGAAATGACGATTCTAGTTAACGATTAGCGATTTTCGTGCGTTTTCCCGCGCACCGAGTGCATGTTATGTTTAATTCGAGAGCGTCGATATTTGTATAATGTGACTTGCATCGTTTTAGGTTATGTAATCTTATGCTTGGTGTTGTGTAAATATAGGATCGGTCGGGGAAACATCGGACACGGCGCGTAAAGGCAAGGCGGTGGTCGGATCGGATTAGCGGGGATTTCAGGTGAGTAGATGTATTCATCTATGGGGGAATCGTCTGAATGGCGCTAGGCGCCTCCCCCTAGTTAGGATTACCCTACTTTTTGCAAGATTTATATTGTTAGCTAGCTTATCCATTCATGTACATTGCATACCTTTATAGCGAACAGTATATTAGATTGCATGGACATTCATCTATACTTATGCGATATCATTTCGTAGGACACGAACACCTTATCATTGGCATCTGTTGCATGCGCACTATTCATGTGACACACACGCCTTTGGTAATTGCCATGCCACATGCACGATAGAACCTGTTTATCTTAATATCGCCACTTGCATTCATACATGATATATGAAATTGCATAGCATGCATATACCTCGCATTATCATCATATTTACATAGATTTCTATCCAAAATTCACATCATATACATTGATATCATAGACATTTATCATATATAACATGTGAACATTATGATTTTCTTGAGGATTTCAGTATTGCTGCGATTTCTGGATTTTTGGGGAAAACCGCAAGAATTTAACAAAAGCTTATATTTATCATTTTTAAAACAAAGTTGCAGTTTTCTCGTGATGTATGTGTCGTCCACCATGAGTTTTCATGTTTTCTGTTGGATTTCGAGACTCGATTCGAGGAGTGGATGAACCGTCTCGGGTACATGGTGGGCCCGGTATGGTACCCCGGGGCAAGAAGATCGAGTTGTAGACGATGAGCCTGGCAGGGGAAGACTACCTACCGGTGATGTCTGGCGCGGCGGATATCCAGAGGATACCGACCGTTGTCGTGAGATTTATGATATGGGCCGATCCGGACTGACGAAGCCCTATATTGAGACAGATATGATTCCTATTTGGTGTCGATGCTTGACACGGGTTTTCAGATGATTTCTTGATGGTACTTAGCTGTTATACAGACATTCATTTTCTAAAGTTAAGAACGCAGTACCCTTAGCATTTAAAACACTTAAAAAGTTACAAATGACATTGCATACATGTGCTTGCATACTAGAGCTATTATATCACATATGGACATGCATGTGGTGGTGCATTGCGTGCATTCTTACGATTGCCTTATTAGATGTTATATTTACTCACGAGCTAGCAACTCACCCCCGTTGTGCCACAGTGTCTTGCAGGTCGGACCCGTCACCCTTGTAGCGGCGGGCTATCCTATCATCAGCTCCTTTTGCGCATACTCGCGACATCGCCCGTAGGTGGGTTGCGAGCACACTTTATTTCTTTTGCTTTATCATTGTATCTAGTATTCTCCATCTACCACTTTATATTGTATATGTGACCTAGTGGTGAGACTGAGAGATTTGTATATTGTGGTTTCTTTTGGGTCGAGCTCACTTGAGCCGGCGTTGTGTTTTCTGATATTTTGCGTTTCTTTATGCTCTTTTCTTGATACTACTATTATATTGCATGTGGTTGTGATCCTCCTTGGGCGAAGAGCTAGCTCCCGCTTGGGGATGCCATTTTTATGATTACAGGTTTATTATCTTGTTGTACCCATTTTGGGGGATAGAAAATACAGGGGAGACTCTGCCGAAATTTTCGGAAATTTTTGATGTTTTAAAAAGGGATTCTATGCAATTTAAATGATTTTAAAAAACCGTCTTCATTAAAGGTTTTCCTTCATTCGCTTTTGATTTTGGTTTAGATTTTCTGGGCTTTGGCTGACTTAGGTCACGGTACGCCTTTAGACGTCTCGTAATCTAAGTGCCAGTCACGTTCCGTACTTTCGGGTCGTGACAAAACCATTACTATCAAAAGAATACCAAACACAAGTATCTACATCTTTGACTTCCTCGAAGAATCCTGATACTTCCAACAAATGGTTCTCTACTTTATTCTTATACCTATAACTTCTCAAAATCTGAACCTTGTATTTCAACGAAATACTTGTCTAGAACTAAAGAAGTTATGAGTAAACAGAATATAGTACGAGTACCAACCCTATTGTCCTAATGGACACTAGACAATATACAATGCTTTGTATAAATCCCCTGAGTTCAATAACTCAAACCCTGTGCGTCGTAGGTTGAAAAACTGTATTATGGTTAAGAAGAATTACATCGCTGTTGAATGCATCTTACCTACCAACTGATATAGGTAAATGTCACAGACAAAATATCAAAAAGTTATATCTCACTTTATAAAATAAACGTACAGATATATCGGTTTGAAATTTGTGCATAACTACGGATATTCAAAACCAAATATTTGCCGTCCGGCAAAAACCCAGGTGATTTCCTCAAATATCACCAATTACAATAAATTTCGATATAATGAGGATCTAATCACCCAATTCCCAATATCTTACTCCCACTCACCATCTGTAATAACATACAGATATGAGAAACAAATCTGGTAAATACATACCCTAGAGTTAGATTCCAATTGGGAAAAAAAATTTCAATTAACACCGCACAGTGAAACTGAAATATGAAAATGTTTCGAAGGGGTAACCGGGTATTCCTAGTAACGCCTCTTCCACTATCCTAATTCATGACAGTAACCATATACTTACCTGCCCTCACTCCAATCCCTTTATTATGTCTTTACTTATTACCTTCTGTACACCACCTTTAGGCTAATTGGTTTTCTTCCTTCCCTACTCTTCGGCACCAGCCTAAGGTTTGAAAGAAGACTACCCAATAAGTGTAATAGGTGTACTCTCCTAATCCTAGGAGCCCTCGCAACCTGAGAGAAGGCAAAGGGAAAAGACATCTGAATAATCCTATCCTTATTTCTCCTGAACCGGAAACCATTCTCGAATCTGGAACGAATTCCTTCGAGTTTGTATGTAACTATACGATGGCATATCCAATAGGATTGGATATCCGTAGTGATATGGAGTGTTTTGGAGAAATCCAAAGTGGATCTAGGAGTGGCAGGGGTATACTTGGTTCCGTCGTGAATGATAGCAGTCGCAATTTCCTTTGCCATTATTCTAATCCCTTTATTATGTCTTTAGTTATTACCTTCTGTATACCATATTTAGGCTTGTTGGTTTTCTTCCTTCCCTACCGTTCGGCATCTGCCTATGGTATGGAGGAAGATTTTCCAATAAGCTCAATAGGTGCACCCTCTCCTAATCCTAGGAGCCCTCACAACCTGAGAGAAGGTAAAGGGAAAAAACAACCGAATAATCTTATTCAATTTCTCCAGAACCAGAATCCATTCTCGAATCTGGAACAAGTTCCTTCGAGTTTGTATGTAACTATACGATGGATTTATCCAATGGAAGTGGATGTTCGTACTGATACAGGGTGTTCTGGAGAAATGCAAAGGTGATATAGAAGTGGCAATGATGTATGCGACACCATGACATTTTCATGAGTTTTAGTTTAGGGTCAGGTCATGGTCACTGCCAAAGAGAGAGATAAAAGAAACACTCAGTGTGCACTCTAATCTAGATCAGAATGGTTAATCGCTTTATCTAATCAGGATGGCTCCCACTATATCCTCGAATTCTCCTCCAAACCCTAAAGGAGAATTAGCCGGGATCATCTAAAATCACCCGAGGAGTAATCCTACTCATCAATGGGAATCAGGATCCAACTATCATCGCATGATAACTTGATGGAATCCACTCAAGTTACCACACTCCAGAAGGTATGCGCAAGCCTGGAAAGTTTCATGTATGTTTGAAACTTCCGATATGATTTTTACCTCAAGCGGTTTATGATCTTGACTAGATCAACAAATCATAAACCGCTAGTCAAGTTCAACCCATCATTATCCTGGATTGCATTAAACCCACCCGCACGTGCCCTTGACTGGGTCAACATGTCCTAACCAATCGCATTTAAAATGCAACAAACAAGCACCACTTAGCTACCGAATACTACGTCTTGACTAGGTCAACAAACGCAGCACGAATACTAAATAATACTCGTAAGAAATGACGGAGGGCTACGGCTGGTTTTTGGCGAAAAACCTTTAACGTAATGAACTTGATATCGTTGAAGGAATCCAAGTGGTTTTACAAATGTATAGCGGCGAAAACTTTTGCTAAAGATGTCACTCCCGGTGAAGGGATCTCGGCTCTTTCCTCGTAGAATGAGGTGCAGGATATTCCAAACTGAATATCACGATGCAAAGCAAAAGAATCGACTATAGGGAAGTTTGACGCAAACTTCTGCCCAAGGGGTCACTCTCGGTGAAGGGATCTCAGCCCTTGCCTCGTCGATTGAGGTGCTGGATATTCATAACCGAATACCACTGTGCAAAGTAAAAGAGAACGTCTGTAATGTCAGTTTTTAAAAAACTTGGTTCCAACAATATCATATAGGTTTGTTTTCCTTGCATTGATAAGAATCAACGCAGTCCCATCAATTAATCACACCAGAAAAGAACGAAAATAAAATGTACGTATAGCCATCCGCATTCGTCACTGGGTCCCGTCATCACCCGTTAGGTTACTTAACTAACGACAGAGCGGGGACTGGGCTAGCGCGGGTGCAAAACATATACAACATCTACTAGTATATATATAAATATATATAACAATCGTCCCAGGCATGATATAAAGCAACATCACAGAAGTATCACAGAAACAACACAGAATGGTGGATAATCCTGGAGCCTCGGGTTTCACTTGAGCCGCAAATGAGACCCGACATTCCCTGTCGTGTGGATAGCCTGTGCAATGAAAACCTAGACCACTACGAGCGCGGCAAGTAACCCGCCAAAACCAGAAGTGAGGCAACCCCCTTCATCAGCGTGAATGAGCCACCCAGCACTTCACGGAATCCGGTAACTTGAGCAACCCCTCCTGGGTCAACCCATACCCCCTAAGAGTGCGGCGAATAGCCCGCCAATTCTAGAGTAAGGTCCCCTCCGTCTCAACGCCATGAGATGCGGACCCGTTGCCCTCTAGAACCCGTCTATTCGTGCACTCCACCACGGGGTAATCCTAGTACAGAAAAGAAAATAATATACAAGGGTGACATCGACCTCAATCTGTTCGTGCCCCAAACGAATAATATACAAACCGGCAGTGATGGCAGTCCACATGTCGGACGCTCGCCCCGCAATATCAAAAGTACAAATGAAACTAAACTGTACTAACATTGCACCATAGCTATCCACCACGACGAAACAACCAACATCACAGCACAACACAGAACATCAACGTGAATGTCACGTTCGCAAACCCGTCTAAAAGAACTATAGCAATTAGACAAGTTGTACCGATCTAATGACATTCACGGTCGCAGATAGTAATGTAAGTGCTGTACACATTTAAACAGTGTTAAATTATCGACTTCGAAATACCTTGAATTGCCCCTGAACAATAGATAACATAATATCCAAAATGGGAAAAACTAGCAACACCACTGAACCAACATTCCAGAGACCAAACCACATCCAAAATACGAAGCCCAAAACCCAACCAAGGCCGGCCAGCTCGGATTTTCTGAGCATGTGCTCGGGTCAAAATAGGTGGAATGGGTTCGTATTTGGGGTATAGACTAGTGGTCATACAAGTAGTCTTCCGCGGTTGCTAAAATAATTTTTTGAAGACTTTGAAATCGACAGAGAATGGAATCAGCAGTGCACTGTTATCGGGTTTTTTCGATTTCAATATTTTAACATTGTCTAAATAAGCTAGTAAAGGGTTTAAAGGCTGGCTCTGATACCCTGTTGGGTTACGGCAGCGCCCCGGCCATCAAACCGTGGCCAAATGCGGAACAAAAATTTATTAAACTGGCGCTACCATTACCCGATGGCCGGATCTACCTTAAACCCTAAAATAGCAAGCTATATATAAGAAGTTAGATGGTTATACCGAGTTGATCCATGTCCTTCGGTCTTCAACCATCATCCCCAAGCTCCTAGTGGCTCCTTGATCGAGTTTGGTTGCCAATCTTCCTCCATCTACAATAATCCACCTGAGGGAAATGGCGCAAGCTTTAACCTCGCCAAACGAAGTAACCGACGCTCCAAGGTTGCTAGCAATGAAGAGTGGAGGTGTAGGAATGTGTCACTATAATTTTCTCTCATCACAATGTGCTCAATGAGCAACTCAAGAAGATGGAGGTAAGGAAACAATAGCATGAGCAACTCAAGAATGGCTAAGTACTGAGGTGAGAATAGAATGCAAGCAATCAATCAAGTGAAGTAAAATGACCAAGTCCACACCAAAACTAGTGGCTGCCCTCTCTCTCTCTCTCATGCAATAATCCACATACAAAAATCTCTTTTCCTTTTTCAAATAAACAAATAAGACCCATGCCTCTCTACATGTCCAAGACCCATGCTCATGCCACCTCACTCCTCCACCTTATTTGTGAAACAAATGAATTTCCAAAAATGGAAAATCATACAAATGAGGTGTCCACTTTTAGAAGCTATTCCGTATAAATACGGAATGCTTCCCGGTACATGTATCGAAATACATATACGCGTATTCGTACAGAAATACGAATAGCCAAGAGAGAAAATGAATAGTGGACGATAATACTAGAATACATATATATAAATATATATATAAATTATTAAATCAAAACCTGATTTAATAATCCGGCTTAATCCTAAACCGCTAGCATTATCAACCGTCCGATTAAAGTCTGTGCAGCATGTGCACATATTTAATCGGATAAATGTATGTATCAACATACGTCATCTACACCATATAGCCTGAACTATGAAAACCCACTGTGTGGGACTCTAAAGACTCGTCAATACGCTGGCAGTGAGTTTAACCACAAGCACGTCAGCGGCACTAGCTGTACGTAACGGCTACCCAGGTATTAAGCGAAAGGGAGGCCGACAAGCAAACTTATCATGAACCCCTACTGAGCCTGACAGTGACAATATCCGTATAGTCCGGTCTGTTCGTCTAAGAGTATCGCATATCGAGTCTAGTGGGGTGGATAAAGTCAGACCCCTAACAACGCGACATTTAGTGTCGGCATGAAACCCATCACCACTTGAGAAATTATCGATCCTGGATCGGTAATTCTCGTCCACCATGGCCACGGATTTCTGGTGATGGCCACCCGTGCACAACGCGACATCAACCCATAATACCAGGAGAGACGAATCCCCGACAATCCGATCACTGCCTCCATGTGGCTCGGGACTGTACCCAACTAAAACCTGTTTGCACGACTCCTTTGAGCCGTGGAAGGGTAGTGATCAAAGCACAGTGGGGACTCACACGAGACAAATGACGATCTCAGGTCGACAGACTAAGATGTACATATGTCACCTGGGAACTGCTATCTGACAATAGGTATAATACCAACTAGCAGGTTCCCGGCGAGTCCGTCTAGTGTACTCCTAACCCAATGAGCACCCGTATACTATCTTAGGTGAATAAACTAACACCAATGGCTTGTGAAACCTGGCCACCGCCTCTCGTCGGGGTCGCGATCAATATACACTAGTCTACCCTGGAGTATCGATGCCCAGTCTTGATACTCCCACGACTAGGAACATTTAAGGATGTGCTTATAGACCACCAGCTCCCATGTATATGATCGCCATCATAATGCTGCTAGTCAGGCAAGAATCCTATGGGCTCTTTCAACATGTACATGATGATAAAGACAAACCAGATAGTATACTATCATCTCGAGTAAGACTGTTCTACCGGTATAGGTCCTCTCTCAATCATCATAATCACCTGCCTGTGATTAAGATAATTGCCTTGAGAGCACTATAGCCAACATGCACTAAACCGGTTTAGCGCAAGTGGCAGCGTTTGTGAAAATTACGTAAAAAGAAATGTTTGTTTTTGAAATAGTCGGATTTAGACAAATCATAAAAATGCATAATCAACCCTAGATCTAAGGTCACCTAGGTCAAGTCACTAGACCGCTCCTAAACTTTCAGAAGATAAATCGCAGTATCAATCATGTACTAGCTCTTTATCCCTCTTGTAGCCAAGTAAGTGTCAGGTAAGTGGGAGGTATCCGCTATACGAATCACCGTAAATAGCGGGCCTAATTAAGTAACTACTTGCCTCAGACACACTTGCCTAGACACCACAAAAGAAAGACGGATAAGCAGAAGATTACCCACGACCCTCCTCTGTCCTAAATGAGCGCGACAGTCCTTAGAGTCTTGGTCTAGATATTTTTTAATTAGTGAAGGGTGATGCGGATGCTAGTTTTGTGATTTGTGGGGCTTAGGAAGGGTAATGAAATCCCCACCTAATCTGAGTTTGTTCTTTACCCCTTAATTTTCCGTATTACAATATGAAAAAACAACCCAAAAACAAAACCCGCAAAAAAAATTTTTTAGGCGGCGAATTTTTTCAAAGAATCCTGTAGAAAAATTGTTATTGGACTTTGCAGAGAAGATAGAAGAAGATAGAAAATATACCAGAGAAAACTGAAGCTCTCAGTCATCAAATACACAGCGGTTCCTCCGCGAGAACGTGCTTCTTGCCGCGGTTCCGCGATCAACTTGAGGGTTCTTGAAATTCTTTTTTCTACTCCCTTATTCCTATGGTCTTGATGAATACTTCTGAATCTTTAACTCCCTGCTACAGTGATTCCAGTTCTCTCGCAAAATTCACATACTAATCGTTAAGCACAAGATGCATTCTTAATTTATATTTTGATGGAATAATAATATTTCAACCCAAATAACAAGAAAGAAAAAATTACGTATGTATCCCCGGCAACAGCGCCATTTGATTGTACTGTAATTTTGTGAAAGAAAAAGTAGTAGTAAAATAACCGCAATCAATAACGGTGTCACGTGTAGCGAACTTTTAGTGAGTACGGGTCGTCCTCTGGAATTCGTGGAATTTTATAGTTCTTGCTTTAGATTGGTTGAAAGAAATAGAAAAGAGAAAATCAAGAAAAACAAGAAGATAGTTTCAAGTTCTAAATGAAGAAAATCAAGAAAATTGTTTCAAGATTTGATTGAATTATCAAGAAAATGGTTCCAAGATCTAATTGAATTATCAAGAAAATTTATATGAAGAAGGCTTGTAGGATTGTTTAGAATTTAGTAGCCATGGATGACTAATAAAGATTACTCCTCTTATCTATTGATAGATTTAAAACTAGATTGATGGTGATGAATGAGGATTAGAGTTCTTTGGAAGAAACTAGGGTTTCTCCTCTATTGACCCTTGTCCTTTCATTGATCTCCATTCTTGTCCAACCCTTAACAAAAGGATCGTCAATCTTATCTCCAATCGTGGTCGCGATTATCAAGAAATTGATGTCACGCCCGATAAGGATGTTGACGATTCTTTTGCTAAAATTTATAAACTTCGTAAGACTTAAAAGGAGTATAGAATTTTCTCACCCATTGATCTACCGTAATCCTACAAATCCTATCAAACAGAGAATTACTCGCACATTATAAAAATAAAAGAAGAACTAGAGAAAGAATTCATAACGCGGAAATTAAAAGAAAGCGAAATTAAAACTAATGATTACCTTTATTGCTCAACTTCACAATACATTTCTTCGAGTTTAGATTATAAGAGGAAGAAGAATTTGCTCTCGATCTCTGCCTCGAAGAAATAAATGTTCCGTCGATCTTCACGTAGGTTGATCACCTCGAGTCTTGGACCTGTCGTGGATCGCTTGCTCGTTGATGGTGATTGGCTTCGTGTAAAGGAGTCTTGCTTGATTGATCGCTTGATTGATTTCTCGATGGATTTCTTGATCTTGGATCTCAAGATCAAAGATTCATGATTTTAGATCTTAGATCCCCTTTTTGATATTAGATTTGATCTTGGATTTGATGTAGAGATTTGTTAGCTCTTTTCCTGATTTTATTTGAAGAGATTGGATGAAAATTGGATCAAAATTAGATCCCTAAAATGATGTAGCCCTTGGTCCTTTTTATAGCCCCAAAGCCAGTAACAGAAGCCCCTAACAAACTAAGTTTGTTACGCCGAAGATTCCAGAGAATTCCCAAACCCTGACTCCTTGAATCGGCCGCGGATCCACGGCCACTCGGCCTGACTCGGCCGCAGTTCCGCGGCTTAATGGTGAGTTCCTGGCTTTAAACTTCTGAAGTCTTCTTCTGTTGGTATTTGGGTATTTATTTGATATCTGGATCCTTCTTATCTCTTCTGAGTATCTGCCAGTATTTGATTCTTCGACTTTCTTTTACTTTATCGGCAGTTTCTTGATTCCAGATATCTGACATGAGCTAATCTTGCAGAATATGTTCAATGAACAATGTTAGTTATATTTGAGATACAAAATATTATGCGTAAAATATTAAACATACAAATTCCTTCATAATGTTGATTATAATATATAAACACATAGTAAATGATATTTTGCAGCTGAACTTCTAATATGTGTTATATTTATAACAAACACTTTTAGATGATTAAAAAAAGTAAGAAAATTGTCATATTAAAAGTGCACTATTTTCGACTGAACATGTGTCGAGTGACGTGATTGGGTTGCAAGTGCAACGTGTTTTCTTTGGAGAAGATGTGAAGGTTTAAGGGAACGGGCTAGAGAGCCTAAAGAAATAAGACTAGGAACCGAGACGTGATCGGTGTCCGAAGCTCTCTAACAAGAGACTGTGTTTGCGATTGTCTTGAGTTTGCATTTCCTTACTTGCTTATTATTTGATTACTATCTCTTTACTTACTTGCTATTTGCTTATACATTTCACAATTGTAGTTAGCCTAACTACTTATCGTTATTGGTAGATCTTTGTTAAGCAATTCAATTGTGATATTTGTGCAAGTTTAGTTCAGATTTTTTTTAATTTGTGCTTATCGCTGGTATAATCCTATTCAACCCCCCTTTAGGATTATTTCATCCACAACATACACGCAAATGTCGCAAAGAAAATAGACAGCAAGAACAGTAACAACACCAAAATTCATCACTACAATTTCAGAAATAAATCATCTTCAGCACTGAGCTCCGCAGCAACAGAATTGATCTACTCTGTAATGGCATCAATGGCCTCATCATCTACCGTGGAATCTTGAGTGAATTTGAGATGGTTCAAAGTCCGACGATACATAAAGATGCAGCAGAGAGAGCTTGCGGAGTACTCGATATTGCAACCAGAAAGAAGACCCATAGAATGAAAAAAGTGGAGACGGCAATTTGATTCCCCATTGTGGTCATGAGTTACTTCTTCAGGGGGAGGCGAGAGTGCATCCAATACGGATAAGTGAAGGAGCCGAAGAATTTCACGATCGATCTTCATCGACTAGTTCATACCCCCGTAATCGATAGAGAATATCTACGTAATTAGAGTAGTCTATCCTCGTGTATACAGATTTCACGATGGTGTAAGGGATGCACCTCTTGATTTTATCGATTGATGCTAATCCTGCAGATGAAAATCCCGACATTGAGAGAGAGGGGGTGAGACCTGAGAGGAAGAAAGATAGAAATGGTGATAGCAATGAGATCTGAGAGAGTGGGGGAGAGCACGGCGCGCGCGCGCACACACAGAGAGATTTAAGATAGAGAGGAGATCGAACTCTTCATCATTCACGGGTATGCGTTTTTTTTTTGTGTAGTTGGCAACTGCGCTCCAGAAAAACGCATACCCTTGAATGATTGTGTTTCTTTTTGGGGCGCACTTACAAACTGCGCCATAAAAAGATACAAACCCATGAATGTGTATGTTTCTTTTTGGAGTACAGTTTGCATCTGCGCCCAAAAAAACAAAGTCTCGTAAATGAGTTGGTGATGCAAGAAAAAGCAGCTAAGGAACAATGAAAATGGTGTACCCAATGAAAATCAATGGGCACACTTTCAAAGTGCGCCCATTGATAAAATTAATAGACACACTTTCGAAGTGCGTCCATTAATGATTCGTATTTTTGTGCGCCCCTTATATTTTTAAGGGGCGCAGTTTGAAACTGCGTCCTTACATTAAAAGGCGCGGTTCTGCGCCGCTACGAATTTTTTTTAACCACGCCAGAGTCAGCGTCTATTGGCCAAAAATGGCATACTTTTATAAAATCTTTTGAAAATGGCTTCTTTTTAATAATATTATTTTAAATTGGTTTATTCAAAAAAAAAATCCTATCCTTGCTTTTGTGATGAAACCAAACAAGGAAATGCAAGATTCCACCATCCACAGTAAAAAAAATTTGACAAAATTTTCATTTCCACGCCCATTTTTGGATGTTGAATTTGATGCAAGTAGGTTTGATGAGATGGGGATTGATTTTTTTAATTTTGTAAATCTTGATGGAGTCTCAAATGACATCGGACAGGATGGTTCAGAAATTCTAATCTGTTCTGAGGGCCTTTGTGGAAAGTAAGTTTAGAAACATGGGAGTCCAAAAGTAATTTGAAAGCTGGTATATTTAGCACATTTTCAAATTTTGGTGAGCTTTTCATCAATAAAAATTAAAAATTTATAAAATTGGTGAGCTTCAGCTTATTAGGTAAATGGTGGCCTGGGCTTTTGGAGTCAAGGTGCTTAAAAATTATTATTTTTGAATATTCAACGTGGATGGTGCTATTTATGATAGAACCGTGGTCTTTTATTAAAGCTGGGAGTGTGGTAATTTTCTTACTGATGCCCAATTGAGTATTTCATCGTGCAAAACTTTGTAATATTTAGGTTGGTAGATGACCGGCTAATTCAACTGAAGATTATGTATTCCACCCATCAATAGACAACGTCTTCTGCAAATGATTCAAATACCATCCTACCAAACACACACACCCGTGCAGAATTTATGTTGGCAAGTAATAATTTGATTACATTGAAAGGTCTTCTTGGTGACGCAGAGGATGTCGTGCCTAAGTGGAACCATGTTTTTCATGAAGATTTGATCATAGCGTGACTCTATTATGGCTTACATCATGATGATGATTGATTGATTCATTTGATCGGTAGTTAGAATACCAGTGGTTCTAAGCTTGACTAAGCTCGGTTGGCATAAAATGTCTTGCCTACTTTTGCAGTCCGACCTCAGCAATTAATACTTTTCGGGGGAGGGGGGGAGCGGGGGGTGGGGGCCGACTAAGTAACAATAATCATAAATCATGCTGCCTGCTATTTTCTTTAATTTAAATTTGTATTAGATCAAGCATTGAAATCATTTATTAGTTAACCTCATTGGCACCTCGTTCATTTCTTCGTGCTGGATATATGCAGGATTTTTTTTTTTAATAAGCTCAGTCAACAGGCAGGGAAAAAAGAAGAAACAATAATATAACAATTATAACACCGCCGGCTGAGTACAGATAAATGAGAAATGAGTCTGCTTTCAGGAGAACTTATGGCCAAGCAAGTATGGCCTGCATACCAAATAATTTTACCCTAAACAGAACCAAGAACCTTGACATCCCTGCTGGCTTACCTCATACACAACAATCATAACCCCGCAAATAAATTTATTTGAAAAAATAACAACAGCTCTATTCAGCAATTAAAACCCTAAAAAAATACTTGAATTCAACTATAAACTTGAATGATTCTCTAATTTAACTCTACAGCCTGTTTGTGTTGTTTAGAGTTGATATATAGTGTTTTTAAGGGTTTTGATCAATGAAAAGAGCATGATGATAAATTACCCGAGAGGGCTGCTAGTACCATGTGAAGTAAACCACAAGGTTGTTTTGCGCAACTAAGCCGGGGATATGAGAAAGCACGATATGTCTCCGCAAGCTTGAGAGCAGATTGATGGCAATTCATTGACATTAAAACATCGACTTTGCCTATCATGCAACATGAATAAGTACAACTATTCATCGGGGGAAAAAGAAAGAAAAAACATCTACTTGACTTCATTTGGCCCAGTTTTCATTCCTGCATCCAAAAGGTATCTTCCGTGGAAACAAATACTGCAGATGATCCCTAGGTAAAAATCACATTATACTACACTCAAACTCCACCTTTAGTTGCTGATATAGCTCAAATCCCACAGCTTCAGTGCGAACAAAATCCCATATAGCTATTGCAGACAAATCAACTTGTAGATTTACCTGTTACTCACCAATCTCAACCTGTACAAGTAAGATTGACTACTGGCTTGGGTTAGTGGCAGTGCCGATAGCAGGCAAAGTGCTGCTTGCGGCATAGTTACTAGGTAATGATTCACGCTCTGAAACAGCATCAGCAAACTGAAACAGGTTCCTGCCTCCGTTTACAAGGGAGGCTGCAGGTGGCTGGTAATAGTTTTGTCCTGCAGCAGGTGCCTGGTAATAGTTCTGCTCCGCAGCAGGAGGCTGGTAATAGTTTAGAACTGCCGCAGGTGTCCGATATGAATGTTGCCCCACGGCAGGAGGGTGATAATAATTTTGCTCCGCATCAGATGGCTGATACATATTTTTCCCTGCAGCAACAACTGGGTACCTAGTAAAATCATGTCCTGATGAATATGGCGTTCCTAACAAACCTTGCCCAGCCAGGTTTTGATATGATGCAGGCCCCCCATTCCATCCGCCTGCAATTCAAATATCAGCAATAAAACAATTGGAAACGCATTAGAAATTTGTGATCAATTGAACAAGGTAGTGTATACCATGAGATGCTTCAGAGGAAACATGCATGTTACTTGCAATATAGCCATTGTAGGGATATATCGAATCAGAAATAGGAATGATTCCCTGCTCTTGAGTTTGTCTAATTGATAGCAGAGTTGAAGCATGTGATCCTTCAGCCGGAAAAGGCCTGAGCTGTTTAGCTTGAGTATACAATGAATCGAAATCCTCTGGCTTTCTCTTGGCATTCCTTTCTTGCAATTTCTTCTCCCATTTTATAATTTCTTTCTCGTATCTGGCGATCTTTTGAGTAATCTTGAGACTAGAAAGTTCAGTGGCGTCAAGCATGTGATCCTCTAGACATTTGACAACTGATTTTAGTGCAGCTAATTTTTTTTCATTGGCTTCTTTCTGCATAAAAACAGACTGGCTTTTATCATTTACACAAATTACATCCTGTAATCCGAGCAACTCCCCAAATTAATCTACTTGAACAACTATCCAAACACTGAATGTTGCTTTCCCAATTAGACCATCCGAGGGGAAAAAGAAGAAAAAGGAGGTGCTGTGGTGTACAGGACAACAGTTTGGCTATATCACATCTTAGCCGGCTCGATATCCAAGGCTAAATGTTCAGTCCAATGACGGCCCATTCTCCAGCACAAGACTCCTAGCCAAAGAACCGGTCACACGCCTGATCAAATTTACAGAAGCTCGCATGAAAAACTTCAATAAATGACCCATCCCATTCAACAAATTCTGCTGGGCCAGCCAACAACAGACCACCCAGTTGGGGCGAGCCTAGTAGTAGTAGCAGGCTCTGTCCAATCTTGCCAGATGTGAGCCCTTTGGGAATTAGCCCATTTTTCAGGCATCAGTTCAAGAGAATTATCCATAAAGTTTAATAGAGCAGGGTATTTTATTTGGATGCGACCCCTTCAGGATTCAGACCAGCGACCTATCACTTTGGACAAGAAAGTTTTACCGCAAAAGCTATGCTCCTTTGGTTTAGTAGAGAAGGGTAGTTATCTACGAAATCTAATTGAAAAGGCGGGACCAAATATTTAAGTATGCGTTGATGTAATTTACCCACTAAGGAAACTGATTTTATTTGGCTTAAATAAAAGGTTTTCTACCACCATCAGCTTACCACAATGGCAGCATTACGCCTAATCTTTTTGCATCCTTCATGGATGAGATTATTTGAAATTTACTGCATAATAATCCATGGTGCACATTTTCCACCAATGATGTTGTTTTTTCATGGATGAATCTAAGCAAGGGATATTTTTCAAACTTGACAGATGGAAAGATGGCTTAAAATCTAAAAAATCTAGAATTAGCCACAAAAAAAAGGAATGGAAGAACATAATTTTAGCAAAATCCGGAAAAAAAAATAAACATAAGGTGCAGATTAAAGGCCAAAAATTACTTAGCAATATCCAATTTTCTTAATTAGGATAAATGATTAGTTGTTCCAAAAAGCGGGATAGTTGAAGTGTAAAAGTGTTTTCAATTATGGAACCCCCGAAATATTTTTAAATGTAAGGGGAAATCTGTAAGATGGCTATAAGATTAACATTGCTTTGTAGACCAAAATGTTAGGCAATTAAGAAACATGCCCAAAAAATGAGTGTAGCCGAAACAAGAAGCTTGAGATGAACTGGTAACTTAAGTAGCATGGATACAGCTACGGGGCACGGTACTATTTGGATTAGCCAATTCGCAATATCCAGATTCTACGACCGGAAAATTATAATTTTAGCATGTCTCAATGAAGCATATGAAAAAATTTAAAAAGACAACAATAGATTGTTTCTTTGTTATTTGTGCACGTTCTATAAATTTAAGGAGGCATCAAAAAGAATCCCTAAACTATTCTTGACATATCTGAATGAATACAATATGGATAGAAATCCAATAATGATTCGTCACCTCAACAACGAATCCATGCAACATAACACTATATAAAATAGATAACAACTGAATTTATGGTAAAAGTTGAAGGTATCTCCAATGTAGGATAAATAAGAAAGAAGCAATTGAAATGATTTGGACATGTGCAACGAGACCAATAAATATGCCAATTAGGAGAAGTGATAATATTGTGGTTAATAGTACAAGCGTTAGAGTTAGACCTAAGTGTACATGGATGGAGGCAAACAAAAAAGATATGTTGTAAGTTAATCAAAGAGACAACCTTTAACGATGCAGAATGGAAGAAAATCACTTATGTAACGGACCTCAAAACTTTGGGATAAGGCTTGTTAGTTGTTGTATATTATGAAAATTTTGACTAATAAACTAATTTATTAAATATATATCAAAAGTAAGACGGACATCTTTGATAGAATCCTTATCTATAAATCTATGTGATGCCTGTTACTTCTATAATCAACAAATAAACCAAAATATAAGGCAGGAAACCCTGATAATTTTCCCCCTTCAATCTTGGCTCCAGGTGGCTACAGCACTACTTCTACATAGATTTTCTTACATAAGTGTTCCCATTTGGTACTGTCCATCTCCTATCTGATTCTAATCTCACACCCCTTATGGCGCTATGTTATAATAGTATATCAGAGACAAGCAAGGGGTGCTAAGTTAAACTAAATAAGGGAGCAGTAATGCTATACTATTGAGTGACAAATAGTAGGTACAAATTGAGCTCTTGTGGAACATCCAGAAGTCCTAGATTAAAATGACATTCATATTATAATTGTTAATCTTATATTTTGAGGATTTTATGCTTACAAAAATATCTATGATCTTTAACATGGATAAGCAGCTATGGATGAAGAAAAGTTACGTTACCAATATCTTTATTCAAATAGTTCATGCCCCTATGTTACTACATGATAACAACATCAGAATGGATCAATTGTACGCCCTCATGAAATTGATAATATAGCATATATTTATGGAAAAATGTAGCACAGATTCAATTGCTAATTCAAAACATGCTATACTGAGCAGCATTTTACTATTTTGCGTTATTCTTACAGAAATACAGAGTAAAGAAATAAATCTTACCATGGATCTTACAGAACATTGACCTTCTGTTCTTTCTTCTGATCCAACTGCACAGGTTTTCTCAACAAAAGCTGACAACAAAGGCAGAGGTGCGAACTTTTCTTCCAGGCCAAATGCACAAACAAGCCCAACAGCTTCAACAATCATTTCCTTTCTTATCAGATCTTTAATGATATCTGCAGCATATAATTAAAGATGTCAAGACATAAAACTTTGTTAAAATGCAAAATGATAGAATGCATACAGCGAAAGTTAACTTTAGACGTTTTAAAAAAGATTTTATAACTTTTGAACCATTCGATATGGTCACAGGCTTCCACTTTGGTATGTTTAATAAACATGGAAAAGTAAACATCAACTTGTAATGTAAATGCGACTATATTGAAACAGTCTAGTGTCTACAGAAACACTTGAAACTTCTTCCTAAAATTCATCGAGCACATTCTACTAGAATTCCTGTTTATGTGCACACGCATGAAAATGGGAGAAAATGAGATGGGGGGAGAAATTCCATTTGGCGATTTTTGGCTTAGTTATTCTCAATGATAAATATGCTTTTCTATATCAAAGCTTTCGTCTAATCTTTTCAACTCTTTTTCCTCTTTCTATTGGTCCTCGGGAGAGCTTGATTATTTGTCTCGATCTACAGTATTTAAAAATAGTTTAAGCGAAATCTTTTTTCCCCTCTAATATATGTATAGACAGTCTGACACAATTAAAATTTAAGAGCAAATTGATATTTCCCCCCTTAATTTCAAGCACATAATTAAGCTTATGTCAGGATGCTAATACCATTCCTTCATGAGGTTCTTTTTATCATAGATAATTTATTGGTTCTTGGTTATTATATTCATTATGATTCCTATCATCATCCAAATTGCCAATACATACAAGTAGAAATCAAGGGAATTGACTATAAACTAAAGCGCTTAAGATCCTTCAACATTTTTCTCCACTTTCCATCCCAACCGCAAAAAAGTTGAGTATTAATAATATGGCTTAATTCCCAAAAACTACCAAAAACTTAGAGGCCATGACAAGTAACTACCAAATTCTTTGAAAATTACAGAAAACCATCAAAATGTATGGACATTCTTAAACTAGTTTGATAGTTTATTGAATATTTAGTGAACAAGTTTGGTAGTTCATTAAACATTTATTAAACAAGTTTGGTAATTTATTGTTTATTAATTTTACAGGTTTTCATACACTTGGTAGTTTCCTGTAATTTTGAAAGAATTTGGTAGTTACTTACCACAACCCCCTAAGGTTTTGGCAATTTTTTGGAATTAAGCCTAATAATATCTTACCAGCTTTAGATGAAAGGTGCTTGAGTGTAGTTAATGCGCTCGAGGCGCCCTACCCCTGGCTTACGTAACCTCCCGAGTGTCGCGTATAATTTTATGCTTACAATGTAATTCACAAGCACATATCACATTGACAACCAAGGTTCTAAATATCGAATTCATATCGGATAGGTGTTTTCAATATCGGATAACGGAAATCGGATGATATTGCGGCGATACGAGTTCATATCGGACGGTCATATCGGATATCGATATTAGACGTAAATATCAAGCATATCGGACAACAATATTAGGCATATTAACTTACAAAATTATGCAATAATATAATGTATTGTACTTTCAGATACAAGTATATAAGTTGTCTAATTTTGAAAACATAAAACTCTATTTACCAATTAACGATTAGAAAAAACAAAAAAGAAACATAAGCTCAGCTCAGGATATCCGAAGAAGAAGAAAGGGGCTTAGGGTAAGCGATCAATAGGATGATGCGCCGAGCCGAGTAGGAAATGACGGTGTCAAGAGGAGGGGGCAACGTCGTCGAGAGGGGGGTGAAGGCGCCACGAGGATGCGAAGACAGCAGCGTCAAAAGGATGCTATTATTAGATATGTATGTCCTAAAAGCCGTTATTGTATATATATAGTGGATGCTTGGACATACGTATGTACAAGACAATCTTGCTCGATATGATAGTATATTATTTGGTTTGTCTTTATCTTAACATGTATATATGTTTTACTTGATATTACCTATCGCTAATACATGTTGATAAATCCCGTAAAATTATTGCTTGACTACCGGCGTTATGATGGCGATCATACATGTAGGGGCTGGGTAGTCCATAAGCACATCCTTAAATGTCCCTAATCGTGGGAGTATCAAGATTGGGCATCGATATTCCGGAGTAGACTAATGTATACGTTTCTAGACACCGACGAAGAGCGGTGGTTGGTCCCACAGTCATTGGTGTGTAACGTCTAAGATTGTATATATATGCTCACTGAGGGTGAGTACACTGGACGGACTCGCCAAGAACTTCTAGACTTTATTATATCTATCGTTAGATAGCAGTTCTTAGGTGACATGAGTACATATTAGTCTTTAGACCTGATATTGTCATTTGTCTCATGTGAATTCCTACTACACTTAGATTACTACCCTACCACGGCTCTACTGAATAGTGCAAACAGGTTTTAGTTGGGTACAATACCGAGCCACATGGAGGTAGTATGTGATTGTTAGGGATTCGTCTCTTCTAGTATAAGCAGTCGATGTCGCATTGTGTTCGGTTGGCCAGCACCATAAGACCTTGGCCAAAGCAAATGAGATTTACTGATAGCTAGATCAGTAGTTTCGTGGATTGGTCCCGAACCACATCGACACGAATTATCGGGTTATTAGGGGTCTGACATTTACCACCCCTAGATCCGGTATACGATACTCTTAGACGAAGAGACCGGACTGTACAGAGATTATCACAGACTGGCTCAGTAGAGGTTCGGATGAGTTTGCTCGTCGGCCTTCCTTTCGACAGATACCTGGATAGCCATTACGTACAGCTAGTTCCGCTGACGTGCTTGTACTTATGGATTTATCCAGGAACTCACTGTCAACGTACCGTTGAGTCTCAAAGTCCCACACAGAAAGTTTTCCCGATTCAAGAGAAATGATGTGGTGGTCGTATATTGATACATGCAGGGTTCCGATTAAATGAGTGTACAAGTATTGATTTAATTATTTACATATATATATATTTCGATATATATTCTAGTATTATGTTCATTGTATTATTCCATCTCTCGGGCATTCGTATTTGTACGAATACGGGCATGTATTTGCATGAACGTATTTTTGTAGGAATACAAAAATACCTCCTAGAAGGACACCTCATTTCATGGAGTTTTCATTTATGAAAAATATAGAAATGATGTGGCATGATAAGGTGGCTCTAAAGGATGGTGAAAGGAATGATGAAAGGGATGGCAAGTGAATTAAATAATTCATTTGCCATCACTATTCAAGTATGGTTACATTTTTTATTTATTAAAAATCTTTTTAACAACCATATGAATAGATTTTCACACTTCTAAGCTCATTCATATATTTAGTTTCTCTATCATCAAAAGAGCTCCCTCTTCCTCTTTCATCTCACTTGACCTCTCGTGCGTTGAGAATCAAAGTGAGATAGAGATAGAAAAATACTAGAACACTACACTACATTCCTAACACTTCATACTTAGTGTCACGACCCGAAAAGGGCACATGACCGGCACAAGGATTACATGAATTCAAGTGGACCCCATCGTAATCCAAGTAAACCAAAACCAGGAATCTAAACCATATATATAAGAAAATATATAGTAATATGTAGATGTGAAGTTTTGAAAAGATTTTATAAAAAGTAAAGCTTGTTTCAAAAGGTTGTTTGAAAAACGGATAGCATCTCCTTCGTAAAATTTGAACAAATCAGAAATAAATGATGAGTAAATAACAAGCATCCCCACATACGGGAGCTAAATCATCATCCATACGGTGGAATTACAACCACGCAGTAAATATACGACGCCAAACGGCAAAGAATCAATAAAGCAGAAAGTAAATAACATAAATATACATCAAGTCGACTCCACACGAGTCCAACAACAAAATACACAACTTTAAGGTCTCTACAAAACTAGACTTGATTTTTGATGAAATACTTCTAGATACAAATAAGAACAAGGCAAATGCCAATACAAAATGAAACCCACCAACTCAATATATGCGCAATTACGCCCAAAAGGTAGCAAACGTGCCCAATAAGCCGCTACGGGTCCGAACGGTCAAACCTGCAAAGAACTATGGTACAACGGGGGTAAGTTGTCAACTCATGAGTAGAATTATATAACAAGCTAGAAGTCGCATGGATAAGCGGTGAAACAACTAAATATGATAAATGTGTACATCAAGAAGGATAAAATAACCACGCGTCAAAACTAGAGTTCGAGCAATGGAATACCAATGATAGTAAGCCCTTATGTACAACTCGTGTACCACTATACTAGCATGTAAAATATAAATCTGTGTATGGTTATCGTGTCAATATTAAGTAATCAATAGCTGCCCCGGTACTGGCACAACATAACCACAACCATATGAAAATATGTAAGTCACGAGAGTAAATACAATACTACGAAATGAAATGCTAATAATCATCAGTCGTCGATAACTCACTGCATATATATACAACGGTGTCAAATCACAAACACCGTAGTCGTAGTGCAACAACTATAGCATCCGACCAACCATAACACAATCAAGACTATAACACATATATATAGCACCCATCCATATGCAATCATTTAAAAGTAGCCGGAATATGTATGTATATAAAATCCTTTCAAAATAGTCGTGTGGTATATATAGCGGCACATGCATTGGGCGTTGTTTTGTGAAAAAAGGTATGCATCTCATTTAAAATATACGTCCCGCCTTTTTGAAAATGATTTATTTAAAAAAGGAGCTTTCTTTTTATAAACATGTCAATCCTAGACACGTATAAAATAGTAAGACTATAACCCCTTTGAAAACCTCTTTAGAATACTTCGATGTATGAAAATAATATTCAGGTACCGTCTTGTGGACCAGTCATGTCCGGCTACTATATAATATATCTCATCAGTGCGGGGTATCTATATCGATCCCTCACATATATAATATCCATCTCAGTACAAGGCCTCTATATCGATCCCGTACATATAAAATATCCGTAGGGACATCATGTGTCAACTACTTTCAATCACTCATGGATTGATCGTACATATATCACCGGACGACGTGTCTCTCCCTGCCTCAATCTCTCATTGATTGATCACACACATATATATATCTCATGGATCTCCGGCTATATCCACCGCGTCCGAATCATTTTTATCTTCTTTTATTCCTTTATATATATATTCAATCTCTTAGGATTGATATCATATCCATAGTAATATAAATCTCATCAAACTCGTATCCTTTTAGTCTGTAAACTAAGCATAGCACAGACGGGTAACACTTCATAGCATAAGCCAGTAATATAAGCATAACGATATATCGAATGTATATATATCAGTGTCACATACCACTGAAGTATAACATCAACAATATGACGTGTAGCGGAAATCATAAAGCGTAGAGGAAATCATAAGGTAAATAAAACGCGGGTGAATGACATGTATGGTAAGCGTAGCGTAAAAGAACAGTAAATAGTTAATTCATTCTAATATTCCCACTTATATGTTTTTAAAGTAAAACGAAACATTGTTTGAAAATAAGGAGGCTGCGATATTTTTAAAACACATATATACCCCTTTGAAATCTAAGTAGCATATCATTTCATTATGAATTTTTAAAAATATGAAACGAATCGTTACTTTTAGAAAGTGGATAATACCGACATATCAGTAAAATCTTCCAAACGGATAAAATAGTAAAACTCCACGAGTCAAAATAAAAATGGGGCCATATCTGGCTCTGCATCTATCCTCATCATATCCCGTACGAAATCTCACCTCGTATGATAACTATCAAATATTCCATTATCCCATATCCTAATAATAATCGGTACGGATATCTAATCTATATACACAAACACAGTATAATTGGTACGGACCTCAAGTCTACGTACACCCATAGCAATGGAATATCAACAGTACGGACATTTAGTCGCGTACAAACATAACACCGGTGCGAACATCTCGTTCACACACCCGCCTCACGGTCAGTACAGACACCTCGTATCACGTGCACGCACGGCGACTAGTATGGACTCCAAGTCTCGTATGCGCATCCAATATGAATCGTATATAGTCAATTCTACTACGATACGTAAGCATGGCAAGTTCTACGTGGCATGACAGTACTAATGATGTGTAGTGTACATGCGAGTCTGTGATCGTGCAACATGCCAATCATTAGTATTTGTGCTAGTGCTCTACCAAGTGTACCTACAATACGCTTACTAAGCAATACTAACGTAATTATACTACATATCGAATAAGTCTAGCATACATGACATGAATCTTAAATAATTTCAATGATATAATAAAAGATATGTTTCACGTGGGGGCTATACGTCATCCACCCGATTCCTCACTTGTGGATATAATCCACTCACCATTTTGCGATCCTGCTAGTCGTATCCTACGACCGCCTTGCCCTTCATCGCCGCCTCGAAGGTATCCGAAATCAACCCTAGCATTCACATCACATACACCTAAGAATTCAAATCGACACCGATATAACGAACAAACACCCATAGGTTAAAACTTCTGACCAACGTGGGCCATCTGTGTGCTAACTACCACGAATTAACCTCGGACTCGTTGTTCCAGTACAAAAGGACACATCAAGAATACAAAATACGGATTGTCAAGTTTAAAAACCTTAAAACATCGTCAAAAAGCTAAGTAAAACACCTCCAGATTTTGACTCAAGGAATATGGGACAATTTAGCATATAAAAAAGGCATATATATCATATATAAGATCTACTGGCCAAACCCCGATACCTAATTCAAAAAGTAGATCGCCAGAAAATTCAAATTTCCCGCAATTTGCGGCCCTGATTTGGAGTTAGCGGCTCATGCTCTTGGAGGTGTCTCCTGGTGGTCTAAATAGGTCACATATATACGCAAAATATTTTCCAGAAACCCTAAGCTATACCTGATTTTGTTTGAACACTAAAACTCATAGTTTTTTAATACTTAACCGGTATTTGAAACTCTAAACACATGCAAAATTTTATAAAGGATTTTTACCGATATGAAGAGATGAAGAAGAAGCTCAAGCTTGTAGGATGTCACTTGAAGGTTTGATGAGGGCTTCACTTGAAGAAGTGGTTCTTGTCATCAAGGAGGGGAAGTTTGGAGTTGTTTTGAGTTGAGATTATGTTTGCCGTGAGTGGGAGTGGGAGTGGGGAAGAGAGGACAGCCAAGGGAGAGTGAAGTGGGGGGAACATGGAGGGATGGATGAGGCATGACATGAGAAGCCCATGCCTCTCATGTCCTTCCTCTCTACAATGTAATATGATACAAGAAAAGGAAAAGATGTAACCATCAATTTCTAAAACCAAACAAAACCCAAAATACAATATTAAGCCCTTATTAACTTGTCATGGCACCTTAAGTGAAAATTTTGGAAAACAGATACTAGTTTTATCATGACAAGATTTATAATTATTTTTATTTATCCAATTCAATAATTGATATTATTTTAATAAAACATTATATTATTATTTAAATTCCAAAATAATATTTCTCATTTTCTGAAATGTTACACTTAGCAAACATAAGATGTTAGTTGCTTCACTTGAAGAAGCTAGAGCTTGAACAAGGTTTCCTCGGGTGGATCAAGGACCAAAGAAGGCCGGCTTACAATCTTGATCACGGAATTCCAAGAAGTTAAAGAAGAGGATTTAAAGACAAAGGGCACGACTACAAAGGTTGTTATTTCAGCTGAATAGTATAAAACATTTTAGTTTGCTAGTTCAGTATTTGGATAGATTCTAAGGTTTAAGTTTCTAGCGCCATTTTTTAAAATTTAAAATTTCTCATTCCGCAAAGGCCGCAGATTAACGACAAGGGCGTTAGGAACTTCATCGGCTATCGAGCCCAGAATCGAAGACTTTAGAATTTAGGGAGAAGATATTTCAATTGATAATGTTATCAGGTCGGGTCGGATTTAAACTTTAAACTATTAAACCAAATCATTTTTACATCTCGGTATGATATTTAGCGATACTACAAACCCGAGATATTGTCTCATATTACTCCATCTCGGCCGATATGGGTCCAAAACAAGACTTGAGCAAAATTTGATTTATCGTATACTTGGCATACCAATATAGAAATATCGCTTGAGATGGCCGATATTTAGAACCATATTGACAACTATGAATCTATGATATATAACATATGAAACATTAACTATTAAAAGCAATTTATTTTGTCAACAACTCTTAGAGACTTCATTGTTTTAAATTTTGTTACAAACATTTTTCAACCTGAAAATATCTTGAATTCAATTATTCAATAGAGTGAAGACTACGAGCAAAAAAGAATATTTGTCACAATTGAGGAGCCTTGTGTAAATATGAGATAAATGTCTAGGAGACGAAACCATACCTATACCCGCTAGAGAAGATGAAGAGGAAGGGCTAATCAGATCTCACCGAAGGTAACAAAGGTAGCGGATGAACTCAAAGGATAGGACTTTGAAAGCAATAAAGAGTTTTGAAGGTTGAGGCTCGGATTTGGGGGGTACCCTACCAGCTATAAGGTCTCGAGTTACGATTTCCACTAAAGAAATTGGGTTCAATTTAGGTAATATGAAAACAAATCTTATATCTAGTGGCCCAAATGAATACAACTTTGGAGCAAGGTGTGCGCCTCACATGTGCCTTGTGTCTTGAGTGAGGTGCACGCCTCGAGCGTCTAAGGCTGCGCTCAACTCTTAAACAACGCCTCGATGCAGTCAGAGACACATCTGGGGGCATACTTGCACCTTGCATCTCAGGAACATCACCTAGCCTTTGACTGCACCGAGCTTGAGATGTTATAACATCAAGGAATGCCTTGTCGACTGTAACAAATAATTTGCATAACCAAGTGGAGCTTAATTTAATAAAGGCAAAAACACAAGGGGAGAAAAAAGGGATATGTTAGAAATTCAAGAAATAAGAGAAAAATGGAATTTCTTTTTCTAGAAAAGACGGGCATGAGATTTACAACATTTCCAAAAAAGAAGAAAAAAGTAATAATATCACTAAAGCTCAAATGGTGCATATTTAGAATGACAATTGTAGGGACACGAAAAGTAGAAAATTGTCAAGTTTGTTGGAGGAGCACTAGAATTTTAGGATAAATATTTTTTATTAGACAATATAATGAATCTTTGCTAAACCTAAAAGCATTAATTGACAGAAACGCTGGTAGTGTCGGGAAACGACAATCATGATTCGTAAATTATGTCAATAAGGTAAAGATTGAAGATGTTATAGTATGTTAAAAGCTTGGGTATTTTTCTATCAATTCAAAATAAAAACAATTAAGATTTAGAACTACATGATTTGTAAGAAATTTTTCTTAAGGCTTAATTTATCAATGCTTTAAGAAGCATGATTGGTAGACGTGTAAGAACGGTATAAATTGCAAAATAGGAAATTATATATATATGGTAATGGAGAAAAGATGTCATAAGAGGAAATTCCCTCCAATGGCATCGAAAAAATACACCTTCCATGATTTTCTTCGACGGTCGGCTTTCTTCTTCAGCCAAGGTGTGGGCACACCAAATTTGATGTGATTCTACCATTTTTCACCGTTGATTTAGTGGGTGCAAAATTAATGGTTTACCAATAACAGAACTTTTTACATTGCTAATTCAATGGTGAAAAAATGGTAGAATCACATGAAATTTGGTGTATCCACATCTTAGATGATAAAGATGAGTGCCGATCGTTGAATAAAATGTTGAAAGGTATATTTTTTAGACACCACCTAACGAAGAACCCTCTCGGGGCCTCTTTCCTTCATTATTTATATATAGATATATGAGTGATCTACTGCAAACCGATCCACGTTTTTTAAAAACAGGAACTCTCGATCTACGACATATTTTAACGATCCGATTTATACAAGTTGATCGACATACCCTTAAACGTATGTGCATGAAAAATCAAAGGATTTAAAGATTTTAACCTATGGATCGGATGAAGTTTATATTGCATAATCGAAAAACGTTCATTTTTGCACCCATCGATACATAGATTAAAGGTCTTTAAAACCTTTGATTTTTCATCCACATACATTTAAGGGTATGACGATCAACTTGAATGTATCGGATTGTTAAAATATGTCGTAGATCGAGAGTTCCCGTTTTTAAAAAACGTGGAACGGTTTGCAATAGATCGCTCTCCTATATATATATTGAAAATAATGGAGGAAAGGTGCCATAGGAGGGAATTCCCTCCTATTGGAAAAAATACACCCTCCATGATTTTTTTCGACCCATCGGCATTCATCGTCTTCATATTTATCATCTAAGATATGGATACACAAAATTTTATATGATTCCACCATTTTTTCACCGTTAAATTAGTGGGTGCAAAATTAACGATTTACCGACAGAACTTTTTACATTGCTAATTCAACGATGAAAAAGTGGTAGAATCACATAAAATTTGGTGTATCCACATCTTTGATGATAAAGATGAAGATGATGGATGCCAATCGTCGGGAAAAAATAGCAGAGGATGTATTTTTTCGACGTCGTGGAAGAAAATTCTCTTGTGACCTTTTTCCTTCATTATTGTCATATATATATATATAGTTCGACTAGGATTCTATCGGAAGGATTTCAAAACAAATTCTTACCATTTTCTCACCATTAGATTAATTTTTGGATTGTACTAACAATTATGAATAAAATCTTTCATTTATTATCAAACATAATATAATTAAATGCACAAATCCCAAAACTAATCTAATGGTGAAAAGATAGGAAAACAAATCTTTTCGATAGAATCCTAGTCGAACTCTATGTATATATATATAATAAGCTTTTAGTGTAGTTCTCAGCCATCCTTCCTAAGGCCATCAACCATCCATCACATCGCTTTATCCTCCTTCCTTAGATCTTGCAATATCCCCACTTCTTAAATCTAAGTACTAGCATGGTTCTTACATGTCCTGTCATGTCCATCACGGTTTGATACCTCGGCCAAACCTGATCCATTATGGCCGATTTCGATCCAAAAAATGACTGTTGAGTTTCGATACCTATACCGAATTATAATGGGTTTACCATTTGATTAATAGAGTTCCACTATTAAGTCTATTATTGTGTTAATGGATTTATTAATTGGTTATTAGGGTATGGTTTATTTGACATCATTAATTACTAATAAAATAAAAAAAATATTATACTTATCTTTAGCTAGTATTAAAACAACTATTTTAGTCATCATTGATGCGAAACATCCTGCCAAATTGTTTAAAGTTGCTTTTATTATTTATTTAAAGAATTTTTAATTTTTAAGTTTTTTGTCAAATGATATAAAACTCCAACATTAGCGATTCTAGAAGGCTGATATAGCTAAAATGGCTAATTTATATCCCAACTGCCATCTGTGACCGTATGATACAGATACCGACTTTCTAAACCTTGGTGTACATGATTGGTTTGTAGAAACTACATATCGGATAGTGGGTATGGGACTTATCAAGAACATTTAATAACTGTAGGAGCTGAGTTTACGGCGGATGAAAGTTATGCCTAGCATGCAATCCTAATAGCAGTCATCACATCTCCTAATTATTATACATCCAATCTAATATAGATAACATAACTATAACTTTTGTTGAACACATTCATTTTATGTAGATAACATATGATAATATCATATAATATAAGACGCGTATTCGATAAATGAAACTACATAACTATATGATATAGCATAATTAATGGAATATACACATTAATCAGAAGGTGATATAAACATAAATTCATGTCGGTGATATAAACATAAATTCATGTATTGCCATAGTCCAATTAAACAACTTAAAGTTCACACTTTCCAACACTTCAACCGGCATGCCGTGGCATCTTTTTGACTTCTATTGAATAACAAACATAAGACACACAAAATAAAGATGTTGGTTCCCCAACATAATACTTCACGGTCCAACATGGACAATGTCATCTGAATACCTTTTCCTACTTTAACCACCGTTGATAGCAACAACTCTTCTACCTCTTTTACCGCAGCTCTTTTCCTTTACCTACCTCATTCATCCATTTTACTTTTTCATTAGTTCATGTGTATCCTATTAAATTCCAAATTGCTACTAGAAGGCCAGATAGGGCTCTTTATTGTGATAACAAGTGGTGTTGTTTTCTTTCAGAGCTGGAACCTGGTTCTATTTTGTACTTTTCGCTTATCCTACGACTAGGTGTAGGTGACTCGCTCGTATCCTTTATTAACCTGTAGTCTTTCTTAATTTACATATCTAAACCAAACCATGATGTATGACGATTCCGAGAGTTGGAACCTATTAATTTTAAGAACATGTGCCAATAAGATGCTCTTAGCTAGCATGAATGTTCAATAAAATACATGTCGTTCCAAGACTAATTTGTGTTCCATAAACGGTTATAAGAATAATTAGATTATTCTAAGAAAACAGTTAGATCTATATTTTCTATGCCAAACGGCTGGTGTTGCATCCTTAATCGACTTTCCTGGGCTTCCTTTGTTATCTTTCATAGCCTTGGATGTAAATAGCAACAATAGATTTCATGATGATGTCGAACACAAAAGTCTAGCACCTTTTATCACACTACTCGAATTGAAGCAACAATACATAGCAACCAACACATAAATCATGGCCAACAGAAAAAAGAAATGTCTATATAAAGCAAGTATTATATTGTACAAAATTGTGAATCACAGAATCAAGTCATATGACTTAATGACGCCGTTTAAAATAATGTTGAATTGACATGCACGCGCGTTCTCCTTGCCTTGTTCATACCTTTGGGAAGCTTACAACACAATTCAGAATTCAACAATCCAAATTACTTTATATTTCTTAGGCTTGCCGCAAAGATAACACATACGGCATGCATAATAATTCGATATCTCTTATGCGGTCTCCTTTTAATTCAACAAAATTAGATCTCATAAAAGGAAGGTAAGGGCATTGGTCATACCTGGCATTTTCTGAACAAGAATCTCTGACCGCCGCAACACGTCCCCTTTCTTCTTCAAATTGCTCAACCGTAAAAGCTCGTAAAGATCCATATTCTTAAACTCCGGCGGCACCCCAAAAGAGGCGATCAAAAGCACGAGCCCAAGAGCATCCACAGGCCCCACGGATGCAACCCTGCCCTCGTCCCTGAGCCTGCCCATCCAAGCAACCGCAGCAACTCTCCCTTTCTCCTTAACCTCCGCCACCGATCTCTCGACCATGGGGCACCCCGCAAGCAGGTAGAACTCCAACAAAAGGATGCTGATTCTCCGAACCCCGATTGCCTGCTCATCGCCACGCTCGTAGGCCTTGCTCCCTCGAAGGTAGAACTTGCCGATCGATTCGAGCACGATGCTCGCAGGGTCAAGGGAGAACTTAAGGGCTTCAGGGATCTCTTCACGGAGGCGATCGATGTCGTCGATGTGGGCGGAGATGTACCTTCGAAGGGACTTGACGCTTTTGGTTCTGATGATGAAGGGCAGATCCTCCTTCTCGTTGGTCGTGGTGCCGCTGGGTTTGGGAGCGGCGCTGTCGATTGCGGAGCTGACGGAATCTAGGGTTTGCTGGAGGGAGTTGAAGTGGAGGAGGAAATCGGAGAGGGCGCCGTTGAGGGATTGGAGGTTGGCGATGGATTCGGCGACTGACAAGGGTTTGCGACTAGGGTTTTGCTTTTCTTCTTCTTCGCTTTCTTCGACCCGTTCTTCTTTAATCTCCATTCCTTTTCGGAAGTGGTGATTGGATTTTTAGGTTTCTGCATCTTTGTAGCTAGGGTTGGGGGTTTTGAGAAAAGGTCCTCCACTTTTTATTTTTTATTTATTTTATTTTAATGCAAAAAGTTTTTTAAGATCCGACAAATAAGCAACCATGGCGGTCTTTCCAGATCAACTGCAATAAAGCCCCTGGAAAGTTCGTCTCTACAAACCAGACCAGACCACACCATCCAATGCTCCAGCATCTGTCAAATAATCTACACTTGCATTTTCTTTACGGAAAATATGAAAGGCTCAAAAACTATCAAACAACTCAATCCAATTCTCCACATGATTTTTTACTATCAAGTGGGGCAATTTAAAAAATTTTACTATCAAGTGGAAGTACATTTGTAAGCCGAAAGAGTTAGGTGATTTGGACTTATTTTCACCACATGGTTACAATCTTTCATCAAAACTAAAGTTTTGTTGGAAGCTTTTTCCATAAAGAGGGACCTTAGGCTTTGTGGACACACTCGGTATTTGTGGCACCTTCAAGGAGAAATAATTTTCAAATATTTTGAACCACTTCGTTAGCATGAAAATATCTTATTATGGAAAGTATTTTTCATACAAGAGATCTATTCAAATATAGAGTCGAATATTAGATTCATAACGGGACTTCTATCTATCTTTTTCTCGATCCTGGGATTGAAATAAAATCACTTTTGGATATATTTGGAGAGCAATTGACATATGATATCAGTATTCCTCTTGATGCTAAGCTTTCGGACCTTATTCGAGAAGGTGAATGATTTCTATCTCATTCTACTTCACAACGAGTAAATGAGGCATGGAGGTTGATTCGGTCGATAAATATTGATGGCTCTATCAATGGCGATACTTTATTTTAAAAACCTTCTTATTTGGGCATATTCACCGCAAAATCGGTGAAAGTATTGCTTTTACCACAACCCTCCTTGTTATATTCTTGGCTAAATTTGTTTGGTTTCATAAATCCACGCCAAAAATTGTTTTGTTTATGGCAAACCATTCTGGGAAAATTAAAAACTCTCGATCTACTTCAAGCAAGAGGTATCAGTGAAGGAGGACAATGCATTTTATGTGAAGCTCAATCCGAAAGCCATATACGTCCATTTTTTTAGTGTGAATTCTCAAGTTGGGTGCTCCGAGCATCATTAGCGCGTTGCAAACTTTCCAATCCACCATCTAACCTTCACGACATCATAGATTTCATCCAATTGAATGTCTCATATAAGAAACTAATCGGAGCGCTTCTTCGCATGGTAATTGCAAATATTGTTTGGCATGTTTGGAAAGAATGGATGTCACGCCCGGCTTCCCAAAATACGGTAGCAGGTACATAACTAGGCCCGCGACGTACTTATACCATGAAGGGTCTTTCTCGAAATAAATACGTTAAGTGTCATGATAAGCAATATATAATATAATAAGAATTTAGCAAAAAAATAAATCCAACTATAACTATTATATTTCAAGTTCCACAATATTCAAAATAAGTGACAACAAGTCTGAAAATTAAATACAACGAAAATAGAAATAAAAAAAGCCCGAGCAAATAGGCATAATGAAAAGTAAGGTTTGATATACGACTACTAATCTGCCTGAGAAGACAGCTGCAAATAGATCTCCTCAATTGGCTCAATCTCTCCTATCCCTAAGCCACCTAACAAACATTCCCAAAATAAGAAAGAAATGATGGAATGTCTGTCAGCGATCTTGCGCTAGGTAAGGTTCCGATTTGAAATAGAATGTAAAAAGTGTAACAACAAACATATAAGTAAATAAGAAAGAATAGTGTGGTGAACAAGCATGATATATCAATTAAACATGACAGTCTATATTAACATGGCAGTTTTATATAAGTATGGCAGTTCTACTGTTATACGTTTGTTGTAGTGCGATAATGAAAGTATGCTAGTATACGAGAGTAGTCCATCAAACCCACGGACCAACAGTATGTAGAGTTAAGCTCCGTCAAACCCACGGAACAACGACACATGAGATTCATGTTAAGTGATTTTCAGCAGACTCTCGTGCCACGGCATACACTCAGTACTAAACTATCTCTTTCCCCGCGTATGTTAAGTTATAAAGTTGACGCAAGCCTTACACGAATCCATGAATATGCTAGGGTGTTGCAAGTTCATGTCAAGTTTCTGTCGAGTTCATGTTTTGTTCATGTCAAATTCATGTCAATATGTATTCATGGATCGAGTCAAGTTCATATTGATAGGATGCTAGGCTCACCTAAAGGGATTTTAAAGTGTGGCGGAAGTGGTAATTTAAAAAATCTAGAAAGAAATATCAACCCCAACCCAAGAATCAAATCAAAACACTAAACTTAATACAAAACTAATAAGCTAAAATAAAGAACTTGACGAGCTACAACCTTTGCAGCGTGTTAGCCATCTCTTCTTGGATTCCGGCTAGTCTCTACGAAGCCCGAAACAATCTTGCTCGGTGATCTCCTGGCCGAAAATGATACACCTTGAGATAACTCCAACACAAGCTTCAATTTCAAATTGATCTCATCAAAATGAATCAACCCACTAATTTAACTTGCTAAGGATGATTAGTAAGGATGTAGGCTAATATTACTCACTAATTTCTTCTCATTTTCTTTTTCCTTTCTCACTTGAATAAATTCAAGAGAGATGGAGAAAGAATGGTAAGGGTAAGATGATTATCTTATGAGTCAAAAAAGAAGTAGCCATGCATATCTAAATAAGTTCTAACCTTTTTCCAAAAACAACCACACACTTCTTTTATCTATGACTCGTATTCCATTTCTTTAAAAAAAATTAAAAACCTAATGTTATCATCTCACTTTCCATGTGCATCCAATATAAACAACTATCATGTATTAGCTAAACTTGTGTGTGCATCTCATACACACAACTTATATGTATTAGCTAACACGATGCATATATTTATATCATATATAAATATAATATAAAGAGAATAAATTATAAAATGAACATGATGTTAGTTAATGTGTGTGTATCAATATATAAATATATATTTAATTATTAAATCAACACTTGATATATTGATCCGGTTATATCATATATATACCGTCTAATATCATTAAACATCTGATTAAAATACGTGTATCAAATACACGTGTTTAATCAAACTCCTGCACGTATCCCTATACGTGCCCTACATCGTTTTGCCTGTGCTGGGAAACCTCTGTGTGGGACTCTAAAGACTCGACAATACGCTAGCAGTAAGTTAGGATCATATCCATAGCCCACAGCACGTCAGCGGTACTAGCTTTACGTAACAACTATCCAGGTATTGATCGAAAGAAGGTCAACGAGCAAGCTCATTCAAACCCTGTAAAGTCTATCAATGGCAATCTCCGTACGGTCCGGTCTTTTCGTCTACGAGTATCGTATATCGGGTTTAGGGTTTGGAATCCGTCAGACCCCAACAACTCGATAAGTCGTGTGACAGAGGACTCATAACCAACCAGAGATACAACTGATAACACTTATTAGTTTATCTCCACTGCGGTGGCCACCGACTTATGGTTGCAGTCATGTCCTGCACAGTGCGACATCAACTCCTTATACCGGGAGAGACGAATCCCCTCGATCGCTCACTGCCTCCACGTGCTTCAGGACTATACCCAATAAAAACCTGTTTGCACGACTCCTTTGAGTCGTGGTAGGGTAGAAGTCTAAATATAATAGGAATACACATGAGATATTATGGCGATTTCAGGTCCTAGGGACTACCCTAACTCATATTACCAAAGAACTGCTATCTGACATTAGTATATTACCAATTAGGAGCTCTCGGTGAGTTCGTCCAGTGTAGCTCATCCAATGAGCACCTGTATATAACCCTCGGTGTCAAACACCAATAGCTATAGGATCAGCTTTCGCCCTCCAACCGGGTCAGAAACATACACACTAGTCTAAACCGGAATACCGATGCCCAGTCTCGATACTCTTACGACTAGGGACATTTAAGGATGTGCTTATCGACTACCCAGGCCCCACTAGCATGATCTCCATCATTGTCCTGGTAGTTAAGCAAAATCCTAAGGGTTTTATCTCATGTCTAAACGATACGTGATAATGAATAAACACATCACGTGAAAGATAAAGAAAAACTAGACAGTATACTATCATCTGGAGTAAAATTGTTCTCTCATATAGGTCATCCTTCAATTATAATAATTGTTTTGAGGGCACCTATATCTAACAATCTCCCACCTGTACTTAAGGCCAATTATTGCAGAATCACATACCTAACTTCTGTACTAACAGTTTCACAAACTGTGTTCGAGAACTAGCTTCAATGAGTGGACCCAGCACAGCGCATCTCTCTGTTTCTCCCTGAATCTCAACTTCGCGGAGATCAAATATCTCCCGAAATGAGTGATACCTGCCTTAGTATTTGTCTGGACCGACGATGGGATTATGTTCATAAATAAACAATTATATCCAGCGAATTCTCAGGCGATATCTTTTGCTGATTCACAATCAGCATCTAGTGCCACGACTACCTTAGTATCCTACCTGGAACTCTTTCCAATATATTGCTTCTCAAAAGTGGATAAACTTATAACTCGCGACAGACTCCATGTCTTCCATGTTATCTGGGAAGCTAGAGTCGGTAACTACCTCCTTCAGGAGGCTTCCATCACCAAACACTAAGAACATCAAATGCTCTTCACTGCTACCCAACATTTCTCCAGGATTGGACTGATATCCATATCATATATGGAGAAACACTTGTGATCACCATTGTTTTACCGATTGCAACATAGGAACACCACTTTCTATCATGAGTATGTCATCCACATACCATATGAGGAATCTGACAACACTCCCTACTACCTTCTTATAAATACTTGGTTCATCTCTCATTTTGATGAAGCTAAACACTTTGACTGTATCATCAAAACAAATGATCCTTCTTCGCTATGCTTGCTTTAGTTTAAAAACAGACTTAAGCAACTTGCACGCGTACCGCTGCTCCCACTTATTAAGATAACTCTCTGGTAGAGTCATATACACATACACTTCTAAATCCAATTTAGAAAGACGTTATAGTCATCCACATGCCAGATATCATAGTCATGAAAGACAACAATGGCAAGTTATATCCGTATGTATTCCGTAATTATATAATCGAGAATTTGATTCTCTCTTAGATAACTTGCCATTGTTGTCTTTCATGACTATGATATCTGCCATTGTTGTCTTTCATCTAATGATAAAAGCAAATGTTTAGAACATGTTTTCCAAAATATATATCCCACTTTATCTGATAAAGAGACATATATATTAGTTTTTTAAAAGTTGGTGCATAATAACAGATATTATAAACCAAAAGTTTGCCGAAAAGCAAAATTAGGTGATTTCCTCAATATCAACAATTATTCCGAAAACCGATATTGAGGATCAAATCACCCTATCTCAATAATCTACTCCTTTTCAGCATCTGTAACGATTTACAGATGTAGAATTCTAATCTGGTATCTTCATACTCAGGAGTCAGAATTAATTAAGAAAACAGTTTTCGATTACAATCACATCGAAAAAATGAAATATCAAAATGATTCAAGGGGTGGTCGGGTATTCCAAGTAATGCCTCTTTCATCGTCCAGAGTCATAACAGTAGTTGCATTTTCCTTTCCGCTCACTTGGACCCCTATTGTTATCTCTCTATTTATCTTGTGTATACCGTATTTATGCTAGTTGATTTTCTTCTTACCCTTCCTTTCAGCTCCAGCATCGGGATTGGAAGAAGACTATCCAACAAGCGTAACTGGTATATTCTCCTTATTTAAGAAACTCTCAAACTTGAGATAAAGGTGGAGAGGAGAGAAAAATGAATTGTGTCATATACATTCACTTTCTCCAGAACCAGCGGCCATCCTCGACTGAAACACTTTCTCCGAGTTCATATGTAAGTATATGAGATGGACTTCCATTGCAACATAGATCTCTGTATCGAATACAGAGTGTTCTGGAGGAAGCAAACGGGGAAGGGGTAAGGACATATGCGACTATGTCGTGAAATAGGGCAATCATGACATTCCAAAGCCATTTGGTTATAAAAAGGTTCGGTTAACTTAGTTTATGAGTTTTTAGTTTAAGATAAGTCAAAGATCGCTGCCAGAGAGAGAAAAGAAACACTCATCGTGCACTCTATCCTGGATTAGTTTGGTATATCTAATCTGGTCTCCCACTGTTTTGTTGAATTTTCCTTCAAACCCTAAAAGAAGAATTAGTCAGGATCATATCTCGAGAGTAACTATTACTCATAGTGGGAATCAAGACCCAAACTATCACGGAGTGGTAATCTTGACATAGGTCAACTAGTTACCTCACACCATAGAAGGTATACAATCTCATTACAAGTTTCAATAGTTGAAACTCCCGATATGGTTTCTACCCCTAGGACTCTAGGACCTTGACTAGAGGCCAACAAATCAAAGAGTCCTAGTCAAGTTCAACCCGTCATTTCGTGATTGGTTTAGACCCATCCGTATAAACCTTTGACTAGAGCCCAACAAAGTTATACGATTGTCCTGACTAATCGCATCATATGCTAGCATGAAGACATTACTTAGCTACCGTACATTACGCCTTGACTAAAGACCAACAAATGTAGCACGAATACTAAGTACTCTACTTCATGAAATGACAGAGGGCTACGTCTGGTTTTGAAGAAAACCTTTAACGTAATGAATTTGATATCATCGTAGGAACCGAGTGGTTTTGTAAATTTATAGTAACATAAACTTTTGCTTAAGAGCGAAACCCAGTGAAGGGATCAAGGCTCTTCCCTCATCGAATGAGGTGTAGAATATTCCTAATCGAATACCTCGATGCAAAATAAAAGACTACGGCTATACATTTTGCAAATTTATAGTAACACAATATTTTGCCAAAGAGGTCACTCCCTGTGAAGGGATCTAGGCACTTTCCTCATGGAATGAGGTGCAGGATATCCCTAACTGAATACATCTGTGAAAAGCAAAAGATTTGACTATAACACTACAATATCTGATATTTGGTCCCTACAATGTATTTTAGGTTTATTATCTTTACATTAATCCGAATCAATGCAATTCCATCATTTAGATAATCTCATTACCTAGCATGTTTTCACACAATCACAAAAAAAGTATGAAAAGAAAATAGAATGCACATATACGCCATCCGCATTCGCCATGAGGCCCCGGGTTTTCAACGTAAGGTTACTTAACTTACATCAGGGCGGGGGTAGGGCTAGCGCGGGTGCAAAACGTGTATATATATATCATATATATCACTATATATATCATCGCAGGCAGATAATCAGCATTACAGGCAAGCGATAAATATCTTCACAAGTAATCGTATCGCAAGCAAGTAATGAACATCACAAAATAAGAATGATCAGATTATCTGGGAATCCTGCGTTTCGTTCGAGCCATCAAACGAAATGTGATATTTTCCGATCGTGTTAATAGCCCATGCGTAGCCAAAAGAAGGCCCCTACGAGTGCGGCAAGAAATGAGGCAACCCAACATCATCATCATGAGGGGGTTACTCGACACTTTTTCGAATCCGGTGACTTGAGCACTCCTCCACGGGTCTATTCTATACCCACTACAAGCACGGCAAGCAACCCGCCAATCCTAGACTCGAGTGACCCGATCTCCACTTCTTGAGATGGCCACCCGCTGTAATCCTAAACTTGTATTAATACAACGGCGACAACGATCGCAACCTGATCGTGTCCCGACAAAAATAATACAATAAGCGGCGACTACGGCCACATGTGAACCGCTAAGTCCCGAAACAAAGAATATACAAATAGAGGAAACGGCGGCTACATGTTGGAGCTCGTCCTGAACATATGAATATACATAATGGCTACAAGCATGAATGGAAATAACACTTATCACAATATCATACTTCCGCACGGGGGCTATTCATTTCGCAACAATCCAAACACATTCCATTCACACCAACATCTCAGACTCACATCATCGCAAATAACAAGTATGCAACCCCGTCGAATTGATCTCATCAATTCGGTGACGTCAAAACTTTATCCGTGAAACTTAAACAAAGATACGGTTTTGATTACAAAACTTTTCCGAACAATAAATCGATCACATCGAAATCTGGGATAAAAAAAATGCCAAAAATCCTATTACCAAACAATTGAGCCACTGTACGAACATGAGCCAACAATTCCATACCGGAGCCACCAATTAACTGCAACTAGCGGCTAAGTCTTGGAGTTGTGGGCCCGGGTTCATGTCGCATCATTTTCAAAACATTTGCAACTCTCTGGTAATGTTAAAAAAAATTTCAGGTCGCGTTTTAAAAAAACGAACAACGGTTAAATTTTCGGAAATAAAATCGGAAAAATATCGTGATCGAAACTATAACTTTGTCTAAACAAGTTTAGTCTTTTAGTAGGGCTCTGATACCACTGATGGGATGCTAGGCTCACCTAGGGGGATTTTAAAGCGTGGTGGAAGAGGTAATTTAAAAAATCTAGAGAGCAATAGCAACCCCAACACAAGAATCAAACCAAAATACTAAAGTTGATACAAAACTAGTAAGCCAAAACAAAGAAGTTGGCAGGCTATAATTTTTATAGCGCGTTAGCCACCTTTCCTTGGACTCCGGCTAGTCTCAACGAAACCTGGAACAATCTTCCTCAGTGATCTCGTGGCAGAAAATGATCTATCTTGAGATAACTCCAACACAAGTTTTAGTTTCAAATTGATCTCATCAAAATGAAGCAACCCACTAATTAAATTTTCTAAATATGATTAGTAGGAATGTATGCTAATATTACTCACTAATTTCTTCTCATTTTCTTTTTCCTTTCTCACTTGAATAAATTCAAGAGAGGGAGAGAGAGAAAGAAAGGTGAGAGTAAGATGATTATCCTATGAGTCAAAAAAGAAGTAGCCATGCTTATCAAAATAAGTTCTAGCCTTTTCCAAAAACAACCCCACACTTCTTTTATCTATGACTCATATTCCATTTCTTTAAAAAAAATAAAGAAACCTAATGGTTATCATCTCACTATCCATGTGCATCCAATACACACAACTATCATGTATTAGCTAAATTGGTGTGTGCATCTCATACACACAACTTATATGTATTAGCTAACATGATACATATATTTATATCATATATAAATATAAAGAGAAGAAATTATAAAGTAAACATGATATTAGTTAATGTGTGTGTGTGTGTAAATATACATTTACTTATTAAATTAATACTTGATTTATTAATCCGGTTATATCACATATATAAAGTCTAATATCATTAAACACCCGATTAAAATACGTGTATCAAATACACATGTTTAATCGAACTCCTGCATATATCCCTATGCGTGCCCTACATCATTTTGTCTGTGCTGTGTGTGGGACTCTAAAAACTCGACAATACACTGGCAGTAAGTTAGGATCATATCCATAGCCCACAAGTACGTCAGCGGTACTAGCTGCACGTAACAGTTACCCAGGTATTGATCGAAAGAAGTTTAACGAGCAAGCTCATCCGAACCCTGTAAATTCTATCAGTGACAATCTCCTTACAGTCTGGTCTCTTCGTTAAGAGTATCGCATATCGGGTCTAGAGTTTGAAATCTGTCAGACTCTAATAACTCGATAAGTCGTGCGACAGAGGACTCATAACCAACCGGAGATACAACCGATAACACTTATTAGTTTATCTCCACTGCGGTGGACACCGACTTATGGTTGCGGTCATGTCCTGCACATCACGACATCAACTCTCTATACCGAGAGAGACAAATCCTCTCGACTGCTCACTGCCTCCACGTGTTTCGGGACTATACCCAACAAAAACCTGTTTGCATGACTCTTTTGAGCCGTGGTAGGGTAGAATTCTAAGTAAAGTGGGAACACACATGAGACACTATGGCGATCTCAGGTCCTAGGTACTATCTTGTACTCACGTCACCAGAGAACTGCTATCTGATATTGGTATATTACCAACTAAGAGTTCTCGGTGAGTCTGTCCAGTGTAGATCATCCAATGAGCACCTGTATACAATCTTCGGTGTCAAACATCAATAGCTTGGGATCAGCTATCGCCCTCCAACCAGATCAAGAAACGTACACACTAGTCTAAACTGGAGTACTGATGCCCAGTCTCGATACTCCTACGACTAAGGACATTTAAGAGCGTGCTTATCGATTATCCAGGCCTCCCTAGTATTATCTCCATCATCGTCCCGGTAGTCAATCAAAATCCTAAGGTCTTTATCTCATGTTTAAATGATACGTGATAATGACTAAATGCATCGCATGAAAGATAAAAACAAACCAGATAGCATACTATCATCTCGAGTAAGATTGTTCTCTCGTTATGTCCTCCTTCAATTACAATAATTGCTTTGAGAGCACCTATATCCAATACGTATTGGGTATGCAATATATCTAACCAAGTAGCTCATGCAGGTACAAATATAATAAGGAAGTCGCATGACATGAAATGAGACAAGTGCAATATTTAAGCATAAACCGGAAACAATATCGTAAAGGAGTGCTGGAAACTACTGATTATTCAACTCTTATGAATTTAGAAATAAAACAAAAAACATACTCATAGGTGTTATATAGGTTCAAGTCTAGCCTAATTCCAACTACCAGTTTGGAGGTTAGACGCGCTTTCGTATTACTATGCAGAACAGATCAGAATCTGTCTAGTACTGACACATATTTTAAAAACGCAGTTCGCGATACTTTCTGTCGATTTTCAGGTCACGAAAAGAATTAAGAACTTGTAGACCTTTCAGTCTAGTTATCTAAACAACTTGAGTTCGCACGATTTGAATCTCTGAAACTATAGTTACGATTATTTAAACATAAGGGTTTTAAAACAGATTTCATTTTCTGGACAGCAGGGAGGGGGTGACTTGCGGGGTGTATATCGTGTTGATATACTCAGTTCTGAGTCTCGGGTTATATAGAAAAGTTATAGGGACGTCAATTTGACATCCATACATCTAAGGTTTGTCAAAAGCCAAGTTCTATAGATCGAGTTATGTCATTTTTTAAAAAACAGTGTGCAAATCAGGGCAGACTCAGTCCAAATTCGACACATGATTTAAAAAGACAGAATTCTATTAATTCCGTCGGTTTTCAGAGATCGAAATAAATTAAGAAAATCTAGGTCTTCCGATCTAGTTTTCAAAAACGCTTGGAAACACCTAGTTTGGATCTCTGTAGACAGAGTTATGAATTTTTGAAGAAGTCATTAAAAACAGCTTTCAGATTTCAAAACAGAGACTAAAAAATGCGACGTAAAAGTCTAAACTATATTCCGTTTCGATTCTGAAATTTTTTAATGTGCGCAATAAAACTATCTAATTGTTAAACATAATTTCTTGAAATTTTAGGATATTAAACTTATATTTCGATCCCTTTTTGCAAAGATTTAGTATCAAAAAAGTTGATGTCAAAACATAGGGATTCCATTTTAAAAAAACATATAGTTCATACTCTAAAGGAAATTCAAAGGGATATAGAGATCATTCGCAGCGAGAAATAACTTAACTAACATACATAGAGAGAATACATAAATTGGTTGTAACATATGCTAAAGCAACCCTAGATCTTTACTTAGAGAAACATCCTTTTTTCTTACGTACAAATGGGTTCATGAGTGGAGGTGTAAGTTTCTCATAAAATGATTTGTGGCTCTTGTATCTACCGATATTTTATACATGCAAAGGAAAATGCAACTACCACTTAGCATATTTGCCAAAACAATCGTATGCAAAATATTTTATAAAGAAACACATGCGCTCTAGACTACACATTTTTATTTATAATCTATTATTTTGGCATGAAATCAAACAGTTAGCATGAGCATCAACAAGTATTGAGACTTGGTAAGAGAATGTTAGTTTTTAACAAGAGAGGAAGAAGGATGAAGGGAACTTACTCGCGTTGCAATACGGTATAATAACCGTATTGCCGATTCATGGGAAAGACCTCGACTAGACCGAGGTTTCGAAACTTTGAGGGAAAAAGAGGCTTCACCAAGGCTCTAAGAGAAAGGGTTTTTAGATTGCTCAAAAGGGAATGGCTAAGGTGGGATAAAGAAGATAGAGTTATATGTAATAAAAGAGAATTAAACTAGGTTTAATGGTGATAAAAACTCTTCATAATAATTCTAATTTATTATTAATCAATTTTTGGGAGTTAAAAAAAGAAATTGAAAGATCTTATTTATAGGTTATGAGAGGGTTTTAAAAAATGATAAAAATAATTGCAAGACCCAATGTTCGAATATGTGGCTTATGGACTAATAATGCAATGACTTAACCAACAAGATGCAAGCTTACTATTGCACATTATTATATAGAAACATATATATATACAGAGTTTCAAAAGAGAATAATATAAAAGATAAACGGAATAAATCATTTTCATAAACTAATTTTTTTTCTTTTAAATAAAACAAATTCTCTTTTCAAAACAAAATCGAATAAATTCTTTTTTTAAAAGAAATCAAAATAAATCTTTTAAGATAATCTTTCAAAACATTTTCATTTTACAAAACGAATCATTTCGAAACAAATATATTTTTATTTATTAAAAAGCAATATCGTAAAAACAGGGCTGTTACAACGGAATTATAGAACTTTTAGATCTCAATGTAGGTCTAAATAGATTGTATTTCAGGTTGTTATCTCCGATATTTCTATTAGATTAGCTAAGTTTTTTGATGTTACAACTCTTGGTGGTGGACCAATTGCTCGAAATCGGAGTGCACTGCCTTCTTTTTTACAAGTTCGATCTTGAGCTATAGCCTTGTAATAGCCTTGTGCTGGGTCCCTAGCGCTCGCGCAGCGAAAGCTCGCCTAGAAAGCGGAATACAAAACAAAAAATTTCGTAGTGAGCGATAGCAACCACAACCATAGAATCGTTCCAAAACACTAAACTAGCTATCTAAACTACAAGAGCCATACAAGGTTGCGAGATTACAACCTTTGTAGCATATCCACCTAATCGTGAAAGACCCTTCTAAGCTCCGTAGCCGTCGGGAACGCGCTTGAGAGGCAACCGCCCTTGCCGAAAATGATCCACTCCATAGAAACCGATCCAAGCTTCAGCTTCACCTAAAGAACTCTAGTGAATCAACCAACTAGACAAGTTTGCTAGAAGTGGAGTGTTAGAGATGTAGGAATTATCACTTATCATTTACTCTTTCGTTTTGCCTCTCATGAGACCAAGGAAGCTCAAGAGAAGAAAGAGGAGAGAGAGGAGTGGAGAAAGAATGAGCTAAGTGTAGCAGTGAATAGAATGAGAGAGTGAGGCTAATCTTTTTTCTAACCATTAAAAATTGTGACATGCCAATTTCCATATAAAAAAATATAGCACATCCCTCTCAAGCTATCCCTCTTCACTATGCTTATGCCAGCTCACCCTCCATCTCATTACCTAATTTCCAAAAAAAGAAATACTTAAATGAGGCGTCCTCCTTCTAGAAGTTCTCTGTATGAATATATAATACCCGGTATATGTATCGAAATACATATACGTGTATCCGTACAAAAATACGGATAGCCAAAAGAGAGAAAATGAATAGTGAATATAATACTAGAATATATATATTAAAAATATATATATGTAAATTATTAAATCAAAACTTGATTTAATAATCCGGCTTAATTCTAAGCCGGCTAGTATTATCAACCGTCCGATTAAAGTCCGTATAGCCAGTACACATATTTAATCGGAACTCTGTATATATCAACATACGCCATCTACATTATATCGCCTGAATCAAGAAAACCTTCTGTGTGGGACTCTAAACACTTAATAATATGCTGGCAGTGAGTTATTGGATAAATCTATAACCACAAGCACGTCAGCGGCACTAGCTGTATGTAACGGCTATCCAGATATATGTCGAAAGGGTGGTCGACAATCAAGTCTATCCATACCCTACTGAGCCTGAATATGACAATCTCCGTGCAGTCCGGTCTTTTCTTCTAAGAGTATCGCATACCGGGTTTAGGGGATGGAATATGTTAGAACCCTAATAACCTGATAAGTCGTGCCGGTATCAAGCTCATCATCAATCGAGAAATTACTGATTTCCTATCAGTAAATCTCATCCACCATGGCCATGGACTTATGGTGATAACCAACCGAACACAGTGCAACATTGACTCCCTATACCGGGAGAGACGAATCCCCGACGATCGCTCACCGCCTCCATGTGGCTCGGGACTGTACTCAACTAAAACCTGTTTGTACGACTCCTTTGAGCCGTGGTAGGGTAGTAATCTAAGTACAGTGGGAACTCATACGAGACAAATGACGATCTTAAGTCAAAAGACTACCCTATACTCATGTCACTAGGAGACTGTTATCTGACGATAGATATAATATCATCTAGAAGTTCTCGGCGCGTCCGTCCAGTGTACTCACATCCAGTGAGCACCTACATATTATCTTAGGTGACAAAATACCAATGGCTTATGAGACCGGCCACCGCCTCTCGTTGGGATCTAGAAGCGTATACACTAATTTACTCCGGAATATCGATGCCCAGTCTCGATACTCTCTCGACTAGGGACATTTAAGGATGTGCTTATGGACTATCCAGCTCCCACGTATATGATCGCCATCATAATTCTGATAGTCAAGTAAGAATCCTACGGGCTTTATCATTATATATTAGCGTTACATAATATTAAGTAAAACGTATACACACAATGATAAAGATAAATTAGATAGCATAATATCATCTCGATCAAGACTGTTCTACCTGTATAAGTCCTCCTTCAATTATCATATTCGCTACCTGCAATTATAATAATTGCCTTGAGGGCACTATAGCCAATACCTTGATTTTGTTTTTGTGTATTTAATTTTCTTTTTGTAACTTTTTTCTTCTTTTATATATATATATATATATATAATTGGGCTTTTTGCCCTCTCCTTCGGCAAAAAAAAAAAACTCAAGCCAATCCCATATATCATCAAGTATTAGCTTTGCAATACCAGAAGGAGAGCCTTCATGATTAATCCAACCTATAATCAAGGCTGAATCACTTCTAACCAAAGCTTGGTTGCATGTAGCTCGAATACCGCAACACGCACAGCCTCTCTTGCTGCAAATAGTTCGACCGATGGAATCGTGAGACTCGCAAGTCTCCACCCCATAGCTTGTAGAACATGACCTCGTTCGTCGCGGAACAGAACACCTACTCCGGCTATAGAGATGTAACGTTTCATAATGTTATTATGTTTATTTTAGAATTTAATAATGATATGATGAGTTTTATAACGATGATAACATTTATTGAATTGGGTTTCCATAATGTGGTGTATATACGTATACTATTAAACTTTTAATAATAAAACCAATCTTTTCTTTTTCTAATTAACACTTGGTTAGCATGGTTAGCATATATAATAACAACATTTTTTTCCATTTTCTTTTTCTCTTTAATTTAAATTATGAGGTGGGAGGTACAGGAGAAGGCATGGGCTCACCATGCCTTGCGTTTTTTTCTTCTCTTTCTTCTTCTCTAAACTTATCTCTTTCACTCTCTCTCTCTCAAACTCTTCCTCATTCTCCCTCAAACCCAACCCCAAAGTCCTTAGCTCTTTCTCTCCTCAACATCAAGCTCAACTCCTTCAAGTGAAGCCTTCATCAAGTCTTCAAGCGCTTTCATCCAAGCTTGGATCTCCTTTTCCATTTCATTTCAAGAGGCAAAAATTCATCTTTTATCAAGTTTAAGTTTGATTTGCCATGAAAATTATATCTCGTACTTAAAATTCATCTTTTTATGGTTCAAGTCTTGCACAAATGGGGCTTTAAATGGTTACTTGTAGTTGTATTATGTTAGTGAAGTTTTCTTCTTGATTACAACTTGTTTTAGATTGTTGAGGGTAGTTTAAAATAAAAGTTTTGATTTTTAAAGTTTTGCAAAATTCTAGCTTTTCGAAGCAGCAGTTTTGTTCTTCAGACGGCTAAGCTTAGAGCTTCAGACGTCTGCGCTTTTTCTATATTTAATTCTTATTGGTTATTAGACGTCTGAGCTTGAATCTCAGAAGTCTGCTCTTTCTCTGGGTTCCTCTGTGTTTTTGGGTAGATGTCTGTATATTGTTCTTCAGACGTCTGTAACTCCTCTGCTTTCTTCAAAATTGTTTTCCAGACGTCTGAGCCTTGAGCTTCAGATGTCTGCTGCTTGTCTGTCTCAATGAGACGTCTTCTTCAGACGTCTGAGTTTTGAGTTTCGGACGTCTGATGCTCTTTTTATGGCCTGATTAACTTGAGTTTGTGCCATGTTTATGAAAGTGTACGCTGGCACCGCGACGGGGTTTAAAAGGGCATCACACATGCAATTTTCAAAAATTCGTGGTGCTAAAGAACACTAACCAAGATCTAACTAGAATATTAGGGTTTTACTATGATGATATGAACAAAACAATAGAAGGGAAGGATGCTACAACCTTTGATGACCATGTCCTTCTCTTCTATAGCTCCGGGTTGTAGTCCACGCGACTCCACTAGGCTCCACTTCAAGTTTGAACGAGCCTCCTCCGTGATTTTCGTGCCGAAGACGATCCACCCGAAATCCCTCTAGCTCAAGCTATCTTTTCACTAAACTATCTTTAGTGAAGGAAACACACTACACTTGATTGCCAATCAAGTGTAGGATGGTGAAGTAGGGGTTTTAAGGCTCACTAGGATTTTCACAAGTTCAATGATTCACATCACATGTAAGGGTTTGAATTTAGAGGTGAGGTTAGGAAAAAAATAGAGAGCAAGAGAGAGCAAGAGCTCAAGAATGGCTAAGGCTAAAAAAATAGAATGAATGAGTGAGAGTGAAGTGAAGAACGACTCTCTCTTTCCTCACTTATTCAAGTATGGAATAAAAATGAAATAAGAAATTGCAACCATGCTTGAATAGTGAGTCAAGAGTAGTAAAGAAATAATAAAGCCCATACTTCACACCATGCTCAAAATATCTCCCCATTTACACCTCATTTTTTATTTTCCAAAAAATAGAAAATCCATGCCATGCTTTATATAATATATATATATCATATATATATATATATTAATATATATATTATGAAGAAAATAATTAGTGAGCTAATAATATTAGTTAGTATATAATTATATCAAATATAAATATATATCATATTATTAAATCAACACTTGATTTAATAATCCGGTAATATCACATATAACCGACTAATATTATTTATCTGTATATCACATTATCAAATCAATACTTGATTCAACAATCCAGTTATATCACATATAACCTAACCGATAACAAATATCTGCCAGATTAGAATACAGTATCACATACCCGTATTTAATTTGGCCCCCCGCACATATTAGCATATGTGCCCTACTTCGTTTCGCTTGAACTAGGAAACTTCTGTGTGGGACTCTAAAGACTCTTCAATACGCCAGCAGTAGGTGATGATCACATCAGTCATCTACAAGCCGTCAGCGGTACTAGCTGGACGTAACGGCTACCCAAGTATTGAGCGATTAAAAGATCAACAAGCAAGCTTGTCCATACTCTCCATGAAGCCTATAAGTAACACTTACCGTACAGTCCGGTCTCTTCGTCTGATATATCGCATATCGAGTCTAGGGGTGGTAACGTCAGACCCCAGTAACTTGATAAGTCATGCCGATGTATGGCTCATAACGGTTCGAGAAACTACTGATAACTCTTACCAGTAAATCTCATCAACAACCATGGCCAGGGATTTACTATTATAGCCAATCGAGCATAGCGCAACATCAACTCCCTATACCGGGAGAGACGAAACCCCTCCTATCGCTCATTGCCTCCATGTGACTTGGGACTGTACCCAAAATCCACTTGTTTGCACGACTCCTTTGAGCTGAGGTAGGGAGGAAATCAAAGCACAGTGGGAGCCACACAAGACTCTATGACGATCTCGGGTCTACAGATTAACCTGTACTGGTGTCACCAGAGAACTGCTATCTGACGATAGGTATAATACCAATTAGGAGTTCTCGGCGAGTCCTGTTCGGTGTACCCATTCTCTAATGAGCACCTGTGTACAATCTTTGATGTAAAAAACCAATGGATATGGGATCAACCATCGCCCCCATACAGGGTCAAGAAACGTACACACCAGTCTACTCTGGTGTATCGATGTTAGTGTATATGTCCTAGGGGCCATTATTGTATCATACTAGCTTATATATTACTTAATGGAAGCTTGAGATATTCACAGTTATATTAACAGTCTTGCTCAACATAGTAGTATGCTACTTAGTTTAGATCTATCTTAATATGTGTATATGTTTCTTTTAGCATATCGCGAATACATATTGATAGAGCCCATAGGATCTTGCTTGACCACCAGCGTTGTGATGGCAGTCATACTAGTGGGGGCTGGGTAGTTTACAAGTACATCCCTTTTCAGGTCCCTGGTCGTAGGATTATCGAGACAGGGCATCAATACTCCAGAGTAGACTATTGTGTACGCTTCTCATCCTAGCAGGGGAAATGGTCTGTCCCACAGCCATTAGTACGTTGTACTGTAGATAGTATGCAGGTGCTCGTTGGGTTACGGGTACACCGGACATGACTCGTAGGGAACTGTTGGTTGGTGTTATACCCGTCGTCAGTTAATAGTTCCCAGATGACATGAGTACAGCATAGTCCGTTGACTTGACACTGCTGCTTCGTCTCGAGTGTGTTCCCACTGTTCTTAGATTGCTACCCTACCACGACTCAAAGGAGTCGTGCAAACAGGTAGCAGTTGGGTGCAGTCCCGAAGCACTTGGAGGCAGTGGCAGTTAGAAAGGATTCGTCTCTCCCGGTATTGGGAGTTGATATCGCACTGTGTTTGGAGAGCCATTACGCAAAGTCCCAGGCCAGGGCAAACGAGATTTACTGGTAGGATTTCCAGTAGCTTCTCAAAGTGTAATGGGCTTCACTCCGACACGACTTATACCGCTTTTAGGGGACTGACGCTTGCCGCCCCCTAGGCCCGATATGCGATAGTATTAGACGAACAGACCGGACTGTACGGAGATTGTCACATCAGGCTCAGTAGGAGATCGGATGGGTTTCCTCATCGGCCTTTTTATCGACATCTACCTTGGGACCATTACGTACAGCTAGTACCGCTTGCGGCCTGTGGTTAAACCCACTGCCAGCGTAGTGTCGAGTCTTTAGAGTCCCACACAGAGAGTTTCTCTGCTTCAGGCGAAACGATATAGAGGTCGTATGGTTTTACGATAGAGTTCGAACATATACATGTACTTGTATACGTATGATGTTCGGAAAGATTATACTAGCGGGCTTTAGTTTAAGCCAGATTCTAGTATTGGATTATTGGATTTACGCAGTCTCAGTATTTCCGTGTTTTACGGATGAGAGGGGCATTCTTGTAATTAGTCGAGAAGCTTCTAGAAGAAAGGTGACTCATTTAGATTTAATTCATTTATGAATTAAACTAAATGAGGTGGAGAGCTTATGTGTAATTTGCATTAAATGAATTAGTGACTCATGAAATGATTCATCTAAGTGAGTTAATGAAGCATTTATTGCTTAATGACTCATGAGATGATTCATTGATTGTATTAAATGAAGCATGGTTGTAATTATCATATATGATTTATTTGATAATCATTATGCTTCATAAAATATAGAAATGAGTTATTATTCATTTCATTCTCACATACATACTCTCTCTCTCTTCAAGCTCTCTTCTTCTTCAACCTAACCCTAATCCTCTCATGTGTTGAGATCCCAAGGGTTAGAAAGACTAATAGATCCTTAATCCACTTTTATATCTTCTAGGTCACTTGGATTAGCAATCCTAGCCACTTAGTTATCTCAAGTGAGAGGTTAAAGCTTGGAGAAGGAACTCTCGGGTGGATCTTCTATTACATCGAGGAGGCCGACGAGGAGGTGAACAACAAGAACAAGAAGGACTAGTATCTTTAGGTATAATCATTTATCATAGTAGTATAGCACTTCTAGATAGTTTGTTAGTTAGGGTTTAGCAAAGATCCGTAAAGTTAGTCGATATTATCTTAAACAAAATGATTGTTTTACCTATTCCGCCTTCCCGCATCTTGTGGGGTGTCTAACGTCGACTTACAGTGGTATTAAAGCCTGGCTAAACCATAACTAACATGTTAGCAAAGTCTTTAGAAATTCGATCGCAAAACAATCCCGAAAAATCGACGTTTTCACTAAGTTTCTGCCGATTTTGAAACGGGGTCTAAAATTTTTTTAGGGACCCTTAAAAATACAAGCAGGGTTTTTAAAGAATTGTGAAGAAATTTGGGATCGTGACTCGTCCAAACCACCGCGGAACCGCCGTCAATCCAAGCGATCCGCGGCCGAGTTGACACCGAGTCAACCCAAATTTGCTCAGTTATTCTTCTGTGTTGATGTTGTGTTTTCTGGGATGTTTTGTTTCTGCTCAGGTTTTATATGCACAGAGAAATATTTGGAGTAGATTCATATGTGTTGCTTGATCGAAATTCTATGAACTTTGGTTAACTGGATTATATCTGTGTTGTGATTAATGTGTTCGTAAACCTCCCCTAACTGCTAGTATGTCGGTTAGCAGGGGGTTGCACATTTCTGTAATGGTTTTTACTGGTTTGTGATTGTGAACTTGTTGGATTGTCGTGAATGGATAGCCGGGGATGTGAGACGAGTGTTTCTTTCATTCAAATGTAAACTGTAATTTGTTGTAATATTCTTTTGCGGGGCACATCCGAGTTGAGGTTGTTGCCACCGTTGTATTATTTCATTTACTGTTTTCTGCACCTAGGATAGACCCAAGGTGGGATGCATAAACTACCGAGTACTTTGAAGTGCTTAGTGGCCTACTCACGTCGTTGAGGGAGACCGCTTCACTTCGGGTACTAGAAGGGCAGTTTGATGTACCCGTAGGGGCCTAGGGTGAGGTTTTGGCTATTCATCGCGACTGTGTAATCCGTCTTTCTTTGCAGGCTTAAAAGGAATGCGGATTCCTAGAATATCCAATATGTTCATCTGTGATCTGGAATGCCTATTATTGCGTCTGACGAATGTACAATATCTATATATGATATCTACTAGGCGTTACTTATGTTTTGTACCCGCGCTAGCCCATCCCCCGCTCTGTCGTTAGTTAAGTAACCTAACGGGTGAATGACGGGGCCCAGTGGCGAATGCGGATGGCATAAGAGGACGTTGTATTTTCGTTGTTTTCTGCAATGATAGGTTAAATGATGGGACACATTAAGCAAAGAAAATAAACCAAAGTTGAATCGTTGGAACAGTTTAAAAGAAACCACTCAGTTATTTTAAAACAGAAGTTTTTTTAATTGCAGAGCTTAAACTACTCCTTTTAAAAGCTATCAGGTTCCTTCGATCATATCAAGTTCACTACATTCACGGTTTCGCCAAAACCATTCGTAGCCCTCCGTCATTTCATTTGGGTATTCAGCAGTATTCAAGCTATGTATTTTGACCAACGCCAAGGCATAGTGTTTGGTAGCTGCTGGGTATTCATCTGTTGCATAGATAGATGAGTTGGTTTAGGACAGTCGTACTATCATTTGGCCAACATCAGGGGTATGTACGGGTGGGTTCAAATTAACAAGATAATGATGGGTAGAACTTGACATGTGACTTATGACATTTTGACCAACGCCAAGGTCATAAGAGCATGGGGCAAAAATCCACATCGGGAATTTCTAAAGAAACTGAAATTTGCTAAGAGTTGCATACCATTTGGAGTGTGATAATTTTGGTAGGATTCCTACAGCTTTATCACACGATGATATTTGGATCCCGATCCTACTGTGAGTATATGCTACTCATCAGGAGATTCTTTCACTTAACGATCAATGCTATAAAACAAGTAGGTGTCGAGAAAAGTGCCAGCGGGGCTACGCCCCCAGAGAAAATAGGTTATTTAATTAAGGAACTTCGCGAAAGCGTCGTAAAACCTCCCTCGAAGTACCGACACCGGCCTGGCTGAACGGTTAAGCAAGTATTGTACGGTGAGAATAGTCCTGACTAGTTTTTCCTTTTTGGTTTGAGGAGGGATTCGAGAAACAGTGGGAGCCATCCTGTTTAGATAAACTAAAAACCACTCTAAACTGCAAGAGCATCATGCTAAAGTGTTTCCTCTCTCTCTCTCTTAATTGCAGCGACCCAGAACATGACAGGCCTTAAGTTATTAATAGATAAAAATATTTTGACAGGGCCAAACTATAAAGATTGGTTCTGGAATGTCAAGATGGCAATAACTTACTACTAAGGCACCTGCTGTCCCTGGTCCAGAATCCAGTGTCGCGGATAAGGAAATGCGCAAGACCTGGGAGTTAGACTGCGCAAAGGCCAAATGCATCGTGCTTGCCTCTATGAATAATGAACATCAGAGGAGGCACGAGAATATGGATCTTGAATCCATATTTCTCCACACCAAGGAACTGTATGGAGAGCAATCTCGTATAGCTAGATACGAGACCTCGAAGAACTTGTTTCAGTTGAGGCTGGCCGTCAGATCATCTGTAGGAGAACATGTCCTTAAGATGATTGGCTATATTGAAGAGCTCGCAGACCTCGGGACAACATTAGAGAACAAGGTATATACAGACTTGGTTCTTTAGTCCCTTCCTTCCACCTACGTCCAGTTTATCTTGAATTTCAACATTCAAGGTAAAGAAGTTGAACTTCCAGAACTCCTTAACATGTTGAGGAGTGCAGAGTGCACCTTGCAGAAAGCAAGAGAAACACCCACTATGTTTGTTCGTGGTGCGTCCTTTTCCAGATCCAAGGCAAGGGCCAAAGGAAGGAAGAAGAAGGCCGGTACCAAACTAAGAGGTGGTGTTGGTAAGGTGGGAGTCAAGGGAAAGGCAAAGGTTGCGGTGCCAGTCGTGGCAAAGGACGAGTGCTTCCACTGTCGTAGGAAAGGCCATTAGAAGAAAGATTGCAAAGCTTGGATTGCTAAGAATCAGGACCCGAAGCAAGTTGTGGCTTCGACTTCAGGTGTGTTTGTAATTGAAAATTGTCTGTCAATCAACTTACTTCCTGGGTATTGGATACCGGATCAGGATCTCATATATGCAATTCATTGCAGGCACTGAGAAACCGTAGAGTGCTGAAGGTTGGTGATATGATCCTCCAGGTTTCTAATGGAGCTAGCGTGAATGCTGTGTCCGTAGGGGTTATCACCTTGGATTGACGAGTGGACATATTTTGGTTTTGCACAACTGTTTTTGTGTACCCAGTTTAACGTATAATATCATATCAGTATCGTTGTTATCAAAAGAAGGTTATGATTTCACGTTTGTAAGCGATGTTGTTAACATCCACCTTAATCATGGTTTGATTGGGTCCGGTACACTAGATAACGGTATATACGTGTTAAACAAATTGCATATTTTCAATGTTCAGAATACACTAAAATGAAAGTCTCCAGATATAAATCAGGCTTTCTTATGGCATTGTAGACTAGGTCACATCAATGAGACAATGTTAACTAAGTTACATAGAGAAGGATATTTGGATCCGTTCGAATATCAATCTTATGCCACTTGTCAATCATGTATCAAAGGAAAGATGACAAAGACTCCATTCACTGGACATGAAGTACGAGCGAGCGAGCTCTTAGGACTCATACACAGCGATGTATGTGGTTCAATGTCTACACATGCAAGATGCGGTTTTTCATATTTCATTACTTTTACGGATGATTACTCTAGGTATGGATTCATTTTCTTGATGAAACATAAATCCGAGGCCTTTGAGAAATTCCGAGAATATAAGAATGAAGTAGAAAACCAAACCAGCAAAAGTATCAAGACACTTAGATCTGATCGAGGTGGTGAATACTTAAGTGCCGAGTTCCTGGGTTACCTAAAAGAGAATGGAATTCTCTCTCAGCTTACTCCTCCATACACTCCACAACATAACGGTGCATCGGAAAGACGGAACCGAACCGTATTGGATATGGTATGTTCCATGATGAGTAATGCTGAGTTACCGCGATCTTTCTGGTGTTATGCAATAGAATCAGCTGCATATCTTTTGAACAGGGTTCCTACCAAGACTGTGCCTACCACACCATATCAGATATGGAGTGGGAAGAAACCCTATCTTCAGTATCTGAAGATATGGGGATGTCCAGCTTTTGTTAAAAAGCAGCATGCAGAAAAACTCGAGGCACGATCAGTATAGTGTAAGTTTGTGGGATATCCAAAGAACTCCAAGGGGTATTTTTTCTATTACGCAGAGGAACAAAAGGTTTTTGTGTCTCATAATGCCCATTTTCTAGAACAACAGTTTTTAGAAAAGGAAAAAAGTGGGAGCGCAATAGAACTGGAAGAAATTCCAGAACCATAAACTACTACTGAAAGTTTGGTAGAACCAGAAGTTCAAGAAGAACAGGACATTCCCGCACCTCTCCGTAGGAGTAGTAGGCCGTCTCATCCGCTTGAGAGATACTACGGTTTTCTCATAGACGGGGATAGAGAGGATTGCATCGTTGATAATGATGAACCTACTAGCTTCCAATAGGCCATCCAGAGAGGCGATTCAGTAAGATGGCTGGATGCAATGCGGAACGAGATGGAGTCCATGTACACCAACAAAGTATGGACTTTGGACTTTGCTCCAGACGGGGTAAAACCCATAGGATGCAAGTGGATCTTCAAGAAAAAGATTGGTGTAGATGGACAGGTGGAAACCTATAAGGCTAGACTTGTTGCAAAGGGTTTTCGTCAAAGACCTGGTTTGGACTATGACGAAACCTTTTCTCTAGTGGCTATGCTCAAATCCATTCGGATCCTTCTTGCCATTGCTGCCTTCCATGATTATGAGATCTGGCAGATGGACGTAAAGACGGCTTTTCTAAATGGTAATTTAGAAGAATGCGTCTATATGGATCAGCCAGAAGGTTTCAATCAGAGTGGGAGCAGCGGGAAAGTGTGCAAGTTGCTTAAGTCCATTTATGGACTAAAGCAGGCATCGCGGAGTTGGAACATCTGTTTTGATGAAACGGTCAAAGAATATGACTTTATCAAAAATCCAGATGAACTATGTATATATAGTAAAATTGTAGCACGAACTGTCGTATTCTTCGTCTTGTACGTGGATGACATTCTCTTAATAGGAAATGACATTCCTATGCTACAATCTGTCAAAGGATTCTTGTCACACAGGTTCTCCATGAAAGACCTGGGTGATGCCTCTTACATTCTGGGATCCGGATCTATCGTGATAGATCTAAGAGGATGTTGGGACTTTCGCAGTCCAGGTATATCAACACAATACTGAAAAGATTCAGTATGGAAGATTCTAAGCGCGGTAATTTACCGGCTTGTCACGGAATCACTCTCTCCAAAGAGATGTCTCCCAAGACTGATTTGGAAAGGGATCGCATGTCGATTATACCCTATGCTTCTGCGGTAGGCTCTATAATGTATGCGATGTTGTGCACCAGACCAGATGTAGCTTACGCACTGAGCGTGGTAAGCCGGTATCAGTCAGACCCAGGGGAGAAGCACTGGATAGCAGTAAAGAACATTCTCAAGTACCTAAGAAGGACTAAGGATATGTTCTTGGTTTACGACGGAAAAGACCTCCAGATCGAGGCTTTTGCTGACTCCAGCTTCCAGAATGACAAGGATGACTCCAAGTCCATGTCAGGTTATGTCTTTACCCTCAATGGAGGGGCGGTGTGCTGGAAGAGTTCCAAGCAGGACACCGTTGCTGACTTGACGATGGAAGCGGAGTATATCGCTGCTTGCGATGCCGCAAAAGAAGCAGTCTGGATGAAGAAGTTCCTCACAGAACTTCAGGTGGTTCCATCTATTGCTGATCCAATACCTCTGTATTGTGACAACAACGGGGCTATAGCTTTAGCGAAGGAACCCAGGTCCCATCAGAAGTCCAGACACATCTTAAGGCGGTATCACCTGATCAGGGAGATCATAAATTGTCGGGAGATCGAGGTATGGAGAGTTGCTACAGAGGAGAACACTGCAGATCCATTCATAAAAACCATACCTCAGACACAGTTCGAGAGGCTATTTGAGATGATAGGTCTTCGATACGCCAGTATATGACCCCAGTGCAAGTGGGAGATTGTTAGTGTATATGCCCTAGGGGCCATTATTGTATCATACTAGCTTGTATATTACTTAATGGAAGCTTGGGATATTCACAGTTATATTAATAGTCTTGCTCAACATAGTAGTATGCTACTTGGTTTAGATCTATCTTAATATGTGTATATGCTTCTTTTAGCATATCGCGAATACATATTGATAGAGCCCATAGGATCTTGCTTGACTACCAGCGTTGTGATGGCAGTCATACTAGTGGAGGCTGGGTAGTCTACAAGCACATCCTTTTTCAGGTCCCTAGTCGTAGGATTATCGAGACAGGGCATCGATACTCCAGAGTAGACTAGTGTGTACGCTTCTCATCCCAGCAGGGGAAATGGTCTGTCCCACAGCCATTAGTACATTGTACTGGAGATAGTATGCAGGTGCTTGTTGGGTTATGGGTACACCGGACAGGACTCGCAGGGAACTGTTGGTTGGTATTATACCCGTCGTCAGTTAACAGTTCCCAGGTGACATGAGTACAGCATAGTCCGTTGACTTGACACTGCTGCTTCGTCTCGAGTGTGTTCCCACTGTTCTTAAATTGCTACCCTACCACGACTCAAAAGAGTCGTGCAAACAGGTAGCAGTTGGGTGCAGTCCCGAAGCACTTGGAGGCAGTGGTAGTTAGAAAGGATTCGTCTCTCCCGGTATTGGGAGTTGATATCGCACTGTGTTTGGAGAGCCATTACGCAAAGTCTCTGGGCAGGGCAAACGAGATTTACTGGTAGGATTTCCAGTAGCTTCTTAAGGTGTAATGGGCTTCACTCCGACACGACTTATACCGCTTTTAGGGGACTGATGCTTGCCGCCCCATAGGCCCGATATGCGATAGTATTAGACGAACAGACCGGACTGTATGGAGATTGTCACATCAGGCTCAGTAGGAGTTCGGATGGGTTTCCTCATCGGCCTTCTTATCGACATCTACCCGGGGACCGTTACGTACAGCTAGTACCGCTTGTGGCATGTGGTTAAACCCACTGCCAGCGTAGTGTCGAGTCTTTAGAGTCCCACACAGAGAGTTTCCCTACTTCAGGCGAAACGATATAGAGGTCGTATGGTTTTACGACAGGGTTCGGACATATACGTGTACTTGTACACGTATGATGTTCGGACAGATTATACTGGTGGGCTTTAGTTTAAGCCAGATTCTAGTATTGGATTATTGGATTTATGCAGTCTCAGTATTTCCGTGTTTTACGAATGGGAGGGGCATTCTTGTAATTAGTCGAGAAGCTTCTAGAAGAAAGGCGACTCATTTAGATTTAATTCATTTATGAATTAAACTAAATGAGGTGGAGAGCTTATGTGTAATTTGCATTAAATGAGTTAGTGACTCATGAGATGATTCATCCAAGTGAGTTAATGAAGCATTTATTGCTTAATGACTCATGAGATGATTCATTGATTATATTAAATGAAGCATGGTTGTAATTATCATATATGATTTATTTGATAATCATTTTGCTTCATAAAATATAGAAATGAGTTATTATTCATTTCATTCTCACATACACACTCTCTCTCTCCTCAAGCTCTCCTCTTCTTCAACCCAACCCTAATCCTCTCATGTGTTGAGATCCCAAGGGTTAGAAAGACTAATAGATCCTTAATCCACTTCTATATCTTCTAGGTCACTTGGATTAGCAATCCTAGCCACTTAGTAACCTCAAGTGAGAGGTTAAAACTTGGAGAAGGAACTCTCGGGTGGATCTTCTATTACATCGAGGAGGCCGACGAGGAGGTGAACAACAAGAACAAGAAGGACTAGTATCTTTAGGTATAATCATCTATCATAGTAGTATAGCACTTCTAGATAGTTTGTTAGTTAGGGTTTAACAAAGATCCGTAAAGTTAGTCGATGTTATCTTAAACAAAATGATTGTTTTACCTATTCCGCCTCCCTGCATCTTGTGAGGTGTTTAACGTCGACTTACAATCGATGCCCTGTCTCGATATACCCTCGATTAGGAACAATTAAAGGATGTGCTTGTGGACTACCCAGGTCCCAGTAGTATGATCCGCATCATAGTCCTGGTAGTCAAGCCTACACCCTAATGGCTTTATCAACATGTATCTGAGAGACAGTATAATAATACTAAGTGTACATGTTAAGATAAAGAGTAACCATATAGCGTACTATCATGTCGAGCAAGAAAGTCCTCTATATATATGTCCAAGCATCCACTATAATATAAATCAATGTATAATAATGGCCTCTAAGGCATACATATCCCTAACAATCTCCCACTTGCACTAAGGCCAGTTGTTGTAGTATCTCATAACCAACATCCCAAATAGTCTCTCGAATTACGTATGGGGGAGGGCCTTCATGAGTGGATCCGCTACGTTGTCCTTCGTGTCAACTCTTCTGACCTCGATCTCCCGACGATCAACTATCTCCCGGATCAAGTGATACCGCCTAAGAATATGTCTGGATCTCTGATGGGACCGGGCTTACTTGGCTAAAGCCACAGTTCCATTGTTATCACAATACACAGGTATTGGATGCTCAATGGATTGAACCACACCAAGTTTAGCTATGAACTTCTTCATCCAGACAGTCTCTTTGGCAGCATCGTTGGCAGCGATGTATTCAACCTCCATCGTCGAGTCTGCTACGGTATCTTGCTTGGAACTCTTCCAACATACCACCCTTCAGATGAGGGTAAAGACAAAACCTGAAACCGACTTACTGTCGTCCTTATCACTCTGGAAGCTCGAATCGGTATAGAACTCTACCTGGAGTTTACCGTTATCATACACCAAGAGCATTTCTTTAGTCCTTCTCAAGTACTTAAGAATGTTCTTCACAGCTGTCTAGTGGTTTTCCCCAGGATTTGATTGATACTACTCACTACACCTAGTGAGTAAGCTACATCCGGTCTGGTATATAACATCGCATACATGATAGAGCCTACTGTTGAAACATAGGGTATCCCTTGCATGCGAGCCCTCTCCAAATCAGTCTTGGGAGACATCTCTTTGGAGAGACTGATTCCTGAGCAAACGGGTAAATTACCATGCTTAGAATCTTCCATACTAAACCTCTTTAGTATGGTGTCTATGTATCTGGATTGGGACAATCCTAACATCCGTTTAGATCTATCTCTATAGATCTTAATCCCTAGGATGTATGAGGCATCACCTAGATCTTTCATGGAGAACTTGTGTGATTAGAAGAGCTTGACTGAGTGTAGCATAGGAACATCATTTCCTATCAAGAGTATGTCATCCACGTACAATACGAGGAAGACAACCTTACTCTCTACAACCTTCTTGTATATACAAGGTTCATCTATATTTTTGATGAAATCAAACTTTTTGACAGCTTCATCAAAACAGATGTTCCAGCTTCGCGACGCTTCCTTTAATCCATAGATAAATTTAAGCAGCTTGCACACGCTTTCACTGCGCCCACTATCTATGAAGCCCTCTGGCTGTGTCATATACACGCTCTCTTCTAAATCACCATTTAGAAAAGCGGTCTTGACGTCCATCTGCCAGATTTCGTAGTCATGGTATGCAGCAATGGCAAGTAGGATCCTGATGGACTTAAGCATGGCAACAGGAGAAAAGGTTTCATCATAGTCAACACCAGGTCATTAACGAAAACCTTTTGCTACAAGTATAGCTTTGAAAGTCTCAACTTTTCCATCTACACCAAATTTCTTTTTGAAGATCCACTTGCTCCCAATGGGTTTTACCCTTTCAGGAGCAACATCCAAAGTCCATACATTGTTGGTGTACATGGATTCCATCTCGGATCACATAGCATCCAGCCATTTCATTGAGTCTCCACTTGTGATGACCTGCTCGAAACTAGTCGGGTCATCATCTTCCATGATGCAATCCTCGCTCCCACCGTCTACGAGAAAACCATAGTATCCCTCAGGTGGATGAGAAACCCTACTAGATCTGCGGAGTGGCTAGGGTTCGTTAGTTACTATTGGATCCTCCGGTTCTACCAAATTGTCAGTAATAGTTTGTGTAGCTGAAACTTTTTCCAGTTCTACCTCATTGCCACTAATTTCTTTTAGAAGAAATTTCTTTTCTAAAAAGGTGGCATGTCGAGAAACAAACACCTTTTGTTCCTCGGTGTGGTAGAATATATACCCTCACGAATGTTTTGGATATCCTACAAACTTACACAGAACTGACCTTTCCTCGAGCTTGTCCAGATTTTGTGTTTTCACATAACCCGGACAACCCCAAATCCTAACATAATTAAGACATGGTCTCTTTCCTTTCCATATCTCATATGGAGTGGTAGGCACAGATTTGGTGGGAACTATATTCAATAGATCTGCAGCTGTCTCAAGTGCATGACCCCAAAAGGAAATAGGTAACTCAGCAACACTCATCATAGAGCACACCATATCTAATAGGGTGCGATTCCTCCGCTCCGATACTCCGTTGTGCTGTGGTGTATACGGAGGAGTAAGCTGAGAGAGAATCCCATTCTCTTTTAAATAGTCACGGAATTCTGTGCTCAAGTATTCTCCTCCTCGATCAGATCGAAGGATTTTAATACTTTTACCCGTTTGGTTCTCGACTTCGCATTTATATTCCTTGATTTTCTCAAAAGCCTCAGACTTGTGTTTCAACAGGAACACATGTCCGAATCTTTAGAGATTATTGATGAATGTAATAAAGTACGAGTAACCATTCTTGGCATGTGTAAACATATGACTGCATACATCACTATGTATCGTCCCAAGAGTTCAGTAGCTCTTTCTCCATGTCCAATAAACGGAGTTTTGGTCATTTTACCTTTGAGACATGACTCGCAAGTTTCATAAGATGTAAATTCGAACGGATTCAAATATCCATCTTTATGCAACTTAGCTAGCCTGGTCGCATTTATATGACCTAGTCTACAGTGCCACAAGAAGGCTTCGTTCATTTCTAAACTTTTCCTCTTGTTCGTGTTCTGTATACTTAGAACCGTGGTTTGATTCAGAATGTATATACCGTTACACAATGTACCAAACCCAATCAACACTTGATTTTAGAAAATGTTCATAACATTATCCTCTATTGTGAAATTATATCCTTCTTTTGTTAGCAACGAAACTGATATAATGTTGCACATCATCTTTGGTAAGTAGTAACAGTCGTTCAAAATCAATGTATTACCTGTTAGTAATATTATGTGATATTCACCAATTGCTTTGGCTGCAAAAATTGCTCCATTCCCTAATGTTAGAGATTTATCACCTTTTTCCAGTTCTCTACCTCTCTTTAGCCTATATAACAAATGACATACGTGGGATCTGTAGGGTTACTAGGCACTGTCACAAGAGTCTATAAGGTATCAACCATGCCCGATTTAAATTTTAGACGTGCCGAATAACCCTAACCAAGATCATAGACTAGAGATTATGCGAAACTAATAGCAAGTAAACGACTTTACTTCTAAGAGTTAGGGATTAGAACCTTTGTAGTCCGGTCCTTCACTTCTAAAGTTCCGTGTTGAGGTCCCTTCGCTGTGATCATCAAGTTCCCGGATTCTAGAGAGGCTCTACGAAGAGAAAGATGCATGCTTGCTTCCGATCTTCGATAACAAAGATGATCTACCTTGAAGAAACTCAAACCCAAGCTTAACACCCTAATATAAGTGGCTAGAATAGGTGAGGATGATGAAGTAGGAATTTAGCTCTCATTTATTTTCTATTTCTCACTCATTTTCATCACTTCACAAAAAGCTAGAAAGCTTTTCATCAAGGAAGAAAAAGAAGAATATCCAAAACCTTTTGTGATGAATAATGAATAACTCTTGTCTAAGGTTAGAAATGCAACCATGGTATAAGTGAGAATGACTAACCCTTGTAGAGATTGAATCATGGTTAAAGGGTTGGGTTGGATTAAACAAATATCTATGCAAAATATAACACATAATATCTTTGCAAGAAACAAAAGCAAAGCTTCTAGAAACTTCTAGAAAAGATTATCCCAAATCATACCCTAATCATGTTTAATCTCCACTAAACATGTTGCATTAATAACCCTAATATGTTACAATATTATATATCACATATACAATATTTATTGTAACAAAATAAAATAATACTATTAACATATATCGCATATATATCAATGTATTACCCGAGTGAGAAAAAGAATCTTTTAGTGAGCTTATATTAGTTAATGCAATTTAATATATCAAATATATAATTATACATTAAATTGTCCAATCAACACTTGATCCGATAATCCGGCTATTTCACAAATAACCGACTAATATAATCTGTATCAGTTCATCGAATCAATACTTGATCCGATGACCCGGTTATATCACATATACCCGGCCGATATCTCATATTGCGAGAATCTAATACGGTATCACATACACGTATTGTTCTCGGTCCCGCACATATCATATATGTGCTCCTACTCCGTTTTGCCTGAGCCATGAAACCTCTGTGTAGGACTCTAAAGAATCGTCAATACGCCGGCAGTAGGTGATGATCATATCAAACACTCACAAGCTGCAAGCGGTCAGCTAAACGTAACAGCCACCCAGGTATTGAGCGATCAGAAGATCAACAAGCAAGCCTGTACATTCTCTTGCGAATCCAATCAGTAACACTCCCGTACAGTCCGGTCTCTTCGTCTGATATGTCGCATATCTCGCCTAGGGGTGGTAAACGTCAGACCCCAGTAGCTTGATAAGTCGTGTCGATATGAGGTCTATAACAGTTCGAGAAACTACTGATAACACTTACCAGTAAATCTCAGCAACCCTGGCCAGGGATTTCCAGTTATAGCCAATCGAACACAGCGCAACATCAACTTCCTATACCGGGAGAGACGAATCCCCTCCTATCGCTCATTGCCTCTATGTGATTCGAGACTGTACCCAAAAACCACCGTTTTGCACGCCCTCTTGGACGTGGTATGATGGAAATCAAAGCATGGTGGGAATCACACAAGACTCTATGATGATATCGGGTCTACAGACTAACCTGTACCAGTGTTACCAGAGAACTGCCATCTGACGTGAGGTATAATACCATCTGGGAGTTCTCGGCGAGTCCGTCCAGTGTACCCAGTCTCCACTGAGCACCCGTATACCTTCTCTGATGTCAAACACCAATGGATATGGGATCATCCATCGCCCATCATATGGGTCAAGAAGCGCATACGCTAGTCTACTCTGGAGTATCGATGCCCTATCTCGGTACTCCCACGACTAGGAACATTTGAAGGATGTACTTGGTGACTACACTGTCCCCACTAGTATGATCCGCATCATAGTCCTGGTAGTCAAGTACTCATCCTAAGGGCGTTATCAACATGTAACATAGAGACAATCAGAGTACATGTTAAGATAAAGGGCAACCAGATAGCATACTATCATGTCGAGCAAGAAAGTCCTCCCTATATATGTCCAAGCATCCACTACAATATACATTGTATGTACAGTAATGGCCTATAGGGCATAAATATAACTAACAATCTCCCACTTGCACTAGGGCCTTCTGTTGTGGTATCGCATACCCAACAATTAGCTGTGGTTGAAGTATCTCATACTCAACCATCCCATAAAAGTCTCTACTGGGAAAAAGGCCTTTGTGAGTGGATCCGCGCTGTTGTCCTCTGTGTCTACTCTCCTAACCTCGATCTCCCTGGTGATCAACCATATCCATGATCAGGTGATACTGTCTAAGAATTATATCTGGATTTCTGATGGGACGGGGGTTCCTAGGCTAAAGCCATAACTCCATTGTCACACAATGGTTGGAACGAAGTTCATCTCATGAACTTATATATATCCAGACTGCCTCTTTGGTAGCATCCTTGGTAACGATGTATCTTGCCTTTAATCGTCTAGTAAGTCACGGTATCTAGCTTGGAACTCTTCCAACATACCATCCCTCCACTGAGGGTAAAGACAATGCCTGCGTCTGACATTCAGTCGTCCTTATCACTCTGGAACCCTTCCAGTGATTCTCCCCAGGATTTATTGATACAATCTCACTACAACTAGTGAGAATCCTAACATCCAAATAGATCTATCTCATAGATCCATAACCCAGGATTTAGGAGGTATCGCTTTGATCTTATATTGAGAATTCTTGTGATAAGCGGAGATTGACTGAGCGTAGCATAGGAAACTCCTTTCCTATCAAGAGTATGTCATCCACGTACTCTACGAGGGTCACCACCATACTCTCTACTACCTTTTTGTATATACAAGGTTCATCTACCATTTTGATGAAGTCAAACTCTTTGACTACTTCATCAAAACAGATGTTCCAACTCCGCGATGCCTGATTTATCACATAAAACATCTTGCACACGTTTCCGCTGCTCCCACTGTCTACGAAGCCCTCTGGATGTGTACTTATAGACGCTCTCTTCCTAATCACTATTTAGAAAAGCAGTTATGACACCCAACCGCCAGATATCGTAGTCATGGTATGTAGAAGTAGCAAGTAAGATCTGGATGGACTTAAGCATAGCATTGAAAGTCTTAACTTTTCCATGTACACCAAGTAATCTTCTCAAGATATACTTGCTCCTGATGGGGTTTTAACCCTTCAGATAAAGCAACCAAAGTCCATACTTTGTTGGTGTATAAGGATTCCATCTCAGATCGCTAAGCATCCAGCTATTCTTACAGAGTCGCACTCCTGATGGCCAGCTCGAAACTAGTTGGGTCATCATCTCATGATGCAATCCTCGCTCCCACTATCATAGAGAAAACCGAAGTATCTCTCAGGTGGGTGAGGAACCCTACTAGATCGGCGGAGAGGCTGAGATTCGTTAGAATCTATTGAATCCTTTGGTTCTACCAAATCATCAGCTGCAGTTTGTATAGCTGGAACTATTTCCAGTTCTACCTCATGACCACTAATTTCTTCACAAGAAATCCCTTTCACAAAGGTGTCATGCTGAGAAACAAAACATCTTTTGTTCCTCGGTTTGGTAGAAGATATTCCTTTGCGAATGCTTGGGATATCCAACAAACTTCTACAGAACTGACTTTGCCTCGAGCTTGTCCGGATTATGCTTTTAGACATAGGTTGAACAACCCCAAATCTTAACATACTTAAGATATGGGCTCTTCCCATTCCATATCACATATGAAGTGGTAGGCAACTGATTTGATTGGAATCCTATTCAATAGGTATGCAGCTTCTCAAGTGCATAACTCCCAAAAGGAAATAGGCAACTCAATAGTACTCATCATAGAGCACACCATATCACATAGGGTGCGATTGCTCCATCCCGATACACCGACGTGCTGTGGTGTATACGGAGGAGTAATGCTGAGAGAGAATCTCATTCTCCTTTAGAATAGTCCAGGAATTCCGTGCTCAAGTATTCTTCTCCTTAAGTATTCTCCTTCTTGATCTCATCAAAGAACATAATACTTATACCCGTTTTTGGTTCTCTACTTCTTACTTATATTCTGTGAATATCTCAAAAGCTTCGAACTTGTGTTTCAACAGGAACATATGTCTGAATCTTGAGAGATCATCAGTGAATATAATAAAGTACAAAGAACCGGTCCTGGCATGTATAGACAGGGGACCTCATACATCATCATGTATCAATCCCAAGAGTTCACTAACTCTTTCTCTGTTTCCAATAAACAGAGCTATGGTCATCTTATCTTTGTGACATGACTGGCAAGTTTCACAAGATGTAAATTCAAACTAATTTAAATATGTATCTAAATGTAACTTAGCTAGTCGGGTCGCATTGATATGACCTAGTCTACAATGCCTCAAGAAGGATTCGTTCATTTCTGAACTCTTTCTCTTGTGTGTGTTATGTATACTAAGAACTGTAGTTTGATTTAGAACGTCTATGCTTTTAGATAACGTGCCTGAACCGATCAACTCTTGATATAGGAAATGTTTAAAACATTATCCAACAATACAAAATTATACCCTTCTTTACTAATAAAGAGACTGATATGATGTTGTATATCAGGTTCGGTATCTAATAACATTCGTTCAGAATCAATGTATTTGTTAATACAGGGTGATAACTACCAACAGACTTGGCTGCAACACTTGCACCGTTTCTATCTCATAAAACTTATCACCCGTTCTCAGTTCTCTACCTATCTGTAGCCCATGCAACAGATTACATATGCGGGATTCTGATCCGGTATCTCATACCCAGGACGTAAAGGATATTGAGAAACAGTTCTGCGTAATGAACACACCCGAAGAAGATGCATCAACATGCACTTTCTTACTTTGGGTGGCACGGGAATTCTGGTAATCCTCAATTTCCTGCTTTGTCTTATAACAATTATAAGTTGGAGCGGGACCAACGTTCCCCAGCTCAGTATAACAAGCGGGTTCGGTCAATACATCCGTATTATTATCTTGATTAAGGCGTGATATGGTCGCTACCTGGAGAGAGAGAGAGAAGAAAACACTTAGCGTATGCTCTTGTAAGATTAGATTGGTTATCTAATATACCTAATCAGGATGTCTCCCACTGTTTTAGTCAAATCTTCCTTCAAACCCTAAAAGGAAAGACTATCCGGGATTAATTACACCCTACAAGTTCGCCAATCTTTCAGCCAGGCCAGTGCCGGTACTTTGAGGGAGGTTCCCCGTGCTTTCGCACGGACCTAATTAAAGTAAACCTCGTTTTCCCAGGGGCGTAACCCCGTTGACACCTTTCTAGACACCTACTTGATCGGCTAATTGTAATGTGTAAAACTCTCCCAGGAGTAACTCTTACTCGCAGCGGGTATCGGGATCCAACTATCTCATAGAAGGTATGCAATCTCATTGCAAATTTCAACACTTGAAATTCCCAATAATATTTTACCCTTAGCGTTCTATGACCTTGACGGAGGCCAAACTACCCATAGTCCGCTAGTTAAGTTCAACCCGTTATTTCCTGATTGAATTAAACCCACCTGCACGACCCTTGACGGAGGCCAAACTACGTCGTACGAATACCCTAATCCAATCGCATCGTATGCTAGCAGATAAGCACTAGTTAGATACCGTACACTACGCCTTGACGGAAGCCAAACTACCGCAGCACGAATACTAAGTAGTACTTATCTGAAATGACGGAGGGCTACGACAGGTTTTTAAGAAAACCCTTTGCGTAATGAACTTGATATCGTTGTAGAATCGAGTGATTTTAAATGGAGTGTTTTTTAGGCCTTTTCTAGTTTTGCTAAAGAGGTCACTCCCGGTGAAGGGATCGTCGGCTCTTTCTTCATCGAATAAGGTGCAGGATATTTCACAAATACCACTATGCAAAGCAAAAACTATAGAAGCAATCAAAAGACAAACCGAGTATGCAGCATCTGCTAGTTTCGCTAAAGAGGTCACTCCTGGTGAAGGGATCTCGGCTCTTTCCTTATCGAATAAGGTGCTGGTTGTTCTATAAGGAACACCGCTATGCAAAGCAAGAACTAGAGCTACCAGTTTTTAAACAAGTTTCTACAATATCTTTAGGTTTCTTTTATTTCATTAATCTCATTAATGAAGTCCCATTTTATTATGCTTCACAAGCATCAGATATGAAACGAAATCAACAATATATATAGTATATATCTCATATATATAATATAAACATTCGTCTCAGGCAGTAATATGATCTCATCACAGAACATTGCAGCAGAAGAACATATATGAAATATTGGATATCTTAGGAGGTCCGTGTTTTTAATACCAGCCTGTATAAAATACGGATTCCACGGTCGTGATGAATAGCCAAACCCACATCCCTAGACCCCTACGAGAGCGGCAAGTAACACTGCCAATTCTAGGGTTAGGAGACCCGGTCTCGACTCCTCGAGATGGTCTCCCACTGGACCCTAGAACCCGGTTATTTGTGCTCCCCGCCTTGGGTCTACCTAATGCGGAAAAGTAAATAATATACAATGGTGACATCATCCTCATCCTGGAAGTGCCCCAATAAAAGAATATTACATACAATGAATCTTACATGAAAGAAAAAGAAAAACTCTCATCTCACATAAAACCCCCGGCTATTCAAACACGACGATCCAATATAACATATCACAGCAACACATAATATCTCATATCATCAACGTAAGTAAATATGCATACACCGATTGTCGTTGATGTATAGCAATGAAAACCGGCGATACAACTACATATTACACTTACGGTCACAGAAAAGAAAGTGTAAAACTACAACAGTTGGAATCCGCAACCTTTTTAGACATCGCATGCCTAACCAAATGAATTCCTTAGATATCGCATGCCTAACAATTATAAACCCCACATTTTAGTCTCATTATCGAAAACACTTTTCAATATCAAGTCGGGCAGTTCAACAAGATTCCCGACATCCTGATCGAATGCTCGTCGCAAACTTTAGTAGACGACCGCACCCCCGATGCCGTCGACGAAGTGCACTAAGGCGGAACACCGCTGCCGCGAGCACTCGAACGGATGCTTTTGGCGACGGGGTTCTCCTACAGTCACTTGGTCGGGGCTATAGGGCGTGGCTGTCTGTTAAGTTTACCCGGCGAGTATCTGCGTACGCTACGTGATAGCGACGGACTTTTGATCGCATCAAAATCCCGTGGCAACCGATTATCTGAGACTAAACAGCTAGATTTATAATATTCAAATTAGTTATCTCATAACTACTTGTGGATTCCAAATATTGTATCACATTCCAGATAAATAGACATTAAACTTTCCGATCGAATAAACAAACACCCAAAATTTCCCAAATGGCTCAACACTTGAAATTAGTTTAAAAACATTCATCACATGCCACAGTACCAATGGTCCAGCCGTAGAAGGGCCAAACCAACGCCTCACTTGTGGCAACGCCGTACTGCCCCAAACCCTAAGGTTTAGAGGCGGTTAAGACGGTCACATAATCGAGTTAAGGTTTGTGTTCTTCTAGAGGGTCCACCGCGTTACTTGCACGACTTAGAACATTCTTAAACTACGGAAAAATCAAACACTTGGAAATTTTCCGGCAGGGGAAAAAGTGAGTTATTGATATCCGTTCGAACCTTTTAACACGTTCTAAAATTACCCGGAAAAAAAACTAAACGAAGTTAAACTTTCCGATCGAATCAACGAGTTCCCAATAGATCCCAGAAAACTCAACACTTGAGTAGAATTAAAAATTCCCAGAACAATCAGGAAATACGTACGGATATAACTGTGTAAAACCAAACCCTAATTCTACTGTTTGGCCGCGGAACCGCCGCGCAAGCAAGGGTATTGCCGCGGTTCCGCGGTGCAATAATGGTATTTTGGGTTCGTTTTGCACAGTAATCTATCAAATCACCTGCTGAATTTTCTGATCATTTTTAATACAGAAAAAATCAACATTTTAAATTTTTTCCAGAAACTAGGTTTTATCGGATATTCGGAGTTCGATCGGACTTTAAACTTCGCCTAGACTTTGCCTAAAGCTCTAGCTTAGCTCTGATACCACTGTAGGATTACTAGGCACTATCACAAGGGTCTATAAGGTATCAACCATACCCGATTTAAATTTTAGACGTGCCGAACAACCCTAACCAAGATCTTAGACTAGAGATTAGGCGAAACTAATAGCAAGTAAACGACTTTACTTCTAAGAGTTAGGGATTTCAACCTTTGTAGTCCGGTCCTTCACTTCTAAAGCTCCGTGTTGAGGTCCCTTCGCTGTGATCATCAAGTTCCCGGACTCTAGAGAGGCTCCACGAAGAGAAAGATGCATGCTTGCTTCCGATCTTCGATAACAAAGATGATCTACCTTGAAGAAACTCAAACCCAAGCTTAACACCCTAATATAAGTGGCTAGAATAGGTGAGGATGATGAAGTAGGAATTTATCTCTCATTTTTTTTCTATTTCTCACTCATTTTCATTACTTCACAAAAAGCTAGAAAGCTTTTTATCAAGGAAGAAGAAGAAGAATATCCAAAACCTTTTGTGATGAATAATGAATAACTCTTGTCTAAGGTTAGAAATGCAACCATGGTATAAGTGAGAATGACTAACCCTTGTAGAGATTGAATCATGGTTAAAGGGTTGGGTTGGGTTAAACAAATATCTATGCAAAATATCAACACATAATATCTTTACAAGAAACAAAAGCAAAGCTTCTAGAAACTTCTAGAAAAGATTAACCAAAATCATACCCTAACCATGTTTAATCTCCACTAAACATGTTGCATTAATAACCCTAACATGTTACAATATTATATATCACATATACAATATTTATTGTAACAAAATAAAATAATACTATTAACATATATCGCATATATATCAATGTATTACCCGAGTGAGAAAAAGAATCTTTTAGTGAGCTTATATTAGTTAATGCAATTTAATATATCAAATATATAATTATACATTAAATTGTCCAATCAACACTTAATCCGATAATCCGGCTATTTCACAAATAACCGACTAATATAATCTGTATCAGTTCATCGAATCAACACTTGATCCGATGACCCGACTATATCACATATACCCGGCCGATATCTCATATCGCGAGAATTTAATACGGTATCATATACACGTATTGTTCTCGGTCCCGCACATATCATATATGTTCTCCTACTCCGTTTTGCCTGAGCCATGAAACCTCTGTGTAGGACTCTAAAGAATCGTCAATACGCCGGTAGTAGGTGATGATCATATCAAACACCCACAAGCTGCAAGCGGTCAGCTAAACGTAACAGCCACCCAGGTATTGAGCGATCAGAAGATCAACAAGCAAGCCTGTACATTCTCTTGCGAATCCAATCAGTAACACTCCCGTACAGTCCGGTCTCTTCGTCTGATATGTCGCATATCTCGCCTAGGGGTGGTAAACGTCAGACCCCAGTAGCTTGATAAGTCATGTCGATATGAGGTCTATAACAGTTCGAGAAACTGCTGATAACACTTACCGGTAAATCTCAGCAATCCTGGCCAGGGATTTCCAGTTATAGCCAATCGAACACAGCGCAACATCAATTCTCTATACCGGGAGAGACGAATCCCCTCCTATCGCTCATTGCCTCCATGTGATTCGGGACTGTACCCAAAAGCCACCATTTTGCACGCCCTCTTGGACGTGGTATGATGGAAATCAAAGCACAGTGGGAATCACATAAGACTCTATGACGATCTCGGGTCTACAGACTAACCTGTACCAGTGTCACCAGAGAACTGCCATCTGACGTGAGGTATAATACCATCTGGGAGTTCTCGGCGAGTCCGTCCAGTGTACCCATTCTCCACTGAGCACCCGTATACCTTCTCTGATGTAAAACACCAATGGATATGGGATCATCCATCGCCTATCATATGGGTCAAGAAGCGCATACGCTAGTCTACTCTGGAGTATCCATGCCCTGTCTCGGTACTCCCACGACTAGGAATATTTAAAGGATGTACTTGGCGACTACACTGTCCCCACTAGTATGATCCGCATCATAGTCCTAGTAGTCAAGTACTCATCCTAAGGGCTTTATCAACATGTAACTTAGAGACAATCAGAGTATATGTTAAGATAAAGGGCAACCAGATAGCATATTATCATGTCGAGCAAGAAAGTCCTCCCTATATATGTCCAAGCATCCACTACAATATACATTGTATGTACAGTAATGGCCTCTAGGGCATACATATAACTAACAGGATCCTGATCCGGTATCTAATACCCAGGACATAGAGCAAAATGAGAAACGGTTCTCGGTTACGAACACACCTGAAGAAGATGCATCAGTATTCTCCTTCTTCGTTCGGGTGGCATAGGAATCCGGGTATTCCTCTATTCCTTGCTCAGACTTATGACAGTCATAAGATAGAGAGGAACCTAGCCCAGTATAATAAGTTGGTTCAGTCAATGCATCCATATTATTATCTTGATTAAGGCGTGTCATTGGTCGCTACCTGGAGAGAGAGAGAAGGAAACGCAATAGCGTGCGCTCTTTGTAAGATTAGATTGGTTATTATCTTATCTAATCAGGATGGCTCCCACTACTTTTTATCAAATCTTCCTTCAAACCATAAAAGGTAAGATTAGCCGGGATTAATTACATTCTACAAGTTTGCTAACCGGTCAGCCAGGCCAATGTCGGTACTCCGAGGGAGGTTCCCCGTGCTTTCGCACGGACCTAATTAAAATAAACCTCATTTTCCTAGAGGCATAACCCCGTTGACACCTTTCTAGATACCTACTTGATTAGCTAATTGTAAAGTGCAAAACTCTCCCAAGAGTAATTCTCACTCGCAGTGGGTATCGGGATCCAACTATCATATAGAAGGTATGCAATCCCATTGCAAATTTCAACACTTGAAATTCCCGATAATTGTTTTTACCCCTAGCGTCCTATGACCTTGACGCAGGCCAACAAACCATAGGTCGCTAGTCAAGTTCAACATGTTCATTTAGTGATTGAATTAAACCCACCCGCACGACCCTTGACGCAGGCCAACAAAATCGTACGACTGTTGGATATATGTATACCCTAGATGCCATTATTTTATATTGGATTATATATACAGAGGACTTTCTCGCTCGACATGATAGTATGCTATCTGGTTACTCTTTATCTTAATATGTTCATTTGATACATGTTGATAAAACCCTTAAGATATCTGCTTGACTATCATGATTATGATGTAGATCATACTAGTGGGGCACGACTAGTCTATAAGCGTATCCTTAAATGTTCCTAGTCGTGGGTGTATCGAGACTGGGTATTGATATTCCAGAGTAGACTAGCATATACGTTTCTTGACCCATTTGATAGGCGATGGATGATCCCATATCCATTGGTGTTTGACATCAAAGATTGTATACGGGTGCTCAGTGGAGACTGGGTACATTGAACGGACTCGCCGAGAACTCCTATATGGTATTATATCTATCATCAGATAGCGATTCTCATGTGACGCTTGTACAGATTAGTCTGTAGACCCGAGATCGTCATAGAGTCTTGTGTGTTCTCCCACTGTGCTTTGATTTCCACCCTACCACGGCTCTACTGAGTCGTGTAAACAGGTGGTTTTTGGGTACAGTCCCGAGACACATGGAGGCAATGAGAGATAGGAGGGGTTTCGTCTCTCCCGGTATTGGGGGTTGATGTTGTGTTATGCGCGATTGGTTATAACTGAAAGTCCCTGGCCAGGGCTAATGAGATTTACGGATAAGTGTTATCAGTAGTTTCTCGATATGTTATAGGCCACACATCGGCATGACTTATTGAATTATTGGGGTCGAAGATACCATCCCTAGACTCGATATGCAACATATCAGACGAAAAGACCGGACTGTACGGTAAGTTTTGCCGGTTGGCTTTACGGGAGTTTGGACAAGTTCGCTTGTTGATCTTCTGTTCGCTCAATACCTAGGAGCCATTACGTGCAGCTAGTACCGCTGATGGTTTGTGGGTATCTGATATGATCACTACCTACTGCTAGCGTATTGACGAGTCTTAGAGTCCCACAAAGGGGTTTCCGAGCTCAGGCGAAACGATGTGGGGGCGCATATGGAGATATGTGCGGGAGCTTGATTTAATACGAGTATATGATACCGTATTTCAATCTGTCGTTTTCTATTGGTCGGGTCGTATGTGATATGACCGGATTATTAAATCAAGTGTTGATTTAATATATAAAGTGACCATTAGCTCGTTTATTAATTCCTTTCTTTATTACTATGCATGTATGTATGTATGTATGTATGCTTATATGGATATGTATGCACACATACATGTATGCAAGTGTCATGGTTGATGATACATTGGAGATGGCTATACTAGACTCACATGGAAACATTTGTGATATTTTATTTATTGAGTTAATGGAAATTAGGAAATTAATCCATGGTTGATATTTTCTTTCTACACACTTCTTATAAATATCTTAATAACCATGGTTTGATTTCTAATCCTCCACTAACTCAACCACTAAAATATCTAGATATTTTCATGCCATAGTTAAGAGTGAGTGTGACTCTCTCATTATCATTATCATTATTCTTGTGCTTATCTTTCTTGAGCTCAAGCTAAGCCTTTTCCATCTTCCTCCTCCAAGTTCTCTACCATTTTCTAGTGAGTAAAGAGAAAGAAAAAGAAAGGTTTTTTAGTGAGATTAATACCCACTTCATCAATCTATACTAGTCTATCCCACTTGTATAGGTTGTTTGCATCACTTCCACTTAGGTCAAGTGAAGGAAGGAGCTTGAGTAAAGGAACTCTGTGGTGGATCATCGTGGACTTCGAAGGGTTCAAGCGGACGTGTTCAAACTTCTAGTGGAACTAAGGAGTCAAGGACATCTACACGGAGCTAAAGACAAGGAGGATAGGTCTACAAAGGTTGTATTTCTTTTCTCTTAGTGTTAGACACTTACTAGTATGCCATACTTGTTTGTTTTACGCCTAATCCTCTAATTCGATTCTAAGTTCGAGTTGGTTAGCATCCTAGATTTTTAAAGTTGCATACTTGATACTTGTTAAAACCTAGTAAGGGTGCTAAGCCAACCCCAACAGCGGTACCAGAGCCAGGCTAGAGTATTAGGCGTGACCTAGATGACGTTAAAGTGTTCGATCGAACATCGAAGACGGATCATTACATGCTCTTTGGAAATTTTTCAAAAGTTGGAATTTTTGGGTTTAAAAATATGCAGAAAATAGTGCAGGGTATTATATGGACCCCCAAGAAAAACGAACCCTTAACTCAACTTAACGACCGTGGAACCGCGGCCAAAACATGCTTTTGGCGGCGGTTCCACGGCGCCGTTGGTGAGGCCAGGGACGTGCCTTCTTGTGCTGGTTTGTATGTACAAGTGGCACTGTCTGGGTATTTTTGAATCTGTCTCAAGTGTTGAGCTCTCTGAGAAATGTGGGTTTTGATGAATCGATCGAAATGTTTAACATCGTCTAATTTTTCTGAATGTGATACAATATTTGGAATCTACACTAATTAGTTTTGAGAAAATTAATTGGTTGTTTGTAAATCTAACATTTCGGTCTCAATCGATATCGGGAATCTTGTTGAATTACCCGATTTCTTTTGAAAAGGTGTTTTCATTTTTGAGACCCAAATGTAAGATCTACATGGTTAGGCATGAAAGCCGGAATATGAGATATTCCGGGTTTGTGATGTCTAAATGTTGTGCGGATTCCAAATGTTGCAGTTTTACATTTCTTGTCTGCGACCGTAAGTGTAGTATGCGCATCCCTAATTTCGTTGCTATACGTCGACGACGTTGGGAATACGCATATTTACTTACGTTGATGATCTGTGACGATTATTCTGTTGCTGTGGTGGTATGGTGTATAAGATCGTCGTGATTGAATAGCCGGGGGGTTTTATGTGAGAAGAGAGTTTTTCTTTTCATTCATGTAAAATTCATTGTATGTAATATTCTTTTATTGGGACACTTCTGGGTTGAGGATGATGTCGCCATTGATGTATATTATTTACTTTTCCGCATTAGGATAGACCCAAGGAGGGGAGCACAAGTAACCGGGTTCTAGAGTCCAGTGGGAGACCATCTCGAGGAGTCGAGACCGGGTCTCCAAACTCTAGAATTGGCAGGTTTGCTTGCCACTCTCGTAGGGGTCTAGGGGTGTGGGCTTGGCTATTCGTCACGACCGTGGAGTCCGTATATTTTATCATTGGCTTAATTTAAAATACGGACTTCCTAGTATATCTTATACATTCATATATCTGATTCTGCTGCGATATTCTGTGATGAGATCATATTAATGTCTGAGACGAATGTTATTATATATATGATATATAATAAACATTTGCTTATGTTTTGCATCCGCGCCAGTCCCACCCCGCTATGCCGTTAGTTAAGTAACCTAACGGTGCATAACGGGACACTGTGGCGAATGCGGATGGCATAAGCATACATTCTATTTTCGTTTCTTTCTGTAATGCTTAAGGACTTAAATGATAGGACTACATTAATGAGATTAATGTAAAGGAAAAGAAACCTAAAGATGTTGTACAATCGAATTTGAAACCCACTTGGCCTTTTTATGAAAAAGCAAGTTTCAAAATGCGGAGCTTAAGCCACTCTTTTTAAAACTATTTGGTTCTACAACGAGATCAAGTTCAAAGCGTTAAAGGTTTTCTTAAAAACCATCTGCAGCCCTCCGTCATTTTAGAAAGTAGAGTACTTAGTATTCGTGCTACGTTTGTTGACTATAGTTAAGGCGTAGTGTATGGTAGCTAAATGATGTCTTCCTACACAGCATATGATGCGATTAATTAGGACATTTATATGACTTTGTTGACCATAGTTAAGGGTCAAATGAGTGGGTCTAATTAATCACGAAATGACGGGTTGAACTTGACTAGTACTTGTGATTTGTTGACCACAGTTAAGATCATGAGTGCTAGGGCTAAAAACCACATCAGGAGTTTCAAGAGTTGAAATTTGCAATGAGATTGCATACCTTTTATATGATAGTTGGATCCCGATTCCACTGTGAGTAAGAGTTACTCCCAAGAGAGTTTTGCACTTTACAATTAGCTTATCCAGTAGGTGTCTGGAAAGGTGTCAACGGGGTTATGCCTCTGGGAAAATGAGGTTTACTTTAATTAGGTCCGTGCGAAAGCACGTGGAACCTCCCTCAAAGTATCGACACTGGCATGGCTGAACGGTTAGAGAAGTTGTAGAATGTAATTAATCTTGGTTAATTTTCTTTTTAAGGTTTGAAGGAAAATTTAATAAAAGCAGTGGGAGACATCGATTAAATAAGATAATAACCAATCTAATCTTTGCAAGAGCATTTCGCTGAGTGTATTCTTTTCTCTCTCCTAATGGCAGATACCCATGACTGGACTTAAGCTTCTATTAGAGAAAAATAAACTGACGGGACCAAATTATAAAGACTGGTTGAGAAACATAAACATTGCCCTTACATATGATAAGGTAGCATATGTCCTCATTGCCCCAGCCCCTCCCATCCCTGGCCCTGAATCTTCTGTTGCGGATAAGGAGATCTCAAGACATGGGATATTGATTGTGCCACAGCCAAATGCCTCACGTTAGCTTCGATGGATAATGTACATCAGAAGCAGCATGAGAAGATGGATGTTCAATCCATTTTTCTCCATACAAAGGAGTTGTATGGGGAGCAATCTCATACCCTACGCTACGAGGCATCTAGAAAGTTATTTCAGATGAGGATAGCTGCTGGCATGTCGGATAGCTCTTATTGAAGAACTTGAGGGTCTGGGATGGACCATGGAGAACGAACAATATGTTGATATTGTTTTACAGTCTCTCCCTCCTTCCTTTGCTCATTTTATTATGAAATTCAATATGCATAGCATGGAGAAGTCACTTCCTCAAATTCTCAATATGTTGAGAAGTGCAGAGAGCATGCTTAAGGCGAAGACTCCCTCTCTGATTGTTGGGCAATCTTCCTCTTCTGTCCCAAAAGCCAAGGCTAAGGGAAGGAATAAGAAGAAACCCACCAAACCGAGAGGTGGAATCAAAAAGGGAAAAGGAAAAGACAAATCCAGGGCTGACGAATCGGGAAAAGGAGAATGCTTCTACCGCCACAAGTCGGAACACTGGAAGCGAAATTGTTTTGAGTATCTTGCCGATCTCAAGAAGAAGAAGCATGGTGATGCTTGCGCTTCAGGTGTGTTCGTGACTGAAAACTATTTTTCTATAAACTCTGCTTCCTGGGTATTGGATACCGGTTCGGGTTCTCACATATGCAATTGTATGCAGGGATTGAGAAATAGCAAAGTTTTGAAGACTGGTGATCATACTCTCCGGGTTGGAAATGGTTCCAATGTACATGCAATATCAGTGGGAGAGTATCACCTGGGGTTTCCATCGGGATGCATATTGGTTTTGAACCCGTGTTATTATGTACCAAGCATGCTGTGTAATATAATATTTGTTTCTTTGTTAGGAAATGAAGGATATAATTTTGTGCTGCAGAATAATGTTATGAACATTAACCTGAATCAAAAGTTGATTGGGTATGGTACACTAAATAACAGGATATACATTCTAAAGCAACACACAATTTTCAATATACAACACACTAATAAAAGAAAATTTTCAGATATAAATGAAGCTTTTCTTTGGTATTGTAGACTTGGTCATATTAACGAAACAAGACTAAACAAGCTACATAAAGATGGATATTTAAATCCCTTTGAATATAAATCTTATACAACTTGTCAGTCTTGTATTAAGGGTAAAATGACCAAAACTCTGTTTGTTGGACACGGAAAAAGAGCTACTGAACTCTTAGGCCTCATACATAGTAATGTATGCGGGCCAATGTCTACATATGCTAGAGGCGGTTTTTCTTACTTCATAACTTTTACTGATGATTTCTCAAGGTTCAGACACGTGTTTTTATTGAAGCATAAGTTTGAAGCTTTCGAGAAATTCAAAGAGTATAAACTTGAAGTAGAAAAACAATCCGGATTGAGCATCAAGAAACTTCGATCGAATCGAGGTGGAGGGTACTTAAGCACAGAGTTTTCGGACTTCCTAAAAAAGAATGTGATTCTCTCTCAGCTCACTCCTCCTTACACACCACAACACAACGGTGTGTCAGAGCGGCGGAATTGTACCCTATTAGATATGGTGTGTTCTATGATGAGTGATGCTGAGTTACCACTCTCCTTTTGGGGGCATGCATTGGAGACTGCAGCATATATATTTAACAGGGTTCCCACCAAAACCGTGTCTACCACTCCATATGAGATATGGTATGGGAAGAGACCATCTCTTAAGCGAGTTAGGATATGGGGTTATCCTGCTTTTGTGAAAAAGCAGAATCCAGAAAAACTCGAGACACGGTCGGTCATGTGTACATTTGTGGGATATCCAAAACACTCGTATGGATATCTTTTCTATCACAAGGAGGAACAAAGAGTGTTTGTTTCTCAGTATGCCACAATTTTAGAAAATGAATTTTTTTTACAAATAATTCTATTGGCAATGCGGTAGAACTAGAAGAAGTTCTAGAGACACAAGTTACCAATGACGATTTGGTCAAACCTGATATTGCAATAGAATCTTATGAATCTCGGCCACTCCATAGATCTATGTAACGTTCTGAAAAAAATCGTTTAGGTGAAATTTCCGATAATCAGTAAAATAACTGGTGTTTTCCGTAAAAACCAAGATATAATTATTTTTCAACATATATTTAAAAATAACTATTCTAGCTATGTAATTGCTAGTATTTGGTATGTAATTGGTCACTTATAAATTTCTAGCTTACTTAAATATTTTTCTTAATTAATTATTTTAAATATTATTTTTAAGCTTTCACTTATACATTTAAATTAGCGATAATTACAAATTGGAATGGGTTAATACAAGTTATGTGAACCATGACAACTTCATAACAAGTTTATAATATGTTCTCATTTCTACTTTTGTCTCCATAGTTCTAGTTAGTTCTAGGATAAATTTAATAAGAAAATAAAATAAAATAATTAGAAATTGAGTATGGGGCATGTTGATTTGAGGTATGGGTAGCATGGCTTGAGCTTTGACATTTTCTCCCTCATCTCTTAGCCATTCTCAGCAGCAGCCCTCCCCTCCCCTCATTTTTTTTCACCATTCTCACTTGCATTGAAAAAAAAAGAAAAAAAAGAAAATAAGGAAAGTATTATATAATGGAGGTACGGTGGTATTTTGTGTACTTGTAATTTTCCCCTCACACACACCTCACTTTCTTTCTCCTCTTCCATGTGCTGGCCGAGCCTTTCCCTGCACATGGCAGCAGATCCCTCTTCTCTCTCCATTCATCTTCTTTTCTTGTAAAAACTCCACACAAAAAATTCACAAAAATCCACAAATTAAACCCTAAAATCCTAGCTAAAATCATCACAATTCTTTGTTCAAATCTAGCATGGATCTTGGAGCAAGGAAGCAATTTGGGAGGCTAAGTTTGCATGTTAGATCTCAAAAATTTTGAGGTATAATCTTAACCCTTTGGTTAATTGTTGGTTAATTTCTTAAATCAAGCTTATAGGTATTAATATGGTTTTGATTTCAAGTTTTGGAATTTCAAGAGAAGGTTTTGAACTAAAGTTAGGGTTTATGTCACTTGATCTTATTGCAATATGTAGTTTCACATCTCAAGACATGCAAAAACCTAATCTAGTTGCTAATTTGCTAATTGTTACTTTTAATTTGTCCTAATTATATATTCTTGCAAACTGATTTTTATGATTAGTGTAATTAGGTGAGATTAAAATTTAGTTAGAGTTTGTGTGGCTTAATTAAGTTATTAAATGAATATTGTGGCCACTAGATTTGTTAAAACAATTAGATTTGCACTAAAATGGTTAAGTGATGCTTAATAGGTTTTTGGAATAAATCGATTTGAATTAAGTTTGAGCTTTTGATGATATACAACCTATTTTATATAATATTTAGTATGTTGTGAAGCGCGATTGGTGCGATTGGGTTTTTGGTTTGGTAGTTGCTACGTATAGCGATCCTAGTTGTGGTTTGTGGCATTGTCGCGAGCGCGTTTTGTGCACCAAGTGCGTGTGCGTTTAGTTAGTGCGCGTGGTTGACTTGTATTGTTTGTGTCCACGACTATTTATATATTTATTCTCTTATTTACTTGTGTACGTTTCTAGGATCGGGTGTAGAAGCGTCGGATGTGGCGCGGAAATGCCAGAGCTGAAATTGGATCAGATTAGCCGAGGCGTCCCGGTGAGTAGATGTACACATCTACGGGGGAATCGTCTGGATGGAATGAGGCGCCCGATAGTCAGGATTTCTAGTAGTACTTGTATTTATATGCATAGTCTCCTAGTCATTCATCTCATTGCATTGCATCATCATAGATATATATGATATTATCTCATAGGGCACTTACACCATTACCATTGGTTCATGCCGCACGTGCACTATTCATGCGAACAAACGCCTTTGGTAATTGCTATGCCACGAACACTATAGAACTTGCTTATAATCGGTATCTGTGCAATTGCATCATATATGATCTGTAGACTTGTACTTGTATATTAATTTCATCAGGATGGATACGTAGGATTGTTAGTCATATATACATACCTCATTGCATCATGATTCATGCATAGCTTCTGGCTGTACTTCGCATGGTATATACTATCGTATCATAGACATTTATCATCACCGACATGTTTACATATTGTAATTCTTCTTGAGGATTTCAGTATTGATGAGATTTCTGGATTTTTGGGGAAAACCGCAAGAACTTTATTAACCTATTATCATTTTAAAAATAGAAATTTGCGGTTTTCTCGTGATATGATGTATGAGGCGTCCACTATGTGTTTTCTCGGATCTTGAGCTGTATCATATACCCGATTCGAGAAGAGGGATGCACCGTCTACGGGGACATGGTGAACCCGGTGCGGTACCTCGGGGCAAGAAGATCGCACAGATGGCGTTGAACCCGGCAGGGGAGCACTACCGACCGGTTATGTTTGACGCGGCAGATATTCAGAGGATACCGACGTAGTCATGAGATTTTATGATATGGGTCGAACCGGACTGACGGAGCCCGAGATATCGAGATATCGAGATATTGAGACATTGAGATATTGAGATATTGAGACATTGAGATATTGAGCTATATATATTTTGTGTCGATACTTGACATGGATTTTCTGTTGATTTCATTGATGATACTTCAGTTTATTACATAGAGGTTTTTCTAAGATAAGAACAAAGATTTTCTCATACCAGACTTGTTCAGGTTTCGTTTTGATTATGCATTCATGTTAGTACACTGTATCATATCGATATGCGTAGGTTGAGACGCATTTGCGTGCATGCTTACGATAGACTTATTAGATGTTACTTACTACTCACGAGATGGCAGCTCACCCCCGTTGTGCCACAGTATCTTGCAGGTCCGACCCGTTAACACAGTTGCGGCAGGCGCACTTCCTCATTTTGTTCCTTTTTTTTGGACTTGCGGCAATCCTCGTAGGTGGGTCGCGAGGATATTTTATCCCATCATGTATATTATTTGTATCTAGTATACTCCATCTACCCTTGTATATTTGACTAGACGGTGAGACTCGTGAAACTTGTATTTGTGGTGTTGGTGTCGATGCTCATTTGAGCCGACGTGGTGTTTCTCATTTCTTGTTTTCAGATGCTTATTTCGCACTTTTGATATACATATTGCATGTGGTTGTGATTCCTCCATTGGCGAAGAGCTAGCTCCCATTTAGGGATGTCTTTATTCATTATATAGATGTATTTTCATGTGTTGTACCCGTTTGGGGGCCAGTATTTACAAAGGAGACTCTGCCGAAATTTTCGGGAAAATATGATGTTGCTTTTAAATATTTAATGCCACTTATTTGTTAAAACCACTTGCTTTAAAACAAGTTTTCCTTCACTCTAATTGTTAAACGATTTAGTTTTCTGGGCTTTGGCTTACTTAAACTACGTTACGCCTTTAGACGTTTAGTAATTTAAGTGCCAGTCACGTTCCGTACCTTTGGGTCGTGACAAAGTTGGTATCAGAGCGATAGGTTTTACCTTTCTGAGTGTATGATGACCCTTGGTAGATGGAGTAGGTGACTTAAGCAGAGTGGCGTAGCGTGTGTATGTTCTGCGGCATACTTACGATACGGTTCTCCGCCTAAGTGACCTTAGGATATATATTTGCTTGTATTTCCTTCCTTGATTCCGGAAACCCTTTGATTCGATCGCAATGTTCATATCAATCCCGTTTCTTGTTCCAGCCACTATGCCGCCGGAGACTACGGGGGCCAGAGGGCTGCCGCCAGAGATGAGATTAGAGCAGGCTCGTTTGAGACGAGGACCGATCGGGGCGGTACGCCTACCCCTCAGGGACATAGTGATCTGCCTTCTCCAGGATGGATAGCTAGGCTGGAGTCGAGTATTTAGGACTTGTGAAAGATGGGTGGATTGTTAGTTGAGGTTAGCCGAGCTCCAAGGCCGATGATGTCCCTCCTACTGCAGGGACTGTGATTGTACCTGCTGCTCTGGCATTTGCTTCTGTTGTTACCGAGATTATTTCCATATCTTTAAAGGAGTTTTTAAGGCTGAAGCCTCCAGTTTTTACCGACGCAGATGCAGCAGAGGATCCGCAGACAATCCTCGACAGGATGTCTAGGATTCGTCGTTCACAGAGATGTTCTGACGAGGTATGGGTCGAGCTTGCGAGTTTTCATCTAGAGGATCTTGCTCAGATGTGGTGCAAGTCGGTCGAGAGAGACCGAGCTGCAGATCTACTTCCTATGACTTGGGATAAAATTCATAGCTGTACTTCTTGCTCGTTTCCTTCCGGAGAGCGTTCGAGATGTCCGAGCTTGTAGTTTTAAGTCTTTGCGCAAGACTCCAGGGATGACGGTGTCCGAGTACGACATATAGTTTACTCAGCGGTCTGATATGTTCATTACCTGGTGGACACTGAAGAGAAACAGATAAAGAGGTTCGTGTGGAGATTGGACATGCAGTTATTTCTTGCCATCTGCACCCAGCATTTTGACACGTATTCAGCCGCGATGGATGCAGCCTTACTGCTAGAGGAGCGCATTTCTGAGACTTCGGTCGTTTCTGGACCAAAGCGGATTTGTACCGGTATGCCAGCGGTTAGATAGACGCCATTGTGACAGGTATTCCTTCGGTGCTTTCTTCTGATGCGTATTTCTTTCTGGTGTCGTTTGAAACGGTATCCACATATTTTGTGTCGAAGTTGAGCCGATATTAATCCTTTCTAAATCAGTCGCTTGTTGTGATTTCTTCCATAGGCTAATCTTTGGTCGCTCGTTATGTTTCTCGTTCGTGTTTGTTTTGTTCGTACCGGAGATAGGGATTCTTCTGTCAATTTGATGCTTCTCGATATGTTTGACTTCGAAGTTCTTCTGAGCATGGATTGGCTAGCCACTTGTTATGTATTCGTGGACGGCCGTAAGAGGGCAGTCAGATTTAGTTTTCTGGGTGAGCCGGTTCTTGTTGTTCTGGGAGACTGTAGCACCACCCTTCCCAGTTTGAATTTTTCTCTTCGCGCTCCTCCGTTCTTGAGGAAAGGTTGTCAGGGATTCTTAGCATATGTTTGTGATGTTAGAGCCGTAGAGGTCCCGTTGGACCAGGTCCCGATAGTGAGAGAGTTTCCAGATGTCTTTCCTGACAAGTTGCTTGGTTTGTCGCCAGAGCGCGGTATTGAGTTCTGCTTTGACTTGATTTCCGGCACGGAGCCTTTTCCTATACCGCAATATCGGATGGATCCGGTGGAGCTTAAAGAACTGAAGGATCAGTTGCAAGATTTGTTGGATAAAGGGCGGGTTCGTCCGAGTGCATCACTTTGGGGAGCTCCTGTCCTGTTCGTCAAGAAGAAAGACGGCAGTTTGTGTTGATGCATTGATTATCGTCAGTTGAATCGGGTTACTGTGCGGAATAGATATTCCCTACCTCGCATCGACGATTTATTTGATTAGCTCCAGGGTGCGGGACATTTCTTGGAGATTGACTTGCGATCAGGTTACCATTAGTTGCGGGGTCGAGAGGATGATATTCCGAAGACTGTTTTTTGCACACGTTACGGGCATGACGAGTTCTTGGTGATGTCGTTCAACCTCACCAATGCCCCAGCAGCGTTTATGGACTTGATGAACCACATATTCAGGCTGTTTCTTGATCACTTATTATCGTGTTCGTTGATGACATTTTTATACACTTTTGGAGCCGAGTGGGGTCTGGGCAGTAATTGAGGATTTCGTTGCAGACTTTGAGGGAGTACCATCTATTTGCTAAATTATCCAAGTGTGTTTTCTGGTTGGATGATGTGACTTTTTGGGTCACGTAGTTACGAGAGATGGTATACGTATGGAACCGAAAAAGATCAAGGCCGTTCAGCACTGGCCCAGACCTGTATCAGTGACGGAGGTTCGCAACATTTTGGGTTTGGACGGATACTATTGATATTTCGTACAGGATTTCCCGCATATAGCTGTAGCGTTGATCAGATTGACCCGGAAGGGAGTTCCTTTTCTTTGGACCGAAGCATGTGAGCAGAGCTTTCAGCAGTCGAAGAATCGTTTGATTACGGCCCCAGTATTATCTTTGCCTTTAGGATCAGGCGGTTTTATTGGTTATTGCAATGCTTCTCGGCAGTTGAAGAAGCACGAGCAGAATTATTCCACGCATGACTTAGAAATGGCTGCAGTGGTTTTTACACTTAAGATTTGGAGACACTACTTATACAACGAGTCGTGCTAGATTTTTACGGACCACAAGAGCTTAAAGTACATCTTTTAGTAGCAAGATCTAAATTTGAGACAGTGCCGTTGGGCGGAGCTAGTGAAAGATTATGACTGCGAGATTCCTTATCATCCGGGCAAGGCGAATGTTGTGGCAGACGCTTTGAGTTGGAAGCCCGGAGGTAGCTTATCTTGTTTGAGTGCAGTTCAGAGACAGTCGACGGCAGATTAGCAGATACTATATGACAGCCGAGTACAGTTCGAGTTTACGTCGACCGAGGGACAACTTGTCTGTGTCCATGCACATCCACAGTTATTTGATCGTATCCGTGAGGCATAGTTTTCTAGTTACACATCATATTTCATATTATTGATACTATAGGCATTCATCAGTGCCGACATGTTCATGTTTTATGATGTGAGAGAAGTTTACTGATGTGAGGGAATAAAGAGAGATGCCACAGATTTTGTTTCGGGATGCTTGACTTGTCAGCAAGTCAAGGCCGAGCATCAAAGGCCATCAGAAGAATTACAACCTTTGCCTATTCCGGAGTAGAAATAAGACCAGATTTCTGTGGAATTTATTGTGGGTCTACCTAGGACCAGTCGAGAGTATGGCTCAATTTGAGTGATCGTAGACCGAATGACGAAAGCATCTCACCTTCTGCCAGTCAAGACCACTTTCGGATTCGTTCAGTATGCTCAGATATATGTTGATGAGATTATGCGACTATATAGAGTTCCGACTTGTATTGTGTCCGACTGAGGCACCCAGTTCACCAGCCGACTATGGCAGAAACTTCAGGAGGCTTTGGGCACCAGATTGAGTTTAGTGCAGTTTTCTATCCGCAGACCGACGGTCAATCAGAGCGGACCATTCAGATTCTTGAGGATATGCTCCGAGCTTGCATTCTAGATTTCGGTGGCAGTTAGGATCGTCACTTGCCCTTGATAGAGTTTTCCTATAATAACAGCTTTCAGGAGAAGATTCGGATGGCACCCTTCGAGGCGTTATATGGGAGGAGATGTTGATCGCCCGTTTGTTGGACATAGCTCAATGACAGTTGTATTTAGGGCCATAGATTATGCAGGAGACGATCGAAAAGATTTAGTGGATTCAGGATAGGTTGAGAGCGGCCCAGAGCAGGCAGAAATCTTATGTGGATGGACGTCGTCGCAAATTTGTATTCGCCGTTGGAGATCATGTTTTTCAGGAGGGTTTCTCCGATGAAGGGCGTGTTGAGATTCGAAAAGAAAGGGAAGCTTAGTCCCAGATATGTAGGTCCCTTAGAGATTCTCGAGCGAGTCGGCACAGTTTCTTATCGTTTGGCTCTTCTACCCAGCTTTCCAGATATGCACCCCGTGTTTCATGTATTGATACTCCGCAAGTACCTTCATGACCCCTCTCGCGCGATACAGCATCAGACGATCCGGCTGGAGCGCAATTTTTCTTTCACCAAGCTGCCGATGCAGGTGAAGAAACTGACGTCCGAGGTCATACCGTCCGTATAGGTTCTTTGACGCGGCCCGAGCGGCGAAAAAGGTCACGTGGGAAGCCGAGGACGAGATGTGGAAGAAATATTCCCATCTCTTCGAGGGTACGCGTAGTTAAATTTTAAATTTGGGGACCGAATTTCTTTAAGGGGGGAAGATTGTAACGTTCCGAAAAAAATCGTTTAGGTGAAATTTCCGATAATCGGTAAAATAACTGGTGTTTTCCGTAAAAACCAAGATATAATTATTTTTCAACATAAATTTAAATATACCTATTCTAGCTATGTAATTGCTAGTATTTGGTATTTAATTGGTCACTTATAAATTTCTAGCTTACTAAAATATTTTTCTTAATTAATTATTTTAAATATTATTTTTAAGCTTTCACTTATATATTTAAATTAGCGATAATTACAAATTGGAATGAGTTAATACAAATTATGTGAACCATGACAACTTCATAACAAGTTTATAATATGTTCTCATTTCTACTTTTGTCTCTATGGTTCTAGTTAGTTCTAGGATAAATTTAATAAGAAAATAAAATAAAATAATTAGAAATCGGGTATGGGGCATGTTGATTTGAGGTATGGGTAGCATGGCTTGAGCTTTGACATTTTCTCCCTCACCTCTTAGCCATTCTCGGCAGCAGCCCCTCCCCCCTCATTTTTTTTTCACCATTCTCACTTGCATTAAAAAAAAAAGAAAAAAAAGAAAAAAAGGAAAGTATTATATAATGGAGGTATGGGGGTATTTTGTTTACTTGTAATTTTCCCCACACACACACCTCACTTTCTTTCTCCTCTTCCATGTGCTGGCCGAGCCTTTCCCTGCAGATGGCAGCAGCCCCCTCTTCTCTCTCCATTCATCTTCTTTTCTTGTAAAAACTCCACACAAAAAAGTCACAAAAATCCACAAATTAAACCCTAAAATCCCAGCTAAAATCATCACAATTCTTTGTTCAAATCTAGCATGGATCTTGGAGCAAGGAAGCAATTTGGGAGGCTAAGTTAGCATGTTGGATCTCAAAAATTTTGAGGTATAATCTTAACCCTTTGGTTAATTGTTGGTTGATTTCTTAAATCAAGCTTATTTAGGTATTAATATGGTTTTGATTTCAAGTTTTGGAATTTCAAGAGAAGGTTTTGAACTAAAGTTAGGGTTTATGTCACTTGATCTTGTTGCAATGTGTAGTTTCACATCTCAAGACATGCAAAAACCTAATCTAGTTGCTAATTTGCTAATTGTTACTTTTAATTTGTCCTAATTATATATTCTTGCAAACTAATTTTTACGATTAGTGTAATTAGGTGAGATTAAAATTTAGTTAGGGTTTGTGTAGCTTAATTAAGTTATTAAATGAATATTGTGGCCACTAAATTTGTTAAAACAATTAGATTTGCACTAAAATGGTTAAGTGATCCTTACTAGATTTTTGGAATAAATCGATTTGAATTAAGTTTGAGCTTTTGATGATATACAACCTATTTCATATAATATTTAGTGTGTTGTGAACCCGCGATTGGTGCGATTAGGTTTTTGGTTTGGTAGTTGCTACGTATAGCGACCCTAGTTGTGGTTTGTGGCGTTGTCGCGAGCGCGTTTTGTGCACCAAGTGCGTGCGGGTTTAGTTAGTGCGCGTGGTTGACTTGTATTGTTTGTGTCCATAACTATTTATATATTTATTCTCTTATTTACTTGTGTACGTTTCTAGGATCGGGTGCAGAGGCGTCGGATGTGGCGCGGAAATGCCAGAGCTGAAATTGGATCAGATTAGCCGAGGTGTCCCGGTGAGTAGATGTACACATCTACGGGGGAATCATCTGGATGGTGCGAGGCGCCCGATAGTCAGGATTTCTAGTAGTGCTTGTATTTATATGCGTAGTCTCCTAGTCATTCATCTCATTGCATTGCATCATCATAGATATATATGATATTATCTTATAGGACACTTACACCATTACCATTGGTTCATGCCGCATGTGCACTATTCATGCGAACACACACGCCTTTGGTAATTTCTATGCCACGAACACTATAGAACAATTTCATCATATATGATCTGTAGACTTGTACTTGTATATTAATTTCATCAGGATGGATACGTAGGATTGTTAGTCATATATACATACCTCATTGCATCATGATTCATGCATAGCTTCTGGCCGTACTTCGCATGGTATATACTATCGTATCATAGACATTTATCATCACGACATGTTTACATATTGTAATTCTTCTCGAGGATTTCAGTATTGATGAGATTTCTGAATTTTTGGGGAAAACCGCAAGAACTTTATTAACCTATTATCATTTTAAAAATAGAAATTTGCGGTTTTCTTATGATATGATGTGTGAGGCGTCCACCATGTGTTTTCTCGGTTCTTGAGCTGTATCATATATCCGATTCGAGGAAGGGAATGCACCATCTACGGGGACATGGTGGACCCGGTGCGGTATCTCGGGGCAAGAAGATTGCACAGATAGCGTTGAGCCCGGCATGGGAGCACTACCGACCGGTTATGTTTGATGCGGCGGATATCTAGAGGATACCGACGTAGTCATGATATTTTATGATATGGGTCGATCCGGACCGATGGAGCCCGGGATATCGAGATATTGAGACATTGAGATATAGAGATATTGAGACATTGAGATATTGGGATATATATATTTTGTGTCGATGCTTGACACGGATTTTCTGTTGATTTCATTGATGATACTTCAGTTTATTACATAGAGGTTTTTCTAAGATAAGAATAAAGATTTTCTCATACCAGACTTGTTCAGGTTTCGTTTTGATTATGCATTCATGTTAGTACATCGTATCATATCGATATGCGTAGGTTGAGACGCATTTGCGTGCATGCTTACGATAGCCTTATTAGATGTTACTTACTACTCACGAGTTGGCAACTTATCCCCGTTGTGCCATAGTATCTTGCAGGTTCGACCCGTCAGCACAGTTACGGCGGGCACACTTCCTCATTTTGTTCCTTTTTCTTGGACTTGCGGTATTGCTCTTTGGTGGGCTGCGAGGTTATTTTATCCCATCATGTATATTATTTGTATCTAGTATACGCCATCTACCCTTATATATTTGACTAAACGGTGAGACTCGTGAAATTTGTATTAGATCATAAAAACGCAAATCGAACTCAAAGGACATCGAAACCTATCCTCTTCAAAGTCGGAAGGTGTTTATACCATCGGAATCAGCATAGCAAGGATTACTACTTGCCGTCTGCCACGTTCTAACGTTCTCTGTTTCTGAATTCTGGTTCTTCTTGCAGATCCTTAATACCATGGCTTCTTTATGCGATCGTCCGGTGAGGAGCAACGACACCATTCGTCTTATTGCTGATACATTCCATCACATCTTCTTGACCAGTAGTCCAGTCTCTTGTAACACAACATGTTGATAACGGAAATCTATGTCCTCTTATTGTGTGCTCACAACTAATCTTAGTCCAATCTTATTTATTATAAACTCCTGGAAGAGAATCCATCAAATCTTCTGCTAAAATCATTTATCCAGCCTGCCCGGAACTAGCACTCCTTTCTTAACCCAATTTCTCTTTAGTAACCACTATCATTCCTTTTTTTGATTTCCTCCTGAAAGTGTAGTCTTACGCGTCATCAAATCTTCAATATCAACTGTGAAGAACAACTGTCCACTAAAACTTCGCACCAATCCCCCGTTTCATAAATCTCCAATATCAACCACTTAAGGAACGTATCTGCATAGTTACGTGAATTGCAAGTCATACTTGGTTATGACCAAACTCGGAGTCTTACAAACTCGGAAACACGAATCCGTCAACTTTAATACTCTGTAGAAGAATCTAGCTAATCTCACCTTCGAAGACTCGTCCCAATTCGTCAGAGGAAAACTTACTGCATGATCTCTTTCTCGAGCGACTTGCATCAAGTCTGAGCAAGATCCATCTATAGAAGTACATCAATTTCACTGATCTCATATCGGAGCGCCACAACGGATTAAAAATCCTAACCATCCCATATCTGAACGGCTATGAATCCTGCTGATCCATTTACATTGGTAACATCGTCAACCTTTACTTCTTGAACTCGGGAAGCAACATCTCGATAATCTCAGCAATGATTGGTACCGCTGTCTGAACAGTATACAACACCATGATCTTCGGAGAGGGGAAACATTACATCTCAAGTCCGACTGATCTCTAGCAACGACTCCACCATCTGGTGCGGATCCCGAAGAAACTCACTTCAATATTAGAACTCGATCAAATATAAATAAACGACGTGTCTCTATATCACCGGAAAGTCACCTTGGTCAGTCCTTGTCCCCGACCAGTCTGCTCTGACCGTATCTCTAACTGCAGCCCTCTCGGCTCCCATAAACATGGTGACCGAAACAATCAACATGCATTGACGAAGATAGATCAACGGAATGAATAGAAGGAAGATCTCAAGATATAAATCCTAAGATAACTAAGGCGGAGTATTATATCGTAAATATGCCGCGGAACATATGTACGGTACGTCACTCTGCTAAGTATCTACTCCATCAACAAAGCTCATCCTATATAACGAAACTTCGGGTATAAGATCCCCAAAGTCAAGTCTAAGTCCTATAAGGTAAATCCAGGTAATAAAAGCACATGCCTAGATCCCCTATAGCCAACCTAGACTCGAGCAAATGTTAAATCAAACGCTCTGATACCAACTTTGTCACGGCCCAAATGTGGCACGTGACCGACGCTTAAATCATGTGACATATAAAGATATCGACGCGGTTCAAGTAAGCCGAAGCCTGGAATCTAAACCCTTTTGAAAATATTGGAGGTGAGTTTAAAATAGTCATCACATGGAATCAGTTTAAATAAGATTTAAATTTAACTAAGTGTATTTAAAAACCATCTATGACGTTTTGAAATTCGATAGCACCTCCTTTGCATTTTTGTATAACCCGATACACATAATAATACAATAGCATCCCAACGGGAGCCAGCTTCCACGTCCAAAAGACGGAGCAACCAAACAATCTATATCAGAAGTTGACTCCAAAGTGTGCGATCTCACAATGTCTAAATCTCTCTTCTAAGTCTCAATATACCATTTCTAAGTTGATGGAGTTTTCACTAGATACAAGAATATATGAAAAATCAAGAGTGAGTATGATACAACAGTAACCCACTTACCAATTAATCACCGAAAGGAATGTGTACCCAAGCCGCTGATAATCCAAGCGGTAAAACCTACAAGAAACTGTGGCACATCGGGGATGAGTTGCCAACTCAGTGAATAAAAGTACATCTAGAGGTAGAAATTGAAATGCACGACGATACCTAGGTCATAAATATAGTACTACCATAATCTATACTATATACTATATGATATGCGTATGTATCATAATGCAACAGTAACTGTCATGCAACCCCAAGTAGAATATATATATATATATAGGTACTCTCCCCCGGATCAGTCCTAATCGAATCCAATAAATGAAATCTAACTGTGTACCTCATGATAACAATACAACAACAACAACAACTGAGCCTTTTATCCCAAGCATATGGAGTAGGCTACATGAACCAACATGAAAATCACGTCGGGTCCAGCACATGAATCCTCCGCCTCCACTCACTCCTATCGAACAATATACTTTCATCTAGTCCTTTGGCAACCATATCGTTTCGTATCACCTCCATCCATGTTTTCTTCTGTCTTCCTTTTGCCTTTTTGCCATTGCCCATATCTAGAGTATCTATTCGTTGAACCGGTGCTTCCATAGGTCTGCATTACACATGACCAAACCATCTTAACCGGTTTTCCCGCATCTTCTCCTCCACAGGTGCTACACCAACTTTTGCACGAATATCCTCATTTTGCACCTTATCTTTTCTAGTATTACCGCACATCCAACGAAGCATGCGCATCTCCGCTACGTGCATCTTTTGTGTATGATGCTTCTTAGGAGCCCAGCATTCTGTACCATATAATAAGGCGGGCCGAATAGCGCTCCGATAAAACTTCCCTTTCAATTTTAACGGAAAGTTACGATCATACAAAATCCATGTTGCACTCCTCCATTTCAACCAACCAGCTTGGATCCTTTGATTAACATTACTATCGATCTCCCCATTCTTTTGGATGATGGAACCTAGATATCTAAACTGGTCGCTCGGTGATATCTTTTGCCCTTCCAATGTTATACCAATATGGTTTTGACTTCTCTGGTTACTAAATTTGCAATGCATATATGCTGTCTTGGACCTGCTCAATCTGAATCCCCGAGATTCCAATGTTTGCCTCCATAATTCCAATTTGGCATTAACCCCTACTTTCGTCTCATTTACTAGAACAATATCATCAGCGAATAGCATACACCAAGGTACCTCATCTTGGATAGTTCTAGTAAGTTCATCCATCACGATGGTAAACAGGAATGGACTTAACACAGATCCTTGATGTAAACCAATTGTAATCGGAAAATCACTCGTTAAGCCACCGCAGGTTCTGACATTTGCCACTACTCCATCATACATATCTTTAATTATGTTAATATACTTGACGGGGACCCCCTTCTTCATCATTGTCCCCCATAATACCTCTCTAGGTATCTTGTCGTACGCTTTTTCTAAATCAATAAATATCATATGCAAATCTTTCTCCTCTCTCGAAAACGCTCGACAAGTTGACGAAGCAAATGAATAGCCTCTGTCGTCGATCGTCCAGGCATGAACCCAAACTGGTTCTCTGTTATCTTAATATCCTTCCTTAGCCTGTGTTCAATCATTCTCTCCCAAAGTTTCATAGTGTGACACATAAGTTTTATTCCACGGTAGTTTGAGCAACTTTGAATGTCACCCTTGTTCTTGTAGATAGGTACAAGGATACTTTTCCTCCATTCATTTGGCATCTTTTTTGTCTGCCAAATCTTATTAAACAGATCTGTCAGCCATTTAACGCCTATTTCTCCTAAGCATCTCCAAATCTCGATAGGAATCCCGTCAGGACCAACCGCTTTTCTTAAACTCATTCTGTTCAAAGCTTCTTAGTCTTATTTTATGCATGAAATCACGGTTTATATCTTGAGATTGAATGACAAGTCCATCCAAATTCTTAGTAAAGCTCTCATTGAACATCGAAATCAAAAATCTATCGTGTCCAGCATCGACACGTAAATGCAGTACTGTCGACACCATCTCAACAGATGATCGCCACCCGATATCCCTAGCCCCAGTCGGTATCCTCTGGATATTCGCCGTGCCCATCGAACCCCGGTCAGTATCCCCTGGATATCTGCCGTGTGTAAGTGCACGGCGGCGCCCCGGCCGTCTGAACGAGGCCAAAATGCGGAATATGAAACTTTTGTATAAACTAGAACCGGCACCACCGCGCACAAAAATCCTGGATCGGGCCATTAATCTAATCCTAGCTAACTAGAGAAGGGGTAGAGAGATATACCGAGCGATCCGAGTCCTTCGGTCTTCTCGTCGTCGTCCCGATCTCCCTGCGGAATCTTCGGTCTTCACCTCCTCGCCGGAAGGGCACCACATCGCCGGGTTCTTTTTTACGGGCTCCCACCTCTGGACCGAGGCAACTCGGGCACGAAGTTGGCGAGCCGACGTGCCTAAGGATTGCTATAGAATAAGTGTAGTGCTCTATGTCTCTATGGGGTAAAGGAAGTTGCCTTTTGGTGGAGGAACGAGTTGAAAGCATTTTGAGATGAACTTGGGGATTTTTTGCAAAGCCAAAAGAACAAAAATCCCACCTCTAAAATTTAGGACAACCGCCATCTCTATTGTGGCCGGCCTCTTGTATTGAAGGGAGAGGGAAAAATACCAAGGGTGTGTGTGTGTATCAATCATACAAGAGAGAGTGTGAAATGATGATGAGAAGAAATGATCACCAACCAAATCCAACACTCCACCAACTTAATCATAACCCATCACCATCAAGCAAAGTCAAGCAATGATGATCAAAGGAAGTCAAGGTCAAACAAGAGCTATCATGAAGCAACAATATGCAAAGACCACCCTCCACAATGCTAATTTGCATAATTGCAAATAAGCCCTCCTCCACCAATTTTCAACCAAGGAAAGATACAAAGGAAAATGGCCGAAACGGAAAGCAAACTGGAAACTTCAAAAAACTGATACCGTAATAAATTACAGGAAAACCCCGCTACTGTATATACATACCGGAATATAAATGCAATGAGACAAAATCTACACTGTACAATACTAGGATCCGGCTTAAACCAAAGCCCGTTAGTATTATCCGTCCGATCATGATCCGTGCAATACCGCACGTATCTGATCGAACCCTGCCATATCTCCATGCGGCCTCTACAGCGTTTCGTCGGAAACTTGAGTAACTGTCTGTGGGGGACTCTAAAGACTCGTTAATACTATGGCTGTGGATTTAACCACTAGCACGTCAGAGGTATTAGCCATACGTAACGGGCTACCAGCTATTGACCAAAAGGGACGTCGATGAGCGAACTCATCCTGACACCCTACTGAGCTTGTCAGTGACAATATCCGTACAGTCCGGTCCGTTCTTCTATGAGCATCGCATGGCGGGCCTAGAGGGTTGGTAAAAGTCAGACCCCCAAAGGGGTACAAGTCGTGTCGGAGTGTAGCCCAGAACACCCTGAGATACTACTGGAATACCTACCAGTAAATCTCCTGCCTTGGCCAAGGACTTTGTGTAATGGCTCTCCTAGACACAGCGCGACCTCACCCCCAATACCGGGAGAGACGAACCCCTGCAGATCCGCTCATTGCTTCCATGTGGCTCGGGACTGTACCCAACTAAAACCTGTTTGCACGTCTCCTTTGAGCGTGGTAGGGTAGTAATCAAAGTACAGTGGGAACTCACACGAGACAAATGACGATCTCAGGTCGATGAACTAACCTGTGCACATGTCACCAGGGAACCGCTATCTGACGTCAGGTATAAGACCAACCAGCATGTTCCCGGCGAGTCCTGTCCGGTGTACTCATAACCCAATGAGCACCTGTATACATCTTAGGTGAACCAACTGACACCAGTGGCTTGTGAGACCGGCCATCACCCCTCGTCGGGGTCTCGACTGTATACACTAGTCTACTTTGGAGTATCGATACCCTGTCTCGAAACTCCCACGACTAGGGACCTTTTAAGGATGTGCTTATAGACCCCAGCTCCCACGTATATGATCGCCCTCATACTGCTGGCAGTCAAGCAAGAATCCTAGGGGCTCTATCAACGTGCAATAGTGACCTGTAAGGTTACCTAAAGCAGTACACGATGATAAAGATAAACCAGATAGCATACTATCATCTTGAGTAAGACTGTCCTACCGGTATAGGTCCTCCCTCAATCATTGCAATCACGTGCCTGTGATCTAATAATTGACTCTGAGGGCACTATCTCCAACAATTTCCCACTTGCACTCAAGGCTAATTATTGCGATGTCGCATACTCACAGCCCGTGTGATACCGAACACCCAACTCCTCTACTAGTCAGTCTCACAAAACCCGTTTGCGAAACTATTGCGTTCGAGGAATAGCCTCAGTGAGTGGATCCGCTTTGATGTTTCTTTCTATGTCTCTCTATATCTCAAGTTCGCGGAGAAAGCCATCTCCCGAAATGAGCAATACCCGTCTTAGAATGTGTCTGGATGTCTGATGGGACCTAGCTCATAAATGAACTCCAAATCCGAACTTCTTAGACTGTATCGTCAACCGAAACCAATCAGTATCCTGCGCCATGCCTCCCTCAGTATCTGCTTGGATCACCTGTCCAAAATACTGCCCCTCGTCAGAGGGAAAACAATAACTCTGACAGTCACTCTGTCATCCAGGTCAGCTTGGAAGCCTGGAATGATAACCGTCTCCCGAACGAGGCTGTCGTTATCATATCTCTAGAACATCCTCTTATGTTCTAAAATTGCTTCCGAATGTTTCTCCAGGATTGGATCAATATTAACTTACTGCAGCTCGTGCAAAAACAACATCTGATGTAGTACTTGATATCTCATGATTGACTCAATTGCCTAAGCAAGTGATCTGCCAATCATGCACATCCCTATCTACTTTAGTCTGTAAGACACCTTTAGAGAGGGTGACTCCATCACCTGCAGGTACACTACCGTGCCAGGAGTCGTCCATTCTAAATACTCATAGAATGCTGTCTAAGTACCCAGATTGGGAAACTACCCAAATCTAGATCTAAAACCATAGATCCAGTAACCAGAATGTCTGATATAATATCCAAGTCTCATGTGGAGAAACCACTGTGTGACAACCAAAGTATAACCGACCGTAGTATAGGAATTTAACTTCCTACTCTGTGTATGTCATCCAAATACCAGGACATCACACCCTACTACCTTCTCAACAGATCCATCCCCTATTCTGATGAAGTCAAACCTATGACTGTCACATCAGAAATAGATGATCTATCTACGCTATATCTGCTTTAGTTTATAAATAGACATAAGCCACCTGTCCACCAATGCTTCCGCTGCTCCCACTGATCACGACAACCCTCTGGCAGAATCATATAGACGTACACTTCTAAAGCTAGTTTAGAACGACGCTATACTCATCCTCCTGCCGGGTCTCACAGTCTGGAACAACAGCAATGGCAAGTCTGGGTAAACAAGAACCTCCCTGTCACCGTCTTTGAGCATACCGAAGTACCTCTCGAGTGCCTGAGGTTACCCACCATATCTGCAGAGTGGCCAATGGAATGCCAAACCAGATTGAATCTTTAGGTTCTTATCAAATTTTCAGTAATCGTTTGTGGTTCTGGAATCACTTCCAGTTCTACCATACTCCCACTTCTGTTTTCTGAAAAAATCCATTTTTATTAAAACTGTGGTGAGTCAAGAACAATATCACTATTGATCTTCCAGATGGTAGAAAGTCAACCCCCGTCATAGCCTGGGTCAACCCACAAACAGCCATTACAGAAACATGCCTTGAGTTTTCCGGAGTCTGGTTTTAAGCATAAGCCGGACAACTCCCCGTACCTTAACATCGTTAAGATATGAACTGATCTATATCCAATATAGAAACAGAGGCACTGATTTAATTGAACCAGATTCAAATCATGCAACTGTCTTCAGTGTATGTCAACTAAATGGAGAGAGGCCGATCAGCGTTACTCAACTTAGGAATGCTTCCAATTATGAGTAACCCGAAAGAGAAGCAAGTTCTCTTAATCATTACTATCACCTGAATACTATACACAAGTATCTGCATCTTCGATCACCTTGAAGAATCCTGATACTTGCAATACCTGGTTCTCTACTTTACTCTTATACCTATAACTTCTCAAAACTCAGACCTTGTGTTTCTACGAAACACCTGTCTAAAAACTAGAGAAGTCATAAGTAAACCGAATATAGTACGAGGACCATCCCCTCTGTCCTCATGGACACTGGACAACATACAATACTCTGTATAAGTCCCCTGAGTCTAATAACTCAATCCCTGTGTGTCATAGGTTGAAAACTGTACTTATGGTTAAGAAGAATTACACCGCTGTTTAATGCTCCTTACCTAACCAACAACTGATATAGGTAAATGTCATCGACATAATTTCAAAAAAGGTATATCTCACTCTATAAAAATAGACGTACAGATATATCAATTTGAAATTGGTGCATTAAAACGGATATTCAAAACTAAATATTTGCCATTCGGCAAACAACCCAGGTGACTTCCTCAAATACCACCAATTGCAACGAATTCCGATATAATGAGGATAATCACCTAATTCCCAATAGCTTACTCCTACTCATCATCTGTAAAACCATACAGATGTGAGAATCATACCTGGTAAATACATACCTTGGAGTAAGGACTAATTGGGAAATCAGTTTTCTTTTAACAGTACACAGTGAAACTGAAATATTGAAATGTTTCGTAGGGGTATCCGGGTATTCCTAGTAATGCCTCTTCCATTATCAGATTCACAACTATAACCGTATATTTCTTTGCCACCTCTCCAAATCCCTTTATATGTCTTTAGTCGTTACCTTCTGTACACCCCTTTAGGCCAAATGGTTTTCTTCCTTCCCTACTTTTCGGCACCAGCCTATGGTTTGGAAGAAGACTATCCAATAAGCATAATGGGTGTACTGTCCTAATCCTAGGAACACTCGCAATGCGAGAGAAGGTGAAGATAAAAGACAACTGAATAAACCTTATTCCTATTTCTTCTGAACCAGAATCCATCTCCGAACTGGAACAAGTTCCTTTCGAGTTCGTATATAACCATACGATGGAATATCCAATAAACTGTGGATCTTCGTAATGTGTCAACCAAGTCAACCTAGTCAACCTTCACCACTTCCATATGTTGATACCACTCTTTCGAGTCCTTCTGACACTCCTAGGCCGATGTCCATTGCTGAGCACATTGCTCAATCTCGCAGCCGATCTTTCACCCCTCTCCACACATCTAGTTCTAGGGATCCACAAGATTATTCATATTTTTATCCACATGTAGACCCTACCCCTGTCCTACCACCCACTTCCTACCAGTCCTACCCGACCTTACCACCTTCACTAGACATTGATTCTACACAGTCTGTTGGGAGTTTTGCATATCCACACAATTTCGAATCTTTTCCCGAAACCCCCTTACCACCAAAGTCTAGTTTGGAAGAGGCGTTGGAGGCGTATATCGCAGCAACAAACAAAATGGTTAGGAATGTGGAAGCGTCCGTGGCCGCCCTTATGCAACCTGCCGAACCGGTAGCTAGTTTCCCGCTAGCACCAAATTTTTCAATGTATGAGGAGGCGGTTGGACAGAATGAGAATGAGAGAGGATTTCCAAATCACACCTACCCTTACCCAATTGAAGCCCACAACTCCTGTTTTCCATCGATTGCCCTAAATAGTTCACCTGTTGAAAATAAAAATGAGTTGTGTGATTTTGTAGTGTTTGATTTGCCAGATTGTGAGGAACCCCTTTCGAGTGAAACCGCACCTAATCCTTTCGATCTTTACACCTCCACTCTAGAACCTAAATCGATAGATATCCATGCTTATAATGAGGTGTCTAAAGAAATTGATTTTCACTTGATTGAGGATATAGACGCCGGGAATATTTCGGATGATGAACCTGTCGATTTACTTGAGATTTTATGTTCAAATCTTCATCCCGAGTTATTAAATGTTTCTCCCGAATCTCATATGCGTCTAGATTTTGATGATAATGGCATGGATGAATTAAATATTGAGGATAGTATTGAGGAGAGTCTTGAGGATAATATTGAGGATGAATAATTTTTATTTGATGTGTCTGATTTTCCAATTCATCCTCCTAAACCTTTGACTGCTATATCACCCTCCCTCCTTCCCATCGTTCCGACCCCGCTTGAAGACTGTGAGCTTGAAACCTTTTCCTTTGAATCTGACACAATTCTCACAGACGATAACACCTACGAGTGTTTCACCTTTTCGGACGATGTTGATGACTCACCGCCCGAGTTTGAGTCCTTTACATTTTCAGATGAGCCATCAGACTCGGTTGATTATACTAGTTTCGAACCATTAATGGAATCTTTCAAGTTCGAAACAGTTTACTACGGTGAGAAAGATACTATCCCTAATTCACTCCCTTTCGTCTTTCCCATTGTTCCGACCGAACAAGTGAACGTTACGCTTTCATCTACTATACCAAGTTCGGCGTACCCATGTTTTCTTGCGAATCTTAAGGGATTTGACCCCATTGCACGACGAGTTGATAGGTTAGCGCAATCGCTTTTAACATATCGGTCATCACATATTGCGCTAATTTATTCACTCAAATTACACCCTCAAGATCGTACTCCACTTCCTTCTTCTTTTCGCCATTCTTCTCCCCCACCGAGACCATATTCTACCATTCTTCTTTCCACACGGTCTCGCGTGCTTTTCATCTCTTTCATCTCCACCCCATTCTTGCACCGACTATACCCTTACCATGATAAGATTTTTGAATGGTTGGTGCTAACCTTTGGCTTGTGTAAGGCCAAGCTTAAGTTTGGGGGGGACCTTTGTATATATGTACATATATTTTTTGTTTTCTTTTATAAAAAAATAAAAAAAAATTTCAAAACAAATAAAAAAATAAAAAAAATTATAAATAAATAATCAGGGGAGTGCCGACATTTTGACCCTCTTGGTTTAGTATGACAGTGAGGACACTGTCAAGTTCAAGTTTGGGGGTATGCTCGGTACATCTTCTTCCTTCGCATTCATTTGTACATATTTTTGCGTTTGCATATTTATTTGAAAACCCATAAAAATTTGAAAAATTTCAAAAATTATAAAAATATTGTATTCAATTTTGGCCATATTTGATTTGAGTTTGACAGATAGGTTAACTGGCTAGGAACAACTAGATTTTAGACTTAGTAAATTAAAAACCCTAAAAATAACCTTTCTTAAAGTTTAACGGTAGAAAGTATATGCCTTGTAGTTTATTTAGAAATAGGCAAATTTTGGGTTGACTTCTTGGGCTAAGTGGAAACAAGGGAAAAGTATTGATGTTCTTATTAGAGTATAAGTTTGAAAAATAATTCCTAGCTTAAGTCTAGATTCTGAAAACGTATACCCTACAACTTGCACAATCACGCACCTTGAAACTTGGAATAGTAGAAGAGACCTTGAAATGCTCCTGTCTAAAGTCCTTAGTACAATGAAAAAAAAAGTGAATAAAGGAAAAAAATGGACACTGGTTTTTGTGATTACTTAAGGCTGTAAAAATAGAAAAATATTTAGCGAGGGTGCTTCATCACCTAGTGCCTTAGACCAACTGGTTTGGGAGTCACTGCTAAAAGCCTTGGGTGTTGCAAAACTAGGAAGTACGCTTTAAAGTGCTAACGCATCTTGTAATCGGTTGTTGGTACCTCAAGAAGTATTTACAGTCGCATGAAGGATGTGTAAGCAAATTTCATTTAAAAATTCACTAATCAATATGTGCTTTGGACAATGGACGAGAGTACGATTGCTTGATTTGAATTTCCAAGTGTAGGGGTGATCTATACACACACGTGGGGGTACGTGATTGGAGTTTAGATGAAAGAAAGGAATGAAGAATAGAACTTGTATCTTTAGTAGAGTTGATAGAAATTCCTAAGTGGAGATGGAAACCTAGAAGGAAAACTTAAGAGATGCCGAAGGCTAAGTAAGTCTATAAAACATATATAATCTTAAGTTAAATGATGAGGAAGTGTGAAGAATATGGGTGGATAATTTGCGAGTCAAAAGATAATAGAATTCCTTGTTAGAAAACCTAATTGGAGAACAAAAGTCAATGGGCCGAGTTGATAGGATTTTGTGGGTGTAATCCGCTGAAAACCCTCAGGAGACAACACTCCTCCTACTAGGGACACCTAGAGGTTTAACGGCTTGTTGCACGAGCTCAGTGCAATCGCGTTTCCCTGCGAAAGTGTGGTTAGGATTTTAGTGAATAAAAATAAGTTTGCTCGAGGACGAGCAAAAGATAAGTTTGGGGGTATTTGTTCACACCATAATATTGTATTATTATATTCCCCAGTCTTATTCTTTTTATAAATAAACGGGTGCTTTTGACGCATGTCTGCTACATGTTACAGGTTACAGGTTCTTGGACAGGAAGCAGTGAAAACGATGAAAAGACGATGCAAAAGTGGATTTTGACCGACAAACAGAGAATCTTGATCAAGCCTACATAAAGAACAATTCACAAAGCAAGATTCAAGACATCGACTCAAAGCGAACGGTTAAAAATCCATTGCAAATTGTTCACTGAAAATCTGGAACCAACCTAGAAGCCCAAATGGAAAAAGATATATAGATACAGGAAGCCCAAAATGACCAGAAGCTGCAGCCCAAAATTCAAAGCCCAATCTTCTTAGTTGACCGCGGAACCGCGGCCAAACAGGGCCTTGGGCCGCGGTTCCGCGGTGGAGTGGAGCAGTTAGAGAATAAAATTTTTACCATAATTCTTTATGTCTTTGACCGGTCTTCCTAAGGGCTATTTTTGTAATTGTAGACATGCGAATCAGATGTAACCCTAGGGTTTCCTATTCTTTATAAATAGGAACTCTAATCATTGTAACTCTTCATGCCTCCCTTTAATGAATAAAATTTAGAAATCTTTTGGAGAGCATCGGTGCCTCTCTTCAATTCAGAAATCCAGATCTGACAACCCTGCTTTGATGTTTGGAGAGAGCCATCTGTAAGTAATTTATTTTCTTGCCTTAGTGTAGATTTAAATTCCTTGCCCTGGGTAAATTTATTTTCCTGCCCTAGTTATAACTTTTAATTAATTGCCCTAGGATAATTTAGATTTTTTAGATTTAATAATCTGTCCGAACACCTTTCGGAATTAACTCGTAAAAACGAATCGGAAATTCACAACATCCCTGTGGACCGACCCGTACTCACCGGCTAGCTGCAAAGCGACGCCGTTCTTGATTGCGGTTACAAATATTTTTGATCTATCTTCTAGAAAGCGCAAGCACGCTAAATAAATCATTTCAATCAAATGGCGCCGTTGCCGGGGATGGCGTAGAACTTTCCTTTTCGCAATTTCGGGTTAATCACAAAAAAAAAAAAATTCATAAAAATCTAAAAAATCCAAAAAATATAAAAATATATATATTTTGTTATTTTTGGAAGGGATACTTTGTTGTTTTAATTTTGCAGGATTTACAAAGACGATCTGAAAATTTCCAGAAGGCGAAACAAAAATCAGAAGATCGAAACAGAAGGGGAATCAAATAACAGAACAGTGAAAAAATTTTGGAGACCCAATTCCCCCAACCCGCCGCGATTCCGCAGCCAAAACCCACCTTAGGCCGCGGAACCGCGGCCTTCTAGTGGAATCAGAGCGTCAAATTTTTTTTTGGGGATTCGTGCTGATTAGTCTGCCGCGAAAACGCGGCAATAACGCGTTTATACCGCAGAACCGCGCTCTTTTGGTGAGATCATCCTACGAAATTTGCATTGTAAGCTCTCTGTTATTTCTCCTCTGTAAATTTTAATATATTTTCTGAATAATGCCTGCAAGATTTTGTGTGCTTTAAAAATATATTATCTTCCATATAACAAGTCTTGTGCAGGATTTTTGGGCCCCGCTAAAAATTGAAATTGATTGCAAGTAATCTTTTTTGTTGCATATCTTTTCTCGAATATCTTTTTGCAACAATTTTTTCCAAATAAAGATTCTTGTGATATGCTTCAAATAATAACCAATTGCAAGTAATATTTTGCTGTTGCATATCTTTTCTATAAAATATTTTGCTGTTGCATATCTTTTCTCTAAAATCTTTTTGCAACAAAATTTTTCCAAATAAAGAGAAAGAAAAAAATCAATGAAAAATGAAAATAAAAAGGACAAATATTTTATAGAACTTGCAAAATTTTTTAGCCCCAAATAAATCCTTGCACCATCCAACCTTCCTTCTTGTCACTTTTCTTCTTCTAACATGGGTACCCCACACAATAAATCATTAGCCGAACTTTGGTATCCCGAACCTAATTTTGCGTCATATGTCAATGTGTTCGGTCAATTTAAAGACGATCCTTCCATGCCTAAAAAATCTTTGAAAGATCACATAGAGGAGTCTAGGAGAAACAGTTTGACTTTTCAACCCACTTTGTGTCAACCAAGTCAACCTTCACCACTTCCATATGTTGATACCACTCTTTCGAGTCCTTCTGACACTCCTAGGCCGATGTCCATTGCTGAGCACATTGCTCAATCTCGCAGCCGATCTTTCACCCCTCTCCACACATCTAGTTCTAGGGATCCACAAGATTATTCACATTTTTATCCACATGTAGACCCTACCCCTGTCCTACCACCCACTTCCTACCAGTCCTACCCGACCTTACCACCTTCACTAGACATTGATTCTACACAGTCTGTTGGGAGTTTTGCATATCCACACAATTTCGAATCTTTTCCCGAAACCCCCTTACCACCAAAGTCTAGTTTGGAAGAGGCGTTGGAGGCGTATATCGCAGCAACAAACAAAATGGTTAGGAATGTGGAAGCGTCCGTGGCCGCTCTTATGCAACCTGCCGAACCGGTAGCTAGTTTCCCGCTAGCACCAAATTTTTCAATGTATGAGGAGGCGGTTGGACAGAATGAGAATGAGAGAGGATTTCCAAATCACACCTACCCTTACCCAATTGAAGCCCACAACTCCTGTTTTCCATCGATTGCCCTAAATAGTTCACCTGTTGAAAATAAAAATGAGTTGTGTGATTTTGTAGTGTTTGATTTGCCAGATTGTGAGGAACCCCTTTCGAGTGAAACCGCACCTAATCCTTTCGATCTTTACACCTCCACTCTAGAACCTAAATCGATAGATATCCATGCTTATGATGAGGTGTCTAAAGAAATTGATTTTCACTTGATTGAGGATATAGACGCCGGGAATATTTCGGATGATGAACCTGTCGATTTACTTGAGATTTTATGTTCAAATCTTCATCCCGAGTTATTAAATGTTTCTCCCGAATCTCATATGCGTCTAGATTTTGATGATAATGGCATGGATGAATTAAATATTGAGGATAGTATTGAGGAGAGTCTTGAGGATAATATTGAGGATGAATAATTTTTATTTGATGTGTCTGATTTTCCAATTCATCCTCCTAAACCTTTGACTGCTATATCACCCTCCCTCCTTCCCATCGTTCCGACCCCGCTTGAAGACTGTGAGCTTGAAACCTTTTCCTTTGAATCTGACACAATTCTCACAGACGATAACACCTACGAGTGTTTCACCTTTTCGGACGATGTTGATGACTCACCGCCCGAGTTTGAGTCCTTTACATTTTCAGATGAGCCATCAGACTCGGTTGATTATACTAGTTTCGAACCATTAATGGAATCTTTCAAGTTCGAAACAGTTTACTACGGTGAGAAAGATACTATCCCTAATTCACTCCCTTTCGTCTTTCCCATTGTTCCGACCGAACAAGTGAACGTTACGCTTTCATCTACTATACCAAGTTCGGCGTACCCATGTTTTCTTGCGAATCTTAAGGGATTTGACCCCATTGCACGACGAGTTGATAGGTTATCGCTTTTAACATATCGGTCATCACATATTGCGCTAATTTATTCACTCAAATTACACCCTCAAGATCGTACTCCACTTCCTTCTTCTTTTCGCCATTCTTCTCCCCCACCGAGACCATATTCTACCATTCTTCTTTCCACACGGTCTCGCGTGCTTTTCATCTCTTTCATCTCCACCCCATTCTTGCACCGACTATACCCTTACCATGATAAGATTTTTGAATGGTTGGTGCTAACCTTTGGCTTGTGTAAGGCCAAGCTTAAGTTTGGGGGGGACCTTTGTATATATGTACATATATTTTTTGTTTTCTTTTATAAAAAAATAAAAAAAAATTTCAAAACAAATAAAAAAATAAAAAAAATTATAAATAAATAATCAGGGGAGTGCCGACATTTTGACCCTCTTGGTTTAGTATGACAGTGAGGACACTGTCAAGTTCAAGTTTGGGGGTATGCTCGGTACATCTTCTTCCTTCGCATTCATTTGTACATATTTTTGCGTTTGCATATTTATTTGAAAACCCATAAAAATTTGAAAAATTTCAAAAATTATAAAAATATTGTATTCAATTTTGGCCATATTTGATTTGAGTTTGACAGATAGGTTAACTGGCTAGGAACAACTAGATTTTAGACTTAGTAAATTAAAAACCCTAAAAATAACCTTTCTTAAAGTTTAACGGTAGAAAGTATATGCCTTGTAGTTTATTTAGAAATAGACAAATTTTGGGTTGACTTCTTGGGCTAAGTGGAAACAAGGGAAAAGTATTGATGTTCTTATTAGAGTATAAGTTTGAAAAATAATTCCTAGCTTAAGTCTAGATTCTGAAAACGTATACCCTACAACTTGCACAATCACGCACCTTGAAACTTGGAATAGTAGAAGAGACCTTGAAATGCTCCTGTCTAAAGTCCTTAGTACAATGAAAAAAAAGTGAATAAAGGAAAAAAATGGACACTGGTTTTTGTGATTACTTAAGGCTGTAAAAATAGAAAAATATTTAGCGAGGGTGCTTCATCACCTAGTGCCTTAGACCAACTGGTTTGGGAGTCACTGCTAAAAGCCTTGGGTGTTGCAAAACTAGGAAGTACGCTTTAAAGTGCTAACGCATCTTGTAATCGGTTGTTGGTACCTCAAGAAGTATTTACAGTCGCATGAAGGATGTGTAAGCAAATTTCATTTAAAAATTCACTAATCAATATGTGCTTTGGACAATGGACGAGAGTACGATTGCTTGATTTGAATTTCCAAGTGTAGGGGTGATCTATACACACACGTGGGGGTACGTGATTGGAGTTTAGATGAAAGAAAGGAATGAAGAATAGAACTTGTATCTTTAGTAGAGTTGATAGAAATTCCTAAGTGGAGATGGAAACCTAGAAGGAAAACTTAAGAGATGCCGAAGGCTAAGTAAGTCTATAAAACATATATAATCTTAAGTTAAATGATGAGGAAGTGTGAAGAATATGGGTGGATAATTTGCGAGTCAAAAGATAATAGAATTCCTTGTTAGAAAACCTAATTGGAGAACAAAAGTCAATGGGCCGAGTTGATAGGATTTTGTGGGTGTAATCCGCTGAAAACCCTCAGGAGACAACACTCCTCCTACTAGGGACACCTAGAGGTTTAACGGCTTGTTGCACGAGCTCAGTGCAATCGCGTTTCCCTGCGAAAGTGTGGTTAGGATTTTAGTGAATAAAAATAAGTTTGCTCGAGGACGAGCAAAAGATAAGTTTGGGGGTATTTGTTCACACCATAATATTGTATTATTATATTCCCCAGTCTTATTCTTTTTATAAATAAACGGGTGCTTTTGACGCATGTCTGCTACATGTTACAGGTTACAGGTTCTTGGACAGGAAGCAGTGAAAACGATGAAAAGACGATGCAAAAGTGGATTTTGACCGACAAACAGAGAATCTTGATCAAGCCTACATAAAGAACAATTCACAAAGCAAGATTCAAGACATCGACTCAAAGCGAACGGTTAAAAATCCATTGCAAATTGTTCACTGAAAATCTGGAACCAACCTAGAAGCCCAAATGGAAAAAGATATATAGATACAGGAAGCCCAAAATGACCAGAAGCTGCAGCCCAAAATTCAAAGCCCAATCTTCTTAGTTGACCGCGGAACCGCGGCCAAACAGGGCCTTGGGCCGCGGTTCCGCGGTGGAGTGGAGCAGTTAGAGAATAAAATTTTTACCATAATTCTTTATGTCTTTGACCGGTCTTCCTAAGGGCTATTTTTGTAATTGTAGACATGCGAATCAGATGTAACCCTAGGGTTTCCTATTCTTTATAAATATGAACTCTAATCATTGTAACTCTTCATGCCTCCCTTTAATGAATAAAATTTAGAAATCTTTTGGAGAGCATCGGTGCCTCTCTTTAATTCAGAAATCCAGATCTGACAACCCTGCTTTGATGTTTGGATAGAGCCATCTGTAAGTAATTTATTTTCTTGCCTTAGTGTAGATTTAAATTCCTTGCCCTGGGTAAATTTATTTTCCTGCCCTAGTTATAACTTTTAATTAATTGCCCTAGGATAATTTAGATTTTTTAGATTTAATAATCTGTCCGAACACCTTTCGGAATTAACTCGTAAAAACGAATCGGAAATTCACAACATCCCTGTGGACCGACCCGTACTCATCGGCTAGCTGCAAAGCGACGCCGTTCTTGATTGCGGTTACAAATATTTTTGATCTATCTTCTAGAAAGCGCAAGCACGCTAAATAAATCATTTCAATCAGTCACATGTCAAGTTCTACCCGTCATTGTCCAGGTTAATTTGAACCCACCCGTACAAGCCCTTGACTAGGGCCAACAAGACTATACGACTGTCCCAAACCAACGCATCTATCTATGAAGCAGAAAGGTAACAAGCAGCTACCATACACTATGCCTTGACTAAGGCCAACAAACATAGCATGAATACTACTTACTACCCGTCTGAAATGACAGAGGGCTACGAATGATTTTTGGCGAAAAACCTTTAACGTAATGAACTTGATATCGTTGAAGGAACCGGATAGCTTTATAAAAATATAGTGATGAAAACCTTTGCTAAAGAGGTCACTCCCGGTGAAGGGATCTCGGCTCTTTCCTCGTAGAATGAGGTGCAGGATATTCCAACTGAATACCACGATGCAAAGCAAAAGTAATCGGCTATAGTGAAGTTATTGCCCTGACGCAAACTTCTGTCCAAGGGGTCACTCCCGGTGAAGGGATCTCGGCCCTTGCCTCGTCGACTGAGGTGCTGGATATTCATAACCGAATATCACTGTGCAAAACAAAAGAGAACGTCTTTGCAATAACAGCTTTTTTTGAAAAATGTTCCAACAACATCAGATTAGGTTTGTTTTGCTTGCATTGATCCAAATCAATGCAGTCCCATCAATTGATCACACTAATAAAGAACGAAAATAATGATGTACCTATATGCCATCCGCATTCGCCACTGGGTCCCGTCATCACCCGTTAAGTTACTTAACTAACGACAGAGCGGGGACTGGACTAGCGCGGATGCAAAACATATAAAACATCTACTAGTATATATATCAATATATAATATTCGCTCAAGGCTTGATAAAATGCAACATCACAGAAATGTAATAAGTATCACAGAACAATACAGATATCTGGGATCCCCGGGTTTTATAGAGCCGCTACTGAAACCCGACGTTCCCCTGGTCGTGTGGATAGCCTGTGCAATGAAATCCTAGACCCTTATGGGCGCGGCAAGTTACCCGCCAAAACCTGAAGCGAGGCAGCCCCATTCAGCAACGTGAATGGACCACCCAGCATTTCACGGAATCCGGTAACTTGGGCACCCCTCCTGGGTCAACCTGTTCCCCCTACAAGTGCGGCGAATAGCCCGCCAATTCTAGATTAAAGCCCCTTCCGTCTCAACGCCATGAGATGCGGGTCCGTTGCCACTCTAGAATCCGGCTATCCGTGCACCCCTCCTTGGGGTAATCCTAGTACAGAAAGTAAAATATACATACAACGGGTACATCGACCTCAGCCCGGTCGTTCCCCAAAAGAATAATATACAAACAGGAAGTGACGGCAGTCCACATGTCGGACGCTCGCCCCGCAATATCAAATGTACATATAAAACGAAACTGTACTACTATTGCATCCAGGCTATCCCCCATGACCAATCCGCAACAATACAGCACAACACAGAACATCAACGTGACTGCCATGAGATGCGGGTCCGTTGCCACTCTAGAATCCGGCTATCCGTGCACCCCTCCTTGGGGTAATCCTAGTACAGAAAGTAAAATATACATACAACGGGTACATCGACCTCAGCACGGTCGTTCCCCAAAAGAATAATATACAAACAGGAAGTGACGGCAGTCCACATGTCGGACGCTCGCCCCGCAATATCAAATGTACATATAAAACGAAACTGTACTACTATTGCATCCAGGCTATCCCCCATGACCAATCCGCAACAATACAGCACAACACAGAACATCAACGTGACTGTCATGTTCGCAAATCCGTCTAAAAGGGCTATAGCAGTTAGACAGGATTTACTGATCAAATGACATTCACGGTCGCAGATATAATGTAAATACTGTGAACTAACATGTTTAAAATTTTCGATCGATCAAATTTACCGAAGTGGGCCCCAAGCACTACTGTAGCACTCAAAGAAAATCTGGGCCCAAACAGAACATTCAAAAACCCCTATTTTCAACTCAGTTGCTCTCTGTAAAATTTTGGTGCAATGAACAGTCAAGACAGCGGCGGAACCGCGGCCAATGCGTGGGTTTGGCCGCGGTTCCGCGGTGGAAAGATGACGTCACACGACCAAATTTTCACAGAATGCTTATAATTCCCTGCACGTGTTTCTGCAATGTACTGAAATTTTTTTCGAGCTAAACAAAAATCGACAGAAACTGATGCAATAGAAATTATGGTTTTTGGAAATTCGTTCGATCGAACTTGTAAATACGTTAGAGCAAGCTAGACTAGGTTAATGGCGTGGCTCTGATACCAGTGTAAGTGCACAGCGGCGCCCCGGCCGTCTGAACGAGGCCAAAATGCGGAATATGAAACTTTTCTATAAACTAGAACCGACACCACCGCGCACAAAAATCCCGGATCGGGCCATTAATCTAATCCTAGCTAACTAGAGAAGGGGTAGAGAGATATACCGAGCGATCCGAGTCCTTCGGTCTTCTCGTCGTCGTCCCGATCTCCCCGCGGAATCTCCGGTCTTCACCTCCTCGCCGGAAGGGCACCACATCGCCGGGTTCTTTTACGGGCTCCCATCTCTGGACCGAGGCAACTTGGGCACGAAGTTGGCGAGCCGACGCGCCCAAGGATTGCTACAGAATAAGTGTAGTGCTCGATGTCTTTATGGGGTAAAGGAAGTTGCCTTTTGGTGGAGGAATGAGTTGAAAGCATTTTGAGATGAACTTGGGGATTTTTTGCAAAGCCAAAAGAACAAAAATCCCACCTCTAAAATTTGGGACAGCCCCCATCTCTATTGTGGCCGGCCTCTTGTGTTGAAGGGAGAGGGAAAAATACTGAGGTGTGTGTGTGTGTGTGTATCAATCATACAAGAGAGAGTGTGAAGTGATGATGAGAAGAAATGATCACCAACCAAATCCAACACTCCACCAACCTAATCATAACCCATCACCATCAAGCAAAGTCAAGCAATGATGATCAAAGGAAGTCAAGGTCAAACAAGAGCTATCATGAAGCAACAATATGCAAAGACCACTCTCTACAATACTAATTTGCACAATTGCAAATAAGCCCTCCTCCACCAATTTTCAGCCAAGGAAAGATACAAAGGAAAATGGCCGTAACGGAAAGCAAACTGGAAACTTCAAAAAACTGATCCCGTAATAAATTACAAGAAAACCCCGCTACTGTATATACATACCTGCATTTGTATTCCGACCGAATACAAATGCAATGAGACAAAATCTACACTGTACAATAATAGGATCCGGCTTAAACCAAAGCCCGCTAGTATTATCCGCCCGATCATGATCCGTGCAATACTGCACGTATCTGATCGAACCCTGCCATATCTCCATACGGCCTCTACAGCGTTTCGCCTGAAACTTGAGTAACTGTCTGTGGGGGACTCTAAAGACTCGTCAATACTATGGCTGTGGATTTAACCACTAGCACGTCAGAGGTATTAGCCATACGTAACGGGCTACCAGCTATTGACCAAAAGGGACGTCGATGAGCGAACTCATCCTGACACCCTACTGAGCCTGTCAGTGACAATATCCGTACAGTCTGGTCCGTTCGTCTATGAGCATCGCATGACGGGCCTAGGGGGTTGGTAAAAGTCAGACCCCCAAAAGCGGTACAAGTCGTGTCGGAGTGTAGCCCAGAACACCCTGAGATACTACTGGAATACCTACCAGTAAATCTCCTGCCTTGGCCAAGGAGTGTAATGGCTCTCCTAGACACAGTGCGACCTCACCCCCAATACCAGGAGAGACGAACCCCTGCAGATCTGCTCACTGCCTCCATGTGGCTCGGGACTGTACCCAACTAAAACCTGTTTGCACGTCTCCTTTGAGCGTGGTAGGGTAGTAATCAAAGTACAGTGGGAACTCACACGAGACAAATGACGATCTCAGGTCGATGAACTAACCTGTACACATGTCACCAGGGAACCGCTATCTGACGTTAGGTATAAGACCAACTAGCATGTTCCCGGCGAGTCCTGTCCGGTGTACTCATAACCCAATGAGCACCTGTATACATCTTAGGTGAACCAACTGACACCAGTGGCTTATGAGACCGGCCACCGCCCCTCGTCGGGGTCTCGACTGTATACACTAGTCTACTCTAGAGTATCGATGCCTTGTTTCGAAACTCCCACGACTAGGGACCTTTTAAGGATGTGCTTATAGACCCCAGCTCCCACGTATATGATCGCCCTCATACTGCTGGCAGTCAAGCAAGAATCCTAGGAGCTCTATCAATGTGCAATAGTGACCTGTAAGGTCACCTAAAGGAGTACACGATGATAAAGATAAACCAGATAGCATACTATCATCTTGAGTAAGACTGTCCTACCAGTATAGGTCCTCCCTCAATCATTGCAATCACGTGCCTGTGATCCAATAATTGACTCTGAGGGCACTATCTCCAACACCGTGGTCATCTCTATCTCCGGTATCGAGTATCCTTGTTAGGCTCCTCGCCTATAATAGGGCTATTCTGCCCCTCGGTCTCGAACCGGGTCCACCATGTATCCGACTGTATAGCCCCCCCACTCAGTCCGGATAATAACAAGTCCGAAACCGTATAGCCCCCCCACTCGGTTCGGAATAGAATACTCAGAAAATATAAAGCTCATGGTGGACTCCAAATCATCATATCCAAAAATATCAAGTAAAGAAAGAGAATATTTGCATAGACTATCCTGATGATATATTATATATACATATATAACAGCGTCCCATACCACTGATATATATCATCAACATTAAAGCGTTCAGAAACTCATAAAATCAATTATAACATTCATAATACTGGTATTCATAATGCTTAACAGATAATATGGTAAAGTGCGCAAATAAATCTTCCAAGCAAATAACATATCAATTCTACTGTGTCATGGCAATACTAATGATATGTGGTGTAACATACGCGTCTGTGCTCGTGTAACATGGCAATCATTAGTATTTGTGCAAGTGTTCTAAAGGTGTAATAGTCTACTCATATCAACATCTATATACATATTACGGAGTATAACAGTTCTACAGTGACATGGCAGTACCAATGAGGTGTGGTGTAACATATACGCATGTGCTCGTGCAACATAATACTCATTGGTAATTGTGCAGTATTCTATCAGAGTGTTCGTATCACGGAAAAGTATAACGTTGATAAAGATAACGTGAACATGTAAAGTAAAGCTAAGCATAACTGATAACTATAACTATCTGCTATGAACTATACCTTTAACTTTGAAAATGGAACGAAACGTTGGTTTTAAGATAAGGAAGCTACCTTAAGTAAAATAGATATTCGTTTTGGAAATTGGTATCGCCTCCTTGTATTTTATCATAAAAAGAGAAACGAATCGTAGTTTTTAAAAGAATATAGTTCATACCAGTATTACATCCTAAAACGGAATATAATCTAACTCTACGAGTCTAAAGGAAACTTGGCCGTTATTCGGCATACTAATCTCATCATCATCAATACAGTATAATATCTCGTACAATACCTCGCATTATCACTATATCTCAATTCATCCCCAGTACGGCATGATCTTTCGTACTAATTTACCAACCAATCCATAAACTATATGCAAATGAATATCCTGCTAGATGCAATTGAATTTCAATATCCATGTTTTGAATAATTACTAAAACTACTATATATCATACTACTATTTATAACGTTGCGGGGGTGCTATATGCCATCCACCCAACTTCCCTCGTAGATGTAAATCAACTCACCAATTTGATAAGCCTGCTGAAATCCACGCTGCTATATCCGCCAATTCCGTCTCGGAAATCCTCGAAATCGTACCTATAATCGTATTTATGAAATATCGGCATAAACATTATCAAAACTCCAAACAATGAGATAGGTATCCATATGTTAGAACCTACAGTATACTTAAACCACAAACGACAATATAAATCTATCGTTAACGTATAAACGTTAACGATTCAGCTGCAGTACACAATACAAAAACCATTATCGTAATATCGGAAACTTTGATAAAACTTTTACTAATCATTCCCAGATCTCTCTGTAAGAATACTGGAACAAATCAAACAACACCATAGCTTATAAAATACCCGAACAAAACTACAGGAGAAAAACCAACACTAAAAGCCTAGGGAAGGCCGGCGTCGCCGGAAAAAGGCGGGATGTCGCCGGTTCACACATGGAGTTAGGGGCTCGGGCTTTAGGTGAAGTCTCCTAGTGATCTCAATATACCTTTGGTCTTGCTAGATTGTTTTCTAGCGATTACACCTAGTGGACCCAGATTCAATATCAGTATGATAATTATCACAATTTCCCAATTTATGATACTACACATACCTAACATGCTATGTGAGGATAATGCGACTATCTAACACTTATACTAACCTAAGTTAACCCTTCTCTGTCCATAATAGTAAATTGAAAACGCGTTACGAAACACCTGTGTCGTATTTTAGAATTTTGATCTCTTTTCAGATATTAGCTTCCAGATTTCCCATGCTGAAAATTTAACTTAAATAAACAATACCAAACAGATTAATCCACATATATAGACCTACCCTAAAAACCACAGAACCCAACTCCCCAAGAAATCCGTCGAGATCGGATTTTTCCTTCTTGTCGCCGGCCAAAATCCGAGCAATGGGGTTCGTCTTCCTATGGTTTATTCTAGGTCCAGTTTATAAGATGATGTAATTATTTGGTTAGGTTAATTTTCATCTAAACTATAGCAGATTCCAGACAGAGCCTAAACTTGTAAAAATACGATATTTACCAATATTCGATCTCTAAACTACTACAGTTATCGAACTAAAATCCTACAGTGTTTAAAGATTATACCTACAGAGGATTGCTGGAAAATTTTCCTCCAAGATGCACAAGCTCCTAGTTCCTAGCTTGAGGGTGAGGAAAATCCTTAGAACTTAGCTCTTCTCTTCACTTCTCTTTTCTTTTATTTTCTTTGTTGTTCTAAGTTTTCTCTTTGCTTTTCTTTTTTTATGTTCTGATCAGATTTTGGTTTTCTATGAACTGAACAAGTGTGTAGAAGATAAGGGGAGTGAGCTATGAGGTGTAGGAGGAGGTGTCACCAAAAAGGAGGTGGTAGTTTCATGCAAGTAGGTGGTGTAGCAAGGAAATTGGTGGGGTTTTCATGCAAAGGGTGAGGTGTGTGCATGAGGTGTATATGCAAGAAGGAGGTGTCTTCATGGTGTTATGATACACCAAGGGTTTAAATTAACCTTAACCAATTCCTACCCCTTTTTACATAACAACCCTTAAACAATTCTAATTTGCATAAAGAAACTAACATTTTCACATAACCCCTCATACTATATCATATTACACATGAAGCTAAACTTTTCACTAAAACCCTTGAAATTCCTTAATGTTACATACTTAAAATTTCAATTTAATTTGTTTCACACTATATATGAAAGTGTCCTACTTTGTTTCACTAACTTTTTAAATTAACATTTTATTATTTAATTAATTAAATTAATTTATTATCTAAAATTTTCAAAATGTTACATATGATCAAATCCTTGATGATTGCGTTTGTTAGACTGTTGTGCGGGGAGGTTTTTTTTAATGGAATTTTGCCTTAATCCTATATATAAACCCCATATATATATATATTCATCTCTTTCTCATCAAAAAATCATCTCTCTCTCATCTTCATACAGTCGAATCCTAGCCTCCTCCTAACCCATCTCTCCTCAAACTTAGCCGATTCCAAACCTATCAACCCCTTCACCCAGATCTCAACCAAGAACTCCATACCCGAGCAACCAAACACCATCTCCATCACCCTAGCCGTTGACCATGCCTACTGTCGTCGTTGTTGACCGCATCGCCGAGAACACCCAACTTCATCTTCCATCGCTTGCACATCTAGAAACCCGAGAGCCCATCTTCTTCTATCATTGAAACCAAACCCTAACTCCATAGACTGAGTAGCCAGCTCATCATCATCGTCGCCGCGATCATCTTCTTCTTGTTACCTAGCCAGAAATTCAAACCCAAGCACTGCTACAAGGCCAAGGCACCTACTCGAAGTCAAAAGCTTAGATCTTGCAACATGTCGTATCGTTGTCGTTCCGTGATCGTTGGTTCGAGGCAAGTTTTTAGTGAGTTGTGCTCACTCTACATCGAAGTAGTGAGGCGGAATGCACAAAAATTAAATTTTTAAGCAAGTATAACCAACTTAACCCAAGTGATCAAACCATAAGCCTAAACTAGTAACTACTAAGAGTTTTATCTACTATGAAAGAAGAGTTATACCAGAAGATCCGTGTCCTTCGGGTCTTCACTCCTCTTCTTTATGTTGGATATGTATGCCTTAGAGGCCATTATTGTATATGTATACATGTGGATGCTTGGACATATATATGTACAGGACAGTCTTGCTCGGTATGATAGTATGCTATTTGGTTTGTCTTTATCTTAACATATGCATATGTTTTACTTGCTATTATGTATCATTCATACATGTTGATAAAGCCCGTAGGATCATTGCTAGATTACCTGCGTTGTGATGGCGATCATACATGTGGGAGCTGAGTAGTCGGTACGCACATCCTTAAAAGGTCCCTAGTTGTAGGAGTATCGAGACTGGGCATCGATATTCCAGAGTAGACTAGTGTATACATTTCTAGACCCCGACGAGGGGCGATGGTACGGTCCCGCAACCATTGGTCTTTCGCACCTAAGATCGTATACATGTGCTCACTGGGTGTGAGTACACTGGATGGACGCGCCGAGAACTTCTAGATCGTACTATACCTATTGTTAGGTGGAATTTATCAGGTGACATGAGTAAAGGTTAGTCTTTAGACCTGAGATCATCATTTGTCTCGTATGAGTTCCCACTGTGCTTTGATCACTACTCTACCACGGCTTTACTGAGTCATGCAAATAGGTTTTGGTTGGATACAGTCTCGAGCCACATGGAGGCAGTGAGCGATTGTTGGGGATTCGTCTCTCCCGGTATAGGGAGTCGATATCGCACTGTGTTCGATTGGTCAGGACCATAAGTCCTTTGCCAAGGCAGTTGGGATTTATTGATAGGCTGATCAGTAGTTTCCCGGATTGGTCCTGAGCCGCATCAGCATGAATTACCGGGTTCTTAGGGTCTGATGTTTACCATCCACATGAATCGGTATGCGATACTCTCAGACGAAGAGAACGGACTGTACGGAGATTGTCACAGATAGGCTCAGTAGAGATCCGGATGAGTTTGCTCGTCGGCCTTCCTTTTTGAGAGGTACCCGGGTAGCCGTTACGTACAGCTAGTGTCGCTGACGTGCTTGTGGTTATGGATTTATCCAGTAACTCACTGCCGCCGTACCATCGAGTCTTTAGAGTCCCACACAAAGGGTTTCCCTGGTTCAGGCGAAATGATGTAGTAGCCGTATTGGATACGTGCTGGGTTCCGATCGATTGATGTACTTTGTACCCGGACTTTCGATCAGACAGGTGATAATACTAGCCGGCTCGGGTTTGAGCCGGATTATTAAATCAGGTATTGATTTAATAATTTACATATATGTATTTCGATATGTATATTCTAGTATTAAGTTCTTCGTGTTATTCTATCTCTTTGGGCATTCTTGTTTTTATTCGAATGCAGGTATGTATATACAATTGACTGTAATCTGTATTTTACTACGGATAACATTCTAGAAGGTGGACACCTCATTAGTCTTTTTCCATTTATTCATTAAAATGGAAATGAGGTGTAAATTGAAGGAGAAGGGGGGTATGGTGAGAGCCATGGCTTCAATAGTTGACAAATGAATTATTTATTCATTTGTGGCAAATATTGAAGCATTGTTGATATTGTTTATTCATGGATATTGTTTCACAAAACCATAGTGAGTGAGATTCTCTCTCATGGTTCTTCATTTTCATTTTGTGCTCACCATTTTGCTTCACCCTCTTCTCCTGCTCTTGAGTTCTTCTACCTTCATCATCTTCCTCCTCTCTACACTCTCATGTATTGAGAAACAAGAGAGGAGGCAAGATAGAGATAGTAAAACACCTAGAACCTCACACTACATCTTAGACTTCTTGGATTAGCAACCCAAGTTCTCTAGTTGCTCCACTTGACATTTAGTGCGAAGCTAGAGCCTTGGATCACATCGCTCGTGTGGATCATCTTCGACGGAGGAGGACCGAAGAGCAAGCTCGATCCCGGAGAACCGAAGGAGCAAGCAAAGGAGATCAAGCGCGATCATGGTGGCCATTTGGAGCGAACGATGAGGAAAGAAGACCGAAGGACTTGGATCTTTTGGTGAGACTCTTCATCATAGTAGATAGCTCCTCTTAGTTAACTAGTTAGGTTTATGGTTAGATCTGGTTTATTGGGTTATTCTAGCGCCGTTTTTAAACTCGTAGAAAATTTTTTGTTCCGCAAACCGCCACGGTTGATGGCTAGGGCGTTAGTGTAACCCATCATGGTATCAGAGCCACCCCATAAAACCTTTACTAGCTAGTTTTGATGTAGTTAAAAGATCGATCGACATAACCTGCAAAAATCACAATTTCATTTTTGGGTTTCTGCCGATTTTTTAAAATGGTCTAAAATCATTTTCAGTATATCAAAAATTTGTGCAGGGTTTTTTTAAGAAACCAGAAGAAAATTGGGCAGAAGATCCCATCACAAGACCGTGGAACAGCGGCAGAATATCCTTGTTTGCTACGGTTGCGTGGTCATATTTGGGGAACTGTGCATAAAATTTCTTCTGGGGCTCTTATGTATGAAATTATGATTTCTGGAATGTATAGTTTTTGGCTCAAATTTGTTTGAGTACTGGTTAGCACTTAGGGCCTATTCGGAAAAGTTTTGTCGATCGAAATTTTAAAATACGTATTTCTTATCAGTACTTAGATTAGCATCTGTGACTGTGAATGTCATTTGATCGGTATAACCCGTCTAACTGCTATATGATCTTTTAGACGAGTTTGCGAACATGACATTCATGTTGATGTTCTGTGATTGCACTGATATTGTGGTTGGACTGTCATGGTGGATAGCCAGTGGTGCAGTAGTTTAGTACATTTTATATTCATTTGTACATTTTTTATTGTGGGGCGAGCGTCCGACATGTGGACTGCCATTTCTGCCGTGTTGTATATTATTTTATTGGGGCACGACCGGGTTAAGGTCGATGTCACCTTTGTACATATTTTAATTTTCTTTACTAGGATAACCCCGTGGTGGAGTGCTCGAATAGCCGGGTTCTAGAGGGATACAAGTTCGCATCTCATGGCGTTGAGATGGAGGGGGCTTCACTCTAGAATTGGCGGGCTATTCGCCGCACTCATAGGGTGTATAGGTATGACCCACGGAGGGGTGCTCAAGTTACCGGGTCCCGTGAAGTGCTGTGTGGCCCATTCACATTGTTGATTGGGGTTGCCTCACTTCTGGGATTGGCGGATAACTTGCCGCGCTCGTAGGGGTCCAGGTTTCCATTGCACGGACTATCCACACGACCGGGAACGTCGGGTCTCATTTGCGGCTCAAATGAAACACGGGGTTTCAAGATTATCCACCATTCTGTGTTGCTTGCCGAGATTCTGTGTTGTTGCTTATATCATGCCTGGGACGAATGTTATATATATTTATATATATACTAGTAGATGTTGTATATGTTTTGCACCCGCACTAGTCCAGCCCCCGCTCTGCCGGTAGTTAAGTAACCTAACGGTGTATGACAGGGCCCCATGGTGAATGCGGATGGCATATACGTATATTTTATTTTTGTTCTTTTCTGGTGTGATAGGTGTTAAATGATGGGACCGCATTAATTTTGATTAATGCAAGATAAGAAACCTAAAAGATTTTGTTGGAACAAATTTCGAAAAACTATAGTTATATTCTTTCGCTTTGCATAGTGGCATTCGGTTGTGAATATCCAGCACCTTATTACAGGAGGCAAGAGCCGAGATCCCTTCGCGGGAAGTGACCTCTTAAGCAAAAGACTATACTGTAGATTACTCAGTTTTTCCAAAACCACAAGTTTTCAAAAGCGGAGCCTAAACCACTCCTTTCAAAACTGCTCAGGTTCCTTCAACGATATCAAGTTTATTACGTTAAAGGGTTTTTCGCCAAAAACCCAGCCGTAGCTCTCTGTCATTTCCTATGAGTAATACTTAGTATTCGTGCCGCGTTTGTTGACTGTGTCAAGGCGTAGTGAACGGTAGCTAAGTACCGCTTATTTGTAGCATTCGATGCAATTGGTTAGGACAGTCGTATAACCTTGTTGACTGTGTCAAGGGTTATGCGGGTGGGTTTAATGCAATCAAGATAATGACGGGTTGAACTTGACTAGGACTCTTTGATTTGTTGACTGTGTCAAGGTCACTAGGTTCTAGGGGCAAAAACCACATCGGGAGTTTCAAATATACATGAAACTTATTATTGTTGCATACCTTATGGAGTGTGGTAACTAGAGTGGATTCCATCTAGGTTATCACGTAATGATAGTTGGATCCCGATCCTACTGATGAGTAGGATTACTTTTGAGAGTTTTTCTTACTTAACAATCAATGCTATAAATCAAGTAGGTGTCTAGAACGGTGTTAGCGGGTCTACGCCTCCAGGGAAAAGAGGCTATATAATTAAGGAACTTCGCGAATGCGTTGGAAAACCTCCCTCGAAGTACCGACACTAGTCTGGCCGAAAGGTTAAGCAAGTATTGTGACGTGCGATTAATCATGACTAGTTCTTCTTTTAAGGTTTGAAGAAAAATTCAAGGAAACAGTGGGAGCCATCCTGATTAGATAAACTAATAACCAATCTAATCATGCAAGAGAGCACGCTGAGTGTTTCTTTTATCTCTCTCCAGGTAGCAACCAATTCATGCCCTAATCAAGATAATAAAATGTATCGCTTGACTGATCCGAATTCTTATTCGGGGTGAGGAACGTCGGTTTGGCTCTAACTTACGACAACAATCATGAGTATGAGCAAGGGAAAGAGGATTACATGAATTCCTTGATGACCTCATCGAAGAAGAAGCATACCAATGCATCTCCTTCAGGTGTTCTTGTTATTGAGAACCGCTTTTCGGTCAGTCCTACCTCCTGGGTACTAGATACCGGATCAGGATCTCATATCTGTAATTTATTACGGGGACTGATAAAAAGTAGGATGGTTGGACCTGGTGATATGTGCCTCAGAGTAGGGAACGGAGCACAAGTTGATACTTCTGCCATCGGTGGATATCACCTGGCATTGCCAAATGGCAATACTATGATTTTGAACAATTGCTACTACGTACCTTCTATGGTTTGCAACATCATATCAGTTTCTTTACTTGATAAAGATGGATATAAGTTTGTTCTTGATAGAAATATCATGAACGTTTACCTTAATCAGGTATTGGTTGCAGAAGGTACACTGTGTAATGGTATCTATGTTCTAAATCAAAACGCAGTTTTCAACATACAAAACACACGCAAGAGGAAGAGTTCAGAAGAGAACGAATCCTACTTGTGGCATTGTAAACTTGGTCATATCAGAGAGAAAAGACTGAATAAGTTAAATAAAGATGGATGTTTGAACACGTTCGAATTTTCATCTTATGAAGTCCCGTCTCAAAGAAAAGATGACCAAATCTCCGTTCACTGGACATGGAGAAAGAGCAGTAGAGCTCTTAGGACTCATACATAGTGATGTATGTAGTCCAATATCTATACATGCAAGGGGCGGGTTCTCATACTTCATCACATTCACTGACGATCTCTCTAGATTCGGATATGTGTATCTTATGAAACTCAAATTTGAAGCTTTTGAGAAATTCAAAGAATTCAGAAACGAAGTAGAGAACCAGACAGGCAAAAGTATCAAGATCCTCTGATCTGATAGTGGAGGGGAATACTTAAGTACGAAATTCCTAGAATACCTAAAAGAGAATGGAATTCTCTCTCAGCCTACTCCTCCGTATACACCACATCACAACGGTGTATCGGAGCGGATGAACCATACCCTATTGGATATGGTTCGCTCCATGATGAGTAACGCCGAGTTGCCTCTTTCATTCTGGGGATATGCGCTTCAGACAGCGGCACATCTTTTGAATCAAGTTCCATCTAAATCTGTGCCTAAAACTCCATATGAAATATGGAGTGGCAAGAGTTTGTATCTTAAACGTGTTAAGATTTGGGGTTTCCCTGCTTATGTCAAAAACCAGAACCCAGAAAAACTCGAGGCACGACCAGTTTTGTGTAAGTTTGTAGGATACCCAAAGGATTCTAATGGGTATCTATTCTACCACGCAGAGGAATAAAGGATTATTGTTTCTAGGAACTCCACATTTTTAGAAAAAGAATTTCTTGCAAAAAATATTAGTGGCAGCACGGTAGAACTGGATGAAGTTCCAGAAACACAAACTATAACTGAAGATTTGGTGGAACCTCTAGATTCAATAGCCCCGGACGAGCCTCAGCCACTCCGCAGATCTAGTACGATTTCTCATCCACCCAAGAGATACTATGGTTTTTTCATAGATGGGGATCGAGAGGATTGCATTTTGGAAGAAGATGATCTTACTAGTTTCAGGCAGGCCAATATCTGTAGGGACTCTGATAAGTGGCTGGATGCTATGCGATCCGAAATGGAGTCCATGTACGCCAATAAAGTGTGGACCTTAGATATTGCTCCACCCGGGGTAAAACCCGTTGGATGCAAATGGATCAACAAAAAGAAATTTGGCGTAGGCAGGTGGAAACCTATAAGGCTAGACTTGTTGCAAAAGGTTTTCGTCAAAGACCAGATGTGGACTATGACGAAACCTTTTCTCCAGTGGTTATGCTCAAATCCATTCGGATCCTACTTGCCATTGCTGCCTTCCATGACTATGAGATCTGGCAAATGGACGTAAAAACGACTTTTCTGAACGGAAGTTTAGAAGAGTGCGTTTACATGGATCAGCCGGAAGGTTTCGTAGCCAGTGGGAGCAGCGGGAAGGTATGCAAGTTACTTAAATCCATTTTTGGATTAAAGCAGGCATCGCGGAGCTGGAAACATCTATTTTGATGAAACAGTCAAGGGATTTGACTTCATCAAAAACGAGGATGCGCCTTGTATATATAAGAAGATTGTAGGATGAACTGTCGTATTCCTAGTCATGTACGTGGACGGCATTCTTTTGATAGGAAATGACATTACTATGCTACAATCGGTTAAGTTCTTGTCACAAAGGTTCTCTATGGAGGACCTGGGTGATGGCTCGTACATTCTGGGGATTAAGATCTTCAGAGATAGATCTAAGAGATTATTGGGACTTTCACAGTCCAGGTACATAGAGACCGTACTAAAGAGATTTAGTTGGAAGATTCCAAGCGTGGTAACATACCCGCATTGCACGGAATCGCCCTCTCCAAAGAGATGTCTCCCAAGACTGATGAGGAGAGGGTTCGCATGAGCACTATACCCTACGCTTTGGCGGTAGGATCTATAATGTATGCGATACTATGTACCCGACCAGATGTAGCTTACTTGCTTAGCGTGGTGAGCTGGTATCAGTCTAACTCAGGTGAGAACCACTGGACAACTGTTAAGAACATTCTTAAGTTCCTGAGAAGGACTAAAGAACTGTTCCTGGTATTCGGTAATGGGGACCTTCAGGTGGAGTCTTTTACCGATTCGAGTTTCCAGAGTGACAAGGATGATAACAAGTCTGTCTCGGATTTTGTGTTTACCCTCAATGGAGGGGCGGTCTGTTGGAAGAGTTCCAAACAGGACACCGTCGCAGACTCGACGATGGAGGCTGAATACATTGCTGCCAACGATGCTGCAAAAGAAGCCTTCTGGATTAAGAAGTTCATTATTGAACTTCATGTGGTTCCATCCATTATTAATCCAATACCTTTTTATTGCGACAACAATGGAGCTATGGCTTTAGCAAAGGAACCACGGTCCCATCAGAAATCCAGGCACATCTTGAGGCGGTATCACCTGATCAGGGAGATCATTGATCGCTGGGAGATCGAGGTGCTGAGAGTGGACACAAAAGACAAAACAGCAGATCCATTCACCAAGGCCCTTCCTTAAGCACAGTTCGAGAGACTTTTTGAGATGTTGGGTATTCGATACGCGAACAACTGGCCCTAGTGCAGACGTTGGGTACTCGATACGCCGATATATATGGCCTTAGTGCAAGTGGGAGATTGTTGGATATGTATGCCCTAGAGGACATTATTGTATATGTATACCTGTGGATGCTTGGCATATATATATGTACATGACAGTCTTGCACGATATGATAGTATGCTATCTGGTTTGTCTTTATCTTAACATGTGCATATGTTTTACTTACTATTACATATCATTCATACATGTTGATAAAGCCCGTAGGATCATTGCTAGACTACCTGCGTTGTGATGGCGATCATACTTGTGGGAGCTGGGTAGTCAGTACGCACATCCTTAAAAGGTCCCTAGTTGTGGGAGTATCGAGACTGAGTATCGATATTCTGGAGTAGACTAGTGTATACGTTTCTAGACCCCGACGAGGGGCGATGGTACGGTTCCACAACCATTAGTCTTTCGTACCTAAGATCGTATACAGGTGCTCACTGGGTGTGAGTACACTGGACGGACTCGCCGAGAACTTCTAGATGGTACTATACCCATCGTTAGGTGGAAGTTCTCAGGTCACATGAGTACATGTTAGTCTTTAGACCTGAGATCGTTATTTGTCTCGTGTGAATTCCTACCGTGCTTTGATCATTACCCTACCACGGCTCTACTGAGTTGTGCAAATAGATTTTGGTTGGGTACAGTCCCGAGCCACATAGAGGTAGTGAGCGATTGTTGGGGATTCGTCTCTCCCGGTATAGGGAGTTGATACCGCACTATGTTCGATTGGTCAGGACCATAAGACCTTGACCAAGGCAGTTGGGATTTACTGATAGGCTGATCAGTGGTTTCCCGGATTGGTCTTGAGCTGCATCAGCATGAATTACCGGGTTATTAGGGTCTGACGTTTAACACCCCCTAGACCCGGTATGCGATACTCTCAGACGAAGAGACTGGACTGTACAAAGATTGTCACAGATAGGCTCAGTAGGGATCCGGATGAGTTTGCTCGTCGGCCTTCCTTTTCGACAGGTACCCGGGTAACCGTTACGTACAGCTAGTGTCGCTGACGTGCTTGTGGTTATGGATTTATCCAGTAACTCACTGCCACCGTACTGTCGAGTCTTTAGATTCCCACACAGAGGGTTCCCTGGTTCAGGCGAAATGATGTAGTAGCCGTATTGGATACGTGCTGGGTTCCGATCGATTGATGTACTTTGTACCCGGACTTTCGATCAAACAGGTGATAATACTAGCCGGCTCGGGTTTGAGGCGGATTATTAAATCAGGTATTGATTTAATAATTTACATATATGTATTTTGATATGTATATTCTAGTATTATGTTCTTCGTGTTATTTTATCTCTTTGGGTATTCTTGTATTTATTCGAATGCAGGTATGTATATACAGTTGAATGTAATCCGTATTTTATTACGGATAACATTCTAGAAGGTGGAAACCTCATTAGTCCTTTTCCATTTATTCATTAAAATTGAAATGAGGTGTAAATTGAAGGAGATGGGGGTATGGTGAGAGCCATAGCTTCAATAGTTGACAAATGAATTATTTATTCATTTGTGGCACCTATTGAAGCATGGTTGAAATTTTTTATTCATGGATATTGTTTCACAAAACCATAGTGAGTGAGATTCTTTCTCATGGTTCCTCAGTTTCATTTTGTGCTCACCATTTTGCTTCACCTTCCTCTCCTTCTCTTGAGTTCTTCCACCTTTATCATCTTCCTCCTCTCTACACTCTCATGTGTTGAGAAACAAGAGAGGAGGCAAGAAAGAGATAGTAAAACACCTAGAACTTCACACTACATCCTAGACTTCTTGGATTAGCAACCCAAGTTCTCTAGTTGCTCCACTTGACCTTTAGTGCGGAGCTAGAGCGTTGGATCACATCCCTCGGGTGGATCATCTTCGACGGAGGAGGACCGAAGAGTAAGCTCGATCCTGGAGAACCGAAGGAGAAATCAAAGGAGATCAAGAGCGATCATGGTGGCCACTTGGAGCGAACGATGAGGAAAGAAGACCGAAGGACTTGGATCTTTTGGTGAGACTCTTCATCATAGTAGATAGCTCCTTTTAGTTAGCTAGTTAAATTTATGGTTAGATCTAGTTTATTGGGTTTTTCTAGCGCCGTTTTTAAACTCGTAGAAAAAATTTTGTTCTGCAAACCGCCATGGTTGATGGCTTGGGCGTTAGTGTAACCCAACACTTAAGCTCCTTGGGGTTTCCTAGATCAACCTTGATGGTTGGCCTCTTCGGTCCTAGATGATCCACCCGAGAGTTTGTAATCCAAACTTAGCTTCACTAATGAAGCAACTCAACAACCTAGTTTGCTAATCTAGGTTGCCAAGATGATGTGGTGAGTTTTCTAGTGTATTTCTATCTCTCTTCCTCCCTTGATTCTCAACCCATGAGATGGTAGAGATGAAGATGAAGAAGAAGATGGAGGAACTCAAGAAAGACAAGTGAGGGAGAGAGAAGCTCATGGTGAGAAATGAGATCAACCCCTTGTGTGAAAAATCATGAACCATGGTTTTGTATATCTCAATTTTCCAATATAAATCACAACCATGCTTGAATAGTTTGCACAAATGAATATTCAATTCATTTGTCAACACTATTGTGTTTAGAATATGTATGCCCTAGAGGCTATTATTGATGATATAGTGGATGCTTGGACATATATATAAAGGACTTTCTTGCTCGACATGATAGTATGCTATCAGGTTACCTTTATCTTAACATGGAGACTGATATTCTTTACTATCTTGCTCACACATGTTGATAAAGCCTTTAGGATATGTACTTGACTACCAGGATTATGATGGGATCATACTAGTGGGGCCAGGGTGGTCCACAAGTACATCCTTTAATCAGTTCCTAGTCGTGGGAATATCGAGACCAGGGCATCGATATTCCAGTGTAGACTAGTGTGTACGTTTCTTGTCCCTTAGAGGGCGATGGTTGATCCCACAACCATTGGTGTGTGACATCAAAGATTGTACACAAGTTCTCATTGGAGAATGGGTACACCGAACAGGACACGCCGGGGACTCCTATGTGGTAGTATACCTATCGTCAGATAGCAGTCCTCTGGTGACACTGGTACAGGTTAGTCTGTAGACCCGAGATCGTCATAGAGTCTTGTGTGGCTCCCTTTGTGCTTTGATTTCCTCCCTACCACGGCTCAAAGAAGTCGTGCAAACATGTGGATTTTGGGTACAGTCCCAAGTCACATGGAGGCAATGAGCGATAGGAGGGGTTTCGTCTCTCCTGGTATTGGGGGTTGATGTTGCGCTATGCTCGATTGGCTATAACTGGAAGTCCCTGGCCAGGGCTGCTGCTGAGATTTATCGATAAGAGTTATTAGTAGTTTCTTGAACCGTTATAGGCCAGACATCGGCATGAATTATCACGTTACTAGGGGCTGACGTTTACCACCCCTAGACATGATATGCGACATATCAGACGAAGAGACCGGACTGTACGGTAGTGTTACTGATAGGCTTTATGGAGAGTATGGATGATCTTGCTTGTTGATCTTCATATCGCTTAATACCCGGGTAGCTGTTACGTCCAGCTAGTACCGCTGATGGCTTGTAGGTGACTGATGTGATCATCACCTACTGCTGGTGTATTGACGAGTCTTTAGAGTCCCACACAGAAGTTCCCTGGTTCAAGCGAAACGAAGTAGGACATATATGTGATATGTGTGTGGGCCTGATTAAATACGTGTATGTGATACCGTATTGTAATTTGGCAGTTATCTGTTATCGGTTCGGTTATATGTGATATAACCAGACTGTCGAATCAAGTGTTGATTTGATAATGTGATATGCAAATATATGATATTAGTCGGTCATAAGTGATATAACCGGATTATTAAATCAAGTGTTGATTTAATAATGTGATATACATTATGTGTGATATAATTATATCTTAACTAATATCACTAGCTCACTAGTTATTCTTCTTAATATATATATATATAATGAAGCATGGCTTGATTTTCTATTTTTGAGAAAAATAGGAATAAGGTGTAAATTGAGAGCATGGTTGCAAGCATTGGAGTTATGTTTGTTTATTCATCTTGACTCACTATTCAAGCATGGTTGCAATTTTATATTGCAAAATTCCATGCTTGAATGAGTGGGGGTCAAGAGTTACCATTCATTCTTAGCTCATTCTCAACACTTAGCCATTTTTCTTGAGTTGCTCCCATGGTTGCTCTCTAGCTTCTTCTTCTTTCTCAATTGGTATAGTTCAAGCTTCAACCCTCACATGCGATGTGAACCATGAAGTTTGAACACAAACTTGTGAGCTTTTAACATCCCCTACTTCACCATCCTACACTTAACTAGCGATCGAGTGTAGCATGTTTCCTACGCTAAAGAGTTTAGTGTAGAGGTAGCTTGAGTTGGAGGGACTTCGCGTGGATCATCTTCGGCACGAAGTTCATTGGAGGAAGCTCGTCCAAAGCCTCAAGTGGAGCCTAGTGGAGTCGCGGGACCAGTACATGGAGCGTGTGAAGTGAAGGACTTGAACCTAAAGGATATAGCCATCTTTCATTTTCTCAAGTTGTTCACATCATCAAACCATAACCCTAATATTCTAGTAAAGATCTTGTATTGTCTAGCTTAGCACCTAATAAAAACTTGAATTTGGCATGCTTGATGCTACTAAAACCTCATGGTGGTGCTAGGGTCGACTTTCATGGTATCAGAGCCAAGTTAGAGCATTAGGGTAACTTGTAGCGACGTTAGAAATCCGCCGTTTTTGTCGCGCAAAAACTGCCGATAAAAACAGTTTCAAAAATGATGTTTTGAGTTTTTTGCACACCTCGCGTGCTCACGGTTTGAACCGAGAAGCCGCGGGGTGGAGCGTGCACACGCCGGGGACACCCCAGGGGGGACCAGAGGCCGGACCCACACCTTAAGACCACCACAAGGCGGCCTTGGGGGTGGGTGACCTGAGAGCACCCCAACTGGGTGCTCTCGGGTCTTGCTACCCTAAGGGGGCCACTTCGTGGTGGCCCCCGGGGGTGGGTACACCCCGAGGCCCCTCATTTGATACTTAATTTTGGGACCTTCGCCTCCGTGAATATTCGGGCGGGTTTTGAGTTCGTTTCGACTCCCGGATTGGCTTAAAACGATCGGTTTTGGAACTTTATCTCACTAGATTTTTCATGTCTTGGAAAAATTGGTTTAGTTTGCTAATTGCGTGCGGAATTCTAATGTCGTGGTTACTTTACAAGCTTGGTGATGTGTGATATAATTATTAGAATCCGGATTAATTAGTTTTATGAAAACTAGTTAGTATATTATAAACCTAGCCGTTTAGTCTCAATTGATCGATTGCTACGAAGTTTTGATTCGGATCAAAACTCCGTCGCAATTGCGTATTGTACGCGATCACTAAGTCGGGAATCTTATTGAATTATCCGACAACCAATTGAAAAGAGTTTTTAATTTGAGACTAAAATGCAAGTTTTATAAGTTAGGCATGAAATCCGCAATATGAGATATTCCGGATTTATGATGTCTAAGGATATTGCAGATTCTAATTATTGTATTTTTCTGTTTTCTTTTCTGCGACCGTAAGTGTAATATGTGGGGTATCCCAATCTCGTTGCTATATGTCAACGAGTTTTAGAGATAAGCATATTTGCTTACGTTGATGATATGTGATATCATGTGTTGCTGTTGATATGATTTATTGGATCATCGTGAAAGAATAGCCGGGGGGTTTTATGTGAGATGAGGGTTTTTATTTTCATTCATGTAAAATCTGTATGTAATATTCTTTTATTGGGGAACTTCCGGGTTGAGGATTATGTCACCACTGTTGTATATTATTTACTTTTCCGCATTAGGATAGACCCAAGGCGGGGAGCACAAGTAACCGGGTTCTAGAGTCCAGTGGGAGACCATCTCAAGGAGTTGAGACCGGGTCTCCTAACTCTAGAATTGGCAGAATTACTTGCCGCTCTCGTAGGGGTCTAGGGATGTGGGTTTGGCTATTCATCACGACTATGGAATCCGTGTTTTACATTACTGGCTAAATTTAAAACACGGACATCCTAGTATATCCAATATTTCACATATTGCTTCTGCTGCTTGCTTCTGTGATGTTGATCATATAACTGCGTGAGACGAATGTACTATTATATATATGATATATATAATAAATGTTGCTTATGTTTTTCACCCGCGCTAGTCCAGCCCCCGCTTTGCCGGTAGTTAAGTAACCTAACGGTGCATGACGGGGCCCCGTGGCGAATGCGGATGGCATAAGCGTACGTTCTATTTTCGTTTCATTTTTCTGTAATGTTTAGGAAACATTAAATTGATGGGACTTCATTAATGAGATTAATGAAAAGAAAGAAACCAAAAGATATTGTAGAATCAAATTTTCAAAAAGGATAGCTCTAGTTTTTGCTTTGCATAGTGGTATTCCTTGATGAATATCCAGCACCTCATTCGATGAGGAAAGAGCCGAGATCCCTTCACCAGGAGTGACCTCTTTAGCGAAACTAGCAAGTGCTACAACCCACTCGGTTTTGTCTTTTGATTGGCTCTCTAGTTCTTGCTTTGCATAGTGGTATTCATGAATATCTTGCACCTCATTCGATGAGGAAAGAGCAGAGATCCCTTCATCGGGAGTGACCTCTTTAGCAAAACTAGCAAAAGCCTCAAAAACACTCATTTTCAAAATCAATAGATTCTACAACGATATCAAGTTTATTACGCTCATGGTTTTCTTAAAAACCTGCGTAGTCCTCCGTCATTTCAGATAAGTACTATTTAGTATTCGTGTTGCGTTTGTTGAACTTGTCAAGGCGTAGTGTGCGGTAGCTAATTAGTGCTTATCTGTTAGTATGTGATGCGATTGGATTAGGATAATCGTACGACTTTGTTGACCTTGTTAAGGGTCGTACGGGTGGGTTTAATTCATTCGAGAAATGACGGGTTGAACTTAGCTAGCGCTTATGATTTGTTGACCTTGTTAAGGTCATAAGTGGCTAGGGGTAAAAAACATTATCGGGAATTTCAAGTGTTGAAATTTTCAATGAGATTGCATACCTTCTATATGATAGTTGGATCCCGATACCCACTGCGAGTAAGAGTTACTCCTGGGAGAGTTTTGCACTTTACAATTAGCTAATCAAGTAGGTGTCTAGAAATGTGTCAACGGGGTTAAGCCTCTAAGGAAACGAGGTTTATTTTAATTAGGTCCATACGAAAGCACGGGGAACCTCCCTCGGAGTACCGATACCTGCCTGGCCGAACGATTGGCGAACCTGTAGGGTGTAATTAATCCCGGCTAATCTTACATTTTATGGTTTGAAGGAAGATTTGATAAAAATAGTGGGAGCCATCCTGATTAGATAAAATAACCAATCTAATCTTGCAAAGAGCGCACGCAAAGTGATTATCCTTCTCTCTCTCCTGGTAGCAACCAATGAAATGCCTTAATCAAGATAATAATATGGATGTTTTGACCGAACCTACTTATCATACTGGGCTAGGTTCCGCTCTACTTTATGATTGTCATAAGTCTGAGCAAGGAATAAGGGAATATTCGGATTCCCACGCCACCCAAACGAAGAAAAAGCATGTTGATGCATTGTCTTCGGGTGTGTTCATGACCAAGAACCATTTCTCAGTTACCTCTACGTCCTGGGTATTAGATACCGGATCAGGATCCCACACATGTAATTTGTTACATGGGCTATAGACAGGTGGAGAACTGGGAAAAGGTGATATGTCTCAAGCAGTAGAGAATGGTGCAATTGTTGCAGCCAAAGCAGTTGGCAAATATCACCTAGTGTTACCAACTGGTAATACATTGATTCTTAGCGACTGTTATTTCGTACCAATAAATATTGTGAATATTTTCCTAAATCAAGTGTTGATTGGGTAAGGTATGTTGTATAACAGTGTACACGTTCTGAATCAAACTATAGTTCTAAACGTACAGAACACACACAATAGGAACGGTTCAGAAATGAACGAAGTCTTCTTGTGGCATTGTAAATTGGGTCATTTCGATGAAACAAGACTAGTTGAAGTTCCATAAGGATGCATTTTTGAATCCGTTCGAATTTACATCTTATGAAACTTGCCAGTCATGTCTCAAAGACTAAGTGACCAAATCTCCGTTTACTGGAAACGGAGAAAGAGCTACTGAACTCTTGGACAAATACATGCTGATGTATGTGGTCCTATGTCTACATATGCCAGGGATCGTTCTGCGTACTTTATTATATTCACCGATGTTCTCTCAAGATACGGACATGTGTTCTTGTTGAAACAAAAAACTGAATCTTTTGAGAATATCAAGGAATATAAGTACGAAGTTAAGAACCAGATGGGTAAAAGTATTCAAATCCTTCGATATGATCGGGGAGGAGAATACTTGGGCATGGAATTCCGAGACTATTTAAAAGAGAATGAGTTTCTCTCTCAGTTTACTCCTCCGTATACACCACAGCACAACGGTATATCGGGGTGGAGGAATCGCACCCTATGAGATATGGTGCGCTCTATGATGAGTACCGCTGAGTTGCCTATTTCCTTATAGGAACATGCACTTGAGAAGACGCATACCTATTGAATAGAGTTCCGATCAAATCCGTTGCCTACCACTTCATATGAGATATGGAATGGAAAGAGACCATCTCTTAAATGAGTTAAGATATGGGGTTGTCCGGCCTATGTTGAAAAGCAAAATCTGGACAAGCTCGAGGCAACGCCAGTTCTGTGCAAGTTTGTTGGATATCCCAACCATTCACGAGGGTATATCTTCTACCACACCGAGGAACAAAATATGTTTTGTTTCTCGACATGCCACCTTTTTAGGAAAGGAATTTCTTTTGGAAGAAATTAGTGTCGATGAGGTAAAACTGGAAGAAGTTCCAGCAAAGCAAACTATAACCGATGATTTGGTGGAACCGGAGGATTCAATAGTCCCTGACGAACCGAAACCACTTCGCAGATCTAGTTGAGTTCCTCATCCACCTGAGAGATACTACGGTTTTCTCATAGACAGTGGGAGCGAGGATTGCATCATGGAGATGATGATCCAACTAGTTTCGAGCAGGCCATCACAAGTGGAGACTTATGTTAAATGGCTGGATGCTATGTGATCTGAGATGGAATCCATGTACACCAACAAAGTATTGACTTTGGATGTTGCTCCTGAAGGGGTAAGACCCATAGGGAGCAAGAGGATATTTGAGAAAGATAATTTGGTGTAGATGGAAAAGTTGAGACTTTCAAAGCTAGACTTGTCGCTTAGCTTAAGTCCATTAGGATCCTACTTGCCATTACTGCCCATGACTACGATATCTGGCAGACTGCACGTCAAAACCACTTTTCTAAATGGTGATTTAGTAGAGAGTGGGTATATGACACTTCCAGAGGGCTTCGTAGACAGTGGGAGCAGCGGAAGCATGTGCAAGATGCTTAAATCCATATACGGGTTAAAGAAGGCATCGCAGAGATGGAACATCTGTTTTAATGAAGCTGTCAAAGATCTTGACTTCATCAAAAAGGTAGATGAACTATGTATAAATAAGAAGGTTGTAGAGGGTATGATTGTCTTCCTTGTATTGTACGCGGATGACATACTCTTGATAGGAAAGAGTGTTCCTATGCTACAATCGGTCAAGCACCTCTTATCACACAGGTTCCCCATGAAAGATCTAATTGATGTCTCCTACATCCTGGGGATATAGATCTATAGAGATAGATTTAAATGGATTTGGGATTGTCTCAATCCAGATACATAGACACCATGCTAAAGCGGTTTAGTATGAATGATTCTAAGCGTGGTAATGTACCCGCTTGTTCAGGAATCACTCTCTCCAAAGAGATGTCTCTTGAGACTGATTTGGAGAGGGCTCGTATAAAAAGAATGCCCTATGCTTTGGCAAATGGGTCAATCATGTATGCGATGTTATGTACCAGACCAGATGTAGCTTACCCACTAGGTGTAGTGATTAAGTATCGAAAAGATCTTTGGGAAAACCACTGGACTGCTGAAGAACATTCTTAAGTGCTTGAGAAGGACTAAAGAGATGTTCTTGGTATATGGTAACGGTGAAATCCAGATGGAGTCCTTTACCGATTCGAGCTTCCAGAGTGATAAGGACGACTGAAAGTCAGTCTCAGGTTTTGTCTTCACCCACAGAGGAGGGACGGTATGTTGGAAGGGTTCCAAGCTATATACTGTAGCAGACTCATTGATAGAGGCTAATTACATAGCTACCAACGAAGCTGCCAAAGAGGTTGTCTGGATGAATAGAGTTCATGAGATGAACTAGGTTCCTACCATTGGACATCCAATACTTGTGTATTATGATGACAATGGAGCTGTGGCTTTGGCCTAGGAACCCCGGCCCCGTCAGCGATTCAGACATATTCTTAGACAGTATCACCTGATCAGGGAGATAGTTGATCTCCGGGAGATTGAGGTCAGGAGAATTGACACATAGGATAACACAGTGGATCCACTCGCAGAGGCCATTCCCCAGATGCTATTCGAGAGACTTTTAGGACGTTGGGTATGAGATACTATAACGACTGACCTTAGTACAAGTGGGAGATTGTTAGGAATATGTATGCCCTAGAGGCCATTATTGATGATATAGTGGATACTTGGACATATATATAGAAGACTTACTTGCTTGACATGATAATATGCTATCAGGTTACCTTTATCTTAACATGGAGACTGGTATTCTTTACTGTCTTGCTCTCACATGTTGATAAAGCCCTTAGGATATGTACTTGACTACCAGGATTATGATGAGATCATACTAGTGGGGCCAGGGTGGTCCACAAGTACATCCTTTAATCAGTTCCTAGTCGTGGGAATATCGAGACCAGGGCATCGATATTCCAGTGTAGACCAGTGTGTACGTTTCTTGTCCCTTAGAGGGCGATGGTTGATTCCACAACCATTGGTATGTGACATCAAAGATTGTACAGAGGTGCTCATTGGATAATGGGTACACCGAACAGGACTCGCCGAGGACTCCTATGTGGTAGTATACCTATCGTTAGATAGCAGCCCTCTGGTGACATTGGTACAGGTTAGTCTGTAGACCCGAGATCGTCATAGAGTCTTGTGTGGCTCCCACTGTGCTTTGATTTCTTCCCTACCACGGCTCAAAGGAGTCGTGCAAACAGGTGGATTTTGGGTGCAGTCCCGAGTCACATGGAGAAAATGAGCGATATGTGGGGTTTCGTCTCTCCCGGTATTGGGGGTTGATGTTGCGCTATGCTCAATTGGCTATAACTGGAAGTCCCTGACCAGGGCTGCTGCTGAGATTTACCGATAAGAGTTATCGGTAGTTTCTTGAACCGTTATAAGCCAGACATTAGCATGACTTATCACGTTACTAGGGGCTGACGTTTACCACCCCTAGACATGATATGCGACATATCCGACGAAGAGACCGGACTGTACGGTAGTGTTACTGATAGGATTCATGTAGAGTATGGATGAGCTTACTTGTTGATCTTCATATCGCTCAATACCCGGGTAGCCTTTACGTCCAGCTAGTACCGCTGACGGCTTGTAGGTAACTGATGTGATCATCACCTACTGCTGGCGTATTGACAAGTCTTTAGAGTCCCATACAAAAGTTCCTTGGTTCAAGAGAAACTAAGTAGGACGCATATGCGATATCTGTGTGGGCCTGATTAAATACGTGTATGTGATACCGTATTGTAATCTGGCAGTTATCTGTTATCGGTTTGGTTATATGTGATATAACCAGACTGTCGAATCAAGTGTTGATTTGATAATGTGATATACAGATATATGATATTAGTCGGTCATATGTGATATAACCGGATTATTAAATCAAGTGTTGATTTAATAATGTGATATACATTATATGTGATATAATTATATCTTAACTAATATTATTAGCTCACTAATTATTCTTCATAATATATATATATGTATATATATATATAATAATAATAATGAAGCATGACTTGATTTTCTATTTTTGAGAAAAATAGAGATGAGGTGTAAATTGAGAGCATGGTTGCAAGCATGGGAGTTATATTTGTTTATTCATCTTGACTCACTATTCAAGCATGGTTGCAATTTTATATTGCAAAATTCCATGCTTGAATGAGTGGGGGTCAAGAGTTTCTATTCAGTCTTAGTGCATTCTCAACACTTAGCCATTTTTCTTGAGTTGCTCCCATGGTTGCTCTCTAACTTCTTCTTCTTCCTCAATTGCTATAGTTCAAGCTTCAACCCTCACATGTGATGTGAACCATGAGGCTTGAACACAAACTTGTGAGCTTTTAACATCCCCTACTTCACCATCTTACACTTGACTAGCGATCGAGTGTAGCGTGTTTCCTATGCTAAAGAGTTTAGTGTAGAGGTAGCTTGAGTTGGAGGGACTTCGCGTGGATCATCTTCGACACGAAGGTCATCGGAGGAAGCTCGTCCAAAACCTTAAGTGGAGCCTAGTTAAGTCGCAAGACTACTACATAGAGCATGTGAAGTGAAGGACTTGATCCTAAAGGGTATAGCCTTCTTTCATTTTCTCTAGTTGTTCACATCATCAAACTATAACCCTAATATTCTAGCAAAGATCTTGTATTGTCTAGCTTAGAACCTAATAAAAACTTGAATTTGGCATGCTTGATGCTACTAAAACCTCATAGTGGTGCTAAGGTCGACTTTCATATTGAAGCATGGTTCTCACTATTCTCACCTCACCACCTTTACACCTCATTTCCATTTAAAAGAATAAATGGATAAATAAAAAATGAGGTGTCCGCCTTCTAGAATGTTTTCAGTATAAATATGGAATACATTCTACCGTATATACATACTCGTATTCGTACTAAAATATGAATACCCAAGAGATAGAACAACCCCACTAATATAATACTAGCTTTAAATCAATATCCGATTTAACAAACCGGTTTAATCCTAAGCCCGCTAGTATTATCAACTGTCCGATCGAAAACCTGGCTAACATTAGAATATACATATCGAAATATGTATATGTAAATTATTAAATCAATATCTGATTTAATAATCCGGCTTAATCCTACGCCGGCTAGTATTATCGTTCGATTGAAAACCTGGATGACACCAGAATATACATATCAAAATGCGTATATGTAAATTATTAAATTAATACCTGATTTAATAATCCGGCTTAATCCTAAGACGGCTAGGGTTATCATTCGATCGAAATCCTGCACGTATAAACATACGTCCACCACATCGTTTTTCCTGGATCAGAGAAACCCACTGTGTGGGGCTCTAAAAACTCGACAGTATGCTGGCAGTAGGTTTAACCACAAGCAAGTCAGCGGCACTACCCGTACATAACGGCTACCCAGATACCTGTCGAAAAGGAAGACCGACGAGCAAGCTCATCCGGACCCCTGCTGAGCCTATCTGTGACAATCTCCATACAGTCCAGTCTCTTCGTCTAAGAGTATCACATACTGGGTCTAGAGGATGGTAAACGTTAAACCGCTACTGACCCGATAAGTTGTGTCGATTTGGCTCAGGACCAATCCAAGAAACTACTGATTTAATCATCAGTAGATCTCAACTGTCTTAGCCAAGGTTTTATGGTTCTAGCCAATCGGACACAGTGCAATATCGACTCCCAATACCGGGAGAGACGAATCCCTGATAATCACTCACTGCCTTCATGTGGCTCGGGACTGTACCCAACCAAAAGCTGTTTGCCTGACTCAGTAGAGCCGTGGTAGGGTAGTGATCAAAACACAGTGGGAACTCATACGAGACAAATGATGACCTCAGTTCCTAAGACTAATCTGTACTCATGTCACCTGAGAACCTTTATATGACGATAGGTATAATACCATCTAGAGGTTCCCGGCGAGTCCGTCCAGTGTACTCACCCCCAGTGAGCACCTATATACAATCTTAGATGATCACACCAATGGCTATGGGACTAACCACCGCTCCTTGTCGGGGTTTAGAAACGTATACACAAGTCTACTCTGGAATATCGATGCCCGGTCTTGATATTCCTGCGACTTGGGACCTTTAAGGATGTGCTTATGGACTACCCAGCTCCCACTAGTATGATTGCCATCATAATGCTGGTAGTCAAGCAAAATCCTATGGGATTTATCAACATGTATCCGCCATATGTGATATTGAATATAAGATATGCACATGTTAAGATAAAGACAAACCAAAATAGTATACTGTTGTATCGAGTATTTATCAATATCTGTAAACAATACAAAGCAACTAAAGAAAGTAATACACATATTAAGACAAAGACAACTTAAATAATATACTATATACAACTGAGTAAGATTGTCCTGTATATACATATCCCTAGCATCCTATACAATACAGGCTTCTAGGGCATACATATCCAACAATCTCCCACTTGCGCTAAGGCCTGTAATTGGCATACCGAATACCCAACGTCTGCTATAGGGCCAGTTGTTGGTGTACCACATACCCAACATCTCAAAATGTCGCTCAAACTGCGCTTGAGGGAGGGCCTTGGTAAATGGATCCGCCGTGTTGTCTTTCGTATATACTCTCCGGACCTCGATCTCCCGGCGATATACGATCTGCCGGTGATCTACGAACTCCCTGATCAGGTGATACCGCCTCAAGATGTGTCTGGACTTTTGATGGGACCGTGGTTCCTTCACTAAAGCTATAGCCCTATTATTATCGCAATACAAAGGTATTGGATTAGCAATGGACGGAACCACCTCAAGTTCAGTAATGAATTTTTTCATCTAGACCGCTTCTTTTGCGATATTGTTTGCAGCAATATATTCAGCCTCCATCGTTGAGTCCGTGACGGTGTCTTGTTTGGAGCTCTTCCAACACACCGCCTCTCCGTTGAGGGTAAACACAAAACCCACGACAGGCTTGCTGTCATCCTTGTCACTTTAGAAGCTTGAGTCGGTAAAGGACTCAACCTGAAGGTCTCCATTACCGTATATCAAGAACATCTCCTTAGTCCTTCTCAAGTACTTGAGAATGTTCTTCACAGCTGTCCAATGATTCTCACCCGGTTCAACTGATACCATCTCACCACGCTAAGCTTGTATGCTACATCAGGTCTAGTACACAACATTACATACATTATAGATCCTACCATCGAAGCATAGGGTATAGTGCTCATGCTAACCCTCTCCTCATCAGTCTTGGGAGACATCTCTTTGGAGATGGTGATTCTGTGCAATGCGGGTATATTACCGTGCTTGGAAATTTTCATACTGAATCTTTTTAGTATGGTCTCTATGTACCTAAACTGTGAAAGTCTTAGCAATCTCTTGGATCTATCTCTGTAGATCTTAATCCCCAGAATGTAAGAGACATCACCGAGGTCCTTCATGAAGAACTTTTGTGAAAAGAACAACTTGACCGATTGTAGTATAGGAATGTCATTTCCCATCAAGAGAATGTCGTCCACGTACAAGACTAGGAACACAACAGTTCTCCCTACAATCTTCTTGTAGATACTTGCTCATTTTCGTTTTTGATGAAATTAAATTTCTTGACTGTCTCATCAAAACAGATATTCCAGCTCTGCGACACCTGCTTTAATCCATAAATGGATTTAGGCAACCTGCACACCTTCCCGCTGCTCCCACTGTTTACGAATCCCTCCGGCTGGTCTATATAAACGCACTCTTCTAAACTTCCATTTAGAAAAGTCGTTTTAACGTCAATCTGCAAGATATCATAGTCATGGTAGGCAGCAATGGTAAGTAAGATCCGAATGGATTTTAGCATAGCCACTGGAGAAAAGGTTTCGTCATAGTCTACTCCCGGTCTTTGACGAAAACCTTTTGCAACAAGTCTAGCCTTATAGGTTTCCACCTGTCCATTTGTGTTCAGTCGAAAATACTGTATATTTGATATAACATTTTCCTTACTTTTCTTACATATTTAAAGGTGTTTATTATAAATATGAAACATATGAGGGTTTATCTGCAAAATATCTATTTTCATATGTTTATATATTATAATTAATATTATGAAGGAAAATGTATGCATATAATATTTATGTAATATTTTGATAATTTAAATATGCATATCATATCAAATATCCTTAACCAATATTCTTAAAATATAATATCATATCAAATGGTTAGGATAATATCTCAAAAATACCAAATATTACTAACATTATTCATTGAGATATTGTGCAAGGTTTAGTTCAGGTCAGGAGATCGAGATGTTGAGATATCGGGAATCAGAAATCTGCTGATGAAGTTAGATAAAATCGAAGAATCAATACCGGCAGAGACTCGGGAAATATTTTCAAGTTCCAGACATCAGCTAAATCTCCATGTGTCACAAGAATAAAACCACAGAAATTTGCAGCCAAGATTCCACTAAACAGCCGTGGATCCGCGGCCAAACCATGAAATATGCGGCGAATCCGCGGCCGATTCACCGAGTCAGGAGTTGGTATTTTCAGGTTGGATTTTCTACAACTAACCCTTATTCCGGGGATCTTTAGTTTCTGGCTTTGGGGCTATATAAAAGACCGAGGGCTAAACCTAGAAATCATCAAACCGAAGAGATCAAGAAGTTCCAGTTGACTCACGCATCCAGGTTGATCAATCGGCTATTCATTTACCTCCTTCAAGATAGATCGAGAAGCAAACTAGGGTTTTGTATTCCACTTTCTAAAAGAACAAAAAGTTTAATTGATCAAGTTGATTAATAAAGGTAGTTGTTTTATTCTTATTGCATTAATTTTTTTTTATTTACATCATGATCTCTATCCGTTCTTCTATCTCCATCATATGCGAGTAATTCACAGTTTGATAGGGTTCGTAGGATTAGGGTAGATCAATGGAAGATGAAAATTTCTTAACTTCTTTTAAATCTTATGAAGTTTATAAACTTTAGCAAAATAAATGTTAACATACTAATCGGGCGCGCTATCAATTTATTGATAGTCTTGACCGCGATTTGAGATTAGATTAACAATTGTTTTGTTAAGGGCTAGACATGAATAGAGATCAATGAAAGGACAATGGTCAATAGTGTGGAAACACTAGTTTCTTCCAAGAACCCTAATCCTCTTTCATCATTATCAATCTAGTTTTAAATCTATCAATAGATAAAAGGAGTCATTTTTATTAATCATCCATTACTACTAAATCCTAACAAACCTTACAAGCCTTCTTCTGATATAAAATCTACATCTTTATTTAAACTAGATCTATTTTCTACATCCATATTTTGACGTAGATCTAGAAACTATTCACCACTATTCTTTATTTTTCTATTCTTCCTCTTTTTCAACACGTTTAAAGTAAGATTGAAATATTCCACGTTTCCCTGAAGACGACCCGTACTCATCTCGGTCTAGCTACATATGACACCGTTATTGATTGCGGTTATTCTACTATACACTTTTACAGATCAATCAAATGGCATTTGATTGATTTCTATTTTAGAGAAGTGTAGTAACCGCAATCAATAACGGTGTCGCATGTAGCTAGACCGAGATTGAGTACGGGTCGTTCTCAGGGAAACGTGGAATCTTTCAATTCTACTTTAGACGTGTTTAAAAAGAGGAAGAATAGAAGAATAAAGAATAGCGGAGAATAGTTTCTAGATCTACGTCAAAATACGAATGTATAAAATAGATCTAGTTTAAATAAAGATGTAGACTTTATATCAGAAGAGGGATTGTAACGTTCGTTAGGATTTAGTAGTAATGGATGATTAATAAAAATGACTCATTTTATCTATTGATAGATTTAAAACTAGATTGATAGTGATGAATGAGAATTTGGGTTTTTGGAAGAAACTAGTGTTTCCACACTATTGACCCTTATCCTTTCATTGATCTCTATTCATGTCCAGCCCTTAACAAAACAATTGTTAATCTAATCTCAAATCGCGGTGAAAACTATCAATAAATTGATAACGCGCCCGATTAGGATGTTAACATTTATTTTGCTAAAGTTTATAAACTTCATAAGACTTAAAAGAAGTTAAGAAATTTTCATTTTCCATTGATCTACCCTAATCCTACGAACCCTATCAAGCGGTGAATTACTCGCGCATGATGGAGATAGAAGAATGGATAGAGATCATGATGTAAATAAAAAATAAATGCAATAAGAATAAAACAACTATCTTTATTAATCAACTTGATCAATTACACTTTTTGTTCCTTTAGAAAGTGGAATACAAAACCCTACTTTACTTCTTGATCTATCTTGAAGGAGGTAAATGAACAGCCGATTGATCAACCTGGATGCGTGAGTCAACTGGAACTTCTTGATCTCTTCGGTTTGATGATTTCTAGGTTTAGCCCTTGGTTCTTTATATAGCCCTAAAGCCAGAAACTAAAGATCCCGAGAATAAGGGTTAGTTGTAGCAAATCCAACCTGAAAATCCCAATTCCTGACTCGGTGCATCGGCCGCGGATCCGCCGCATATCTCATGGTTTGGCCACGGATCCGCGGCTGTTTGGTGGGATCTTGGCTGTAAATTTCCGGGGCTTTATTCTTGTGACACACGGAGATTTAGCTGATGTCTGGAACTTAAAAATATTTCCTGAGTCTCTGCCAGTAATGATTCTTCGATTTTATCTAACTTCATCGGCAGATTTCTGATTCCCGATATCTCAACATCTCGATCTCCTGACCTGAACTAAACCTTGCACAATATCTCAATGAATAATGTTAGTAATATTTGGTATTTTTGAGATATTATCCTAACCATTTGATACGATATTATATTTTAAGAATATTGGTTAAGGATATTTGATATGATATGCATATTTAAATTATCAAAATATTACATAAATATTATATGCATACATTTTCCTTCATAATATTAATTATAATATATAAACATATGAAAATAGATATTTTGCAGATAAACCCTCATATGTTTCATATTTATAATAAACACCTTTAAATATGTAAGAAAAGTAAGAAAAATGTTATATCAAATATGCAGTATTTTCGACTGAACAAATACCCCCAAACTTAACTTTGATCGTCCCGAGCAAACTATTTATTCAAGAGAGGGAGAAAAAGAAAAAGAAAAACCTAAGTAGCACACTTTTGTATGCAACACGATTGCACCGAGCACGCGCAACAAGCCGTTAAACCTCTAGGTGTCCCTAGTAGGAGGAGTGTTGTCTGTTAGTTATGTATATACCCTAGAGGCCATTATTGTACCTATGATGTATATTGTAGTGGATGCTTGGATATATATAGAGAGGACTTTCTAGCTCGATATGATAGTATGCTATCTGGTTTCACTTTGTCTAAACATGTTGACTTGTATTGGTTTACTGTCTTGCTTTCACATGCTGATAAAGCCCTTAGGACATGTACTTTACTACTACGACTATGATGTAGATCATACTAGTGGGTCCAGGATGGTCCCAAAGTATATCCTATAATATGTTCCTAGTCGAGGGTGTATCGATACATGGCATCGATACTCCAGAGTAGACTAGCGTATATGCCTCTTGACCCATATGATGGGCGATGGATGATCCCACATCCATTGGTGTTTGACATCAAAGATGGTATACGGGTGCTCAGTGGAGACTGGGTACACTGAACGGACTCCCCGAGAACTCCTAGATGGTATTATACCTATCGTCAGATAGTAGTTCTCTGGTGACACCAGTACAGGGTAGTCTGTAGACCCGAGATCGTCATAGAGTCTTGTGTGATTCCCACTGTGCTTTGATTTCCACCTTACCACGTTCATGAGAACTTGCAAAACGGTGGCTTTTAGGTACAGTCCCGAATCACATGGAGGCAATGAGCGATAGGAGGGGTTTCGTCTCTCCCGGTATTGGGGGTTGATGTTGCGCAGTGCTCGATTGGCTATAATTGGAAGTCCCTGGCCAGGGCTGATATGAATATCTACTGGTAAGTGTTATCAGAGTTTCTTGACCCGTTATGAGCCTCTCATCAGCATGACTTATCAGTTACTGGGGTCTGATGTTTACCACCCCTAGACTGGATATGCGACATATCAGACGAAGAGACCGGACTGTACGGTAGTTTTACTGATTGGATTTACAGGAGTGTAAGTAGGCTTACTTGTTGATCTTCTGATCGCTCAATACCCGGGTGGCCGTTACGTTTAGCTGACCGCTTGCGGCTTGTGGGTGTTTGATATGATCATCACCTACTGCCGGCGTATTGACGAGTTTTTAGAGTCCTACATAGAGGTTTCCTGGCTCAGGTGAAATGGTGTAGGAGCACATATGTGATATTTGCGGGACCGAGATTAATATGATATGTGATACCGTATTCTATTCTCGCGATATGTGATATCGGCCGGTTATATATGATATAGCCGGGTTATCGGATCAAGTGTTGATTCGATAAAATGATACATATTATATTAGTCGGTTATATAGCCGGATTATTAAATCAAGTGTTGATTTAATAATTTAATGTAGAATTATATATTTGATATATTAAATTACATTAACTAATATTAGCTCACTTAAGAATTACTTTTTCTCACTTGATAATACATTGATATATATGTGATATATGTTAATTGTATTATTTTCTTTTGTTCACAAAATTATATATATGATATATAATTGTGACATGCTTGGTTACACATGCAAACTTGGATGTATGAGAATGATACGATAATTGTAATTAGGATTAGGTTTTTATTTATTTTAGTTAATTCAAATATCTTGGAATTAGTCATGGTTGAGCTTTCATGAAGCTTGTAGAACCATTGACTAAGTCCAAGTGTTTTGTTTTAACTTAAGATATTTATTGACCTAACCCTAATCACATAGCCATGGTCAATTCTCTACAGAAGTTAGCCATGACACATATTAACCTAAGGTTTCATTTCTAACCTCATCTCATTCATTCATCTTCTTCCTCCTTCATCTCCTTCAAGCTCTCTCTCTAGGTTTTGAAAAGGAGAAGAAAAATTATGAGAAAAAGAAAACTAAAGAGAGCCCACTTCCTACTTCATCATCCTCTTCTATAATAGCCATTTAGATTAGGGTGTTAGCTTCACTAATTTCATATTAGTGAAGAGAAAGCTTGAGTTCATGTTGCCTCGACGTAGATCATCTTGGATTGTGAAGACTTCTTGCAAGGATGCATCATTCACCTCATGGAGCCTCTCAAGAGCCTGAAAGCTTGATGATCGCAGCGAAAGGACCACAACTTGGAGCTTATGAAGCGAAGGAACAGACTACAAAGGTTGTAATCCCTAATCACTTAGAAGTAAAGTTGTTTGCTTTTAGTTTCGTATGATTCTCTAGTATAAGATCTTGTTTAGGGTTGTTTAAGCATGGCAAATTTTTTAATTTGGCATGGATGATGCCACCCGAAACCTTGCTGCTGTGCTTAGGAACCCTACAGTGGTATCAGAGCCTAGCTAGAGAATTAGACGGATTGATTAGGATTACGAAACCGAAACAACTCCGAAACACCCGAATATAGTTTCTGTCAAAATTTTCTGAGAGTCAAAATTTTTTTTAAACAGTTGCAGAATGTTGTATGTGATATAACATGAATACCAAGAAATTTTGAAGCAGCTTGGCCTTAATCTGGCCGGCCACATTAGTGCCAAAACCGGCCTGCTCGGCCGTACAGTGTTTTTTGGGCTTGAAATTTTTTTGGTGTTCCAGTCTCTAGGGTTTGGTACTTCAGGTGTTGTTTGTTTTTGCTAAATTTGCATGTGATGTTATCTTTTTACAGAGGCAATTTGTAGTGTTTCGTATTCGTAATTCTAGTTTGTTTTCGGGTTATTTAGACGGTGTTAAAAAGTTCGATCGGATATCAAATACCCACTTTAACCCTTACCGGAAATTTTTCAAGAGTTGGATTTTTTCCATAGTTAAAGAATATTCAAATATCGTGCAAGTAATGCGGTGGACCCTTTAGAAGAACGAAACCCTAACTCGATTCTGTGACCGTAAGAACCACCGCTAAACCCTAAGATTTGCGGTAGTTCCGCGGCGCCACAAGTGAGGCATTGGTTGACCCTTCTACGGCTGGTTCATAGCTACTGTGGCATGTACTGAGTATTTTTAAACTACGCTCAAGTATTGAGCTTTTGGAAAATTTTGGGTGTTTGTTGATTCGATCGGAATGTTTAACTTCGTCTAGCTTTTTCTGGAATGTGATACAATATGTGGAATTCATATAGTTAGGCATGAAATCCATAATATGTGATATTTCGGGTTTATGATGTCTAAGTTGATTGTGGATTCCAAATGTTGTAGTTTGACATTTTCTTTTCTGCGACCGTAAGTGTAATATGTGCTGTATCACCGTTTTCGTTGCTATATGTCAACGACAATTGTGATACGCATATTTACTTACGTTGATGACATGTGATGTTATGTGTTGCTGTGATATGTTATATTGGATCGTCGTGATTCGAATAGCCGGGGGTTTTATGTGAGATGAGGGTTTTTGTTTTCATTCATGTAAAATTCATTGTATGTAATATTATTTTATTGGGGCACTTCCGGGTTGAGGTTGATGTCACCATTGTATATTATTTACTTTTCCACATTAGGATAGACCCAAGGTGGGGAGCACAAGTAACCGGATTCTAGGGTCCAGTGGGAGGCCATCTCGAGGAGTCGAGACCGGGTCTCCTAACCCTAGAATTAGGAGGGTTGCTTGCCGCTCTCGTAGGGGTCTAGGGATGTGGGTTTGGCTATTCATCGCGACCATGAATCCGCGTTTTATACATGCTCAAAATAAAACATGGACCTCCTAGTATATCCAATATTTCATATGTTATCTTTTGCTGCTGATATTTTATGATGTGATCATTTTATATGCGTGAGACGAATACTTTATTATTGTATATATGATATATAATAAACTTTGCTTATGTTTTACACCCGCGCTAGTCCCGCCCCGCTATGCCGTTAGTTAAGTAACTTAACGGTGCATAACGGGACACTGTGGCGAATGCCGATGGCATAAGCGTACGTTGTATTTTCGTTTCTTCTGTGATACTTAGGAAGCATAAATGATGGGAATTCATTAATGAGATTAATGAAAGAAAAGAAACCTAAAAGATGTTGTAGAATCAAATTTTCAAAAAGGGTAGCTCTATTTTTTGCTTTGCATAGCTGTATTCCTTGTAGAATATCTAACACCTTATTCGATAAGAAAAGAGCCGAGATCCATTCACCGGGAGTGACCTCTTTAGCAAAACTAGCAGATGCTACAACTCACTCAGTTTTGTTTTTGATTGCTTCTATAGTTCTTGCTTTGCATAGAGGTATTTATGAAATATCCTGCACCTTATTCGATAAGGAAAGAGCCGAGATCCCTTCACCGGGAGTGACCTCTTTAGCGAAACTAGTAAAAGCCTCAAAAATACTCCTTTTCAAAATCACTTGTTTCTACAACGATATCAAGTTCATTACGCAAAAGGTTTTCATAAAAACCATTACGCAAAAGGTTTTCATAAAAACCTGACGTAGCCCTCCGTCATTTCAGATAAAGACTAGTTAGTATTCGTGCTACGTTTGTTGGCCTTCGTCAAGGCGTAGTGTGCGGTAGCTGATTAGTACTTATCTGCTTATTGCATGTGATGCGATTGGATTAGGGTAGTCGTGCGACTTTGTTGGCCTTCGTCAAGGGTCGTGCGGGTGGGTTTAATTCAATCACGAAATGTACGGGTTGAACTTCACTAGTGGCCTATGGTTTGTTGGCCTTCGTCAAGGTCATAGGTTGCTAGGGGTAAAAGATATTATCGGAAATTTCAAGTGTTGAAATTTGCAATGAGATTGCATACCTTCTATGAGATAGTTGATCCCGATACCCACTGCGAGTAAGAGTTACTCCTGGGAGAGTTTTACACATGACAATTAGCCGATCAAGTAGGTGTCTAGAAAGATGTTAACGGGGTTATGCCTATGGGAAAACATGGTTTATTTTAATTAGGTCCGTGTGAAAGAACGGGGAACCTCTCTCAAAATACCAACACTGGCCTGGCTGAAATATTGGCGAACTTGTAAGGTGTAATTAATCCCGGCTAGTCTTACCTTTTAGGGTTTGAAGGAAGATTTGATATAAACAATGGGAGCCATCCTGATTAGATAATATAATAACCAATCTAATCTTGCAAGAGCATACGCTAAAGTGTTTTCTTCTCTCTCTCTCTCTCCAGGTAGCGACCATGTCAGGCCTCAATCAAGATAATAATATGGATATATTGACCGAACCCATTTGTTATACTGAGCAGGAGAACGTTGGTTCTGTTCTTTCTTATAATTGTTATAAGGCTGAACAGGAAATAGGAACCTATCTGGATTCCTACGCCGCCCAAACGAAAAATAAGCATGTTGATGCATCTTCTTCGGGTGTGTTAGTCATCGAGAACTGTTTCTCAGTTCACTCTACGTCCTGGGTATTAGATACCGGATCGGGATCCCACATATGTAATATGTTACATGGGCTAAGAAAAGGTAGGCAACTGGGAGAGGGTGATCATTCCATAAGAGTAGGGAATGGTGCAAATGTTGCAGCCAAAGCAGTTGGCGAATATCACCTTATGTTACCAAATGGTAATATATTGATTCTGAACGAATGCTATTACATTCCGACCCTGATATGCAATCTTATATCAGTTTCTTTATTGAGTAAAGAAGGATATAATTTTGTAGTACAGGATAATGTTATGATCATCTTCCTGAATAAAAAGTTCATTGGATCAGGCTTGTTATATAATGGCATATACGTTCTAAATAAAACCACAGTTCTTAACATACAAAACACACACAAGAGGAAGAGTTCAGAAATGAACGAATTCTTCTTGTGGCATTGTAGACTAGGTCATATCAATGCGACATGACTAGCTAAGTTACATAAGGATGGATATTTGAATCCGTTCGAATTTTCATCTTATGACACTTGCCAGTCATGTCTCAAAGGAAAAATGACCAAAACTCCGTTTAGTGGACATGGAGAAAGAGTTACGGAATTCTTGGGACTGATACATAGTGATGTATGCGGTCCCATGTCTACACATGCCAGGAATGGTTCCTCATACTTCATTACATTCACTGACGATCTCTCAAGATACGGACATGTGTTTCTGTTGAAACACAAGTCTGATGCTTTTGAGAAATTCAAAAAATATAAGAACGAAGTAGAGAACCGAATGGATAAAAGTATTAAGATCCTTCAATCTGATTGAGGAGGAGAATACTTGAGCAATGAGTTCATGGACTATCTAAAAGAGAATGGGATTCTCTCTCAGCTTACTCCTCCATATACACAACAGCACAACGGTGTATCGGAATGGAGGAATCGCACCCTATTAGATATGGTGTGCTCTATATTGAGCACTGCTGAGTTGCCTATTTCCTTCTGGAGGTATGCGCTTGAGACAGCCATACACCTATTGAATATGGTCCCTACCAAATCTGTGTCTACCACTCCATATGAGATATGGAAGGGGAAGAGACCCTGTCTTAATTATATTAAGATATGGGGTTGTCCGGCTTATGTTAACGCAAAATCTGGACAAGCTCAAGGCAAGGTCAGTTCTGTGTAAGTTTGTTGGATATTCCAAAAATTCACGTGGGTATATCTTCTACCGTTCCGAGGAACAAAAGGTGTTTGTTTCTCGCAATGCCACCTTTTTAGTAAAGGAATTTCTTGATAAAGAAATTAGTAGCAAGGAGGTAGAACTGGAAGAAGTTCCAGCGATACAGACTACGACAGAAGATTTGGTAGAACCAGAGGATTCGATAGTTGCCAACGAACCTCAGCCTCTCCGCCGATCAAGTAGGGTTCCTCATCCACCAGAGAGATACTACGGTTTTCTCATAGATGGTGGGAGCGAGGATTGCATCATGGAAGATGATGGCCCAACTAGCTTCGAGCAGGCCATCACGAGTGGAGACTCTGTGAAGTGGCTGGATGCAATGCGATCTAAGATGGAATCCATGTACACCAACAAAGTATGGACTTTGGAAGTTGCTCCTGAAGGGGTAAAACCCATTGGGAGCAAATGGATCTTTAATAAGAAATTTGGTGTAGATAGAAATGTTGAGACTTTCAAAGCTAGACTTGTTGCAAAAGGTTTTCGTCAACGACCAGGTGTGGATTATGATGAAACCTTTTTTCCAGTGGCTATGCTTAATTCCATCCGGATCCTACTTGCTATTGCTGCATACCATGACTACGAAATCTGGAAGATGGATGCTAAGACCGTCTTTCTAAATGGTGATTTAGAGGAGTGCGTGTACATGACTCAGCCAGAGGGCTTCATAGACAGTGGGAGCAGCGGAAAGGTATGCAAGCTGCTTAAATCCATCTACGGGTTAAAGCAAGCATCGCGGAGTTGGAACATCTGTTTTGATGTGGTAGTCAAAGTGTTTGACTTCATCAAGAACGTAGATGAACCTTGTATATATAAGAAGGTGGCAGAGAGTAAGGTTGTCTTCCTCATATTGTACGTGGATGACATACTCTTGATAGGAAATGATGTTCCTATGCTGCACTCGGTCAAGCTCTTCTTATCACATAGATTCTCAATGAAAGATCTAGGTGATGCCTCCTGCATCTTAGGGATTAAGATCTATAGAGATAGATCTAAACGGATAATGGGATTGTCCCAATCCAGGTACATTGACACCATACTAAAGAGGTTTAGTATGGAAGAATCCAAGCGTGGGAACTTACCCACGATCTCTGGACCCACTCTCTCCAAAGAGATGTCTCCTAAGGCTGATTTGGAGAGAGCTCGCATGCAAGGGATACCCTATGCTTCGGCAGTAGGCTCTATCATGTACACGATGCTATGTACCAGACCCGATGTAGCATACTCACTAAGTGCAGTGAGTATGTATCAAGCAAATCCTGGAGAGAGTCACTGGACAGCTATGAAGAACATTCTCAAGTACTTGAGAAGGACTAAAGAGATGTTCTTGGTGTATGGTAATGGAGAACTCCAGGTGGAGTCCTTTACCGATTCGAGCTTCCAAAGTGATAAGGACGACTCTAAGTCACACTCGGGCTTTGTCTTTACCTTCAATGGAAGGGCGGTGTGTTAGAAGAGTTCCAAACAGGAAACCGTGGTAGACTCGACGATGGAGGCTGAATACATCACTGCCAATGATGCTGCCAAAGAGGTTGTCTGGATGAAGAAGTTCATAACTGAACTTGGTGTGGTTCCGTCCATTGAGCGTCCAATACCTTTGTATTGTGACAATAATGAAGCTGTGGTTTTGGCCAAGGAACCCAGGTCCCATCAGAGATCCAGGCATATTCTGAGACGGTATCACCTGATCCGGGAGATAGTTGATTGCCGAGAGATCGAGATCAGGAGAGTTAACACGAAGGACAACACTGTGGATCCACTCATGAAGGCCATACCCCAGATACAATTTGAGAGACTCTTCGGGATGTTGGGTATGAGATACTACAACAGCTGGCCTTAGTGCAGGTGGGAGATTGTTAGTTATGTATATGCCCTAGAGGCCATTATTGTACATATGATGTATATTGTAGTGGATGCTTGGATATATATAGAGAGGAATTTCTTGCTCGATATGATAGTATGCTATCTGGTTTCACTTTGTCTAAATATGTTGACTTGTATTGGTTTACTGTCTTGCTCTCACATGTTGATAAAGCCTTTAGGATATGTACTTGACTACTAGGACTATGATGTAGATCATACTAGTGGGGCTAGGGTGGTCCAAAAGTACATCCTATAATATGTTCCTAGTCGAGGGTGTATCGAGACAGGGCATCGATACTCCAGAGTAGACTAGCGTATACGCCTCTTGACCCATATGATGGGCAATGGATGATCTCACATCCATTGGTGTTTGACATCAAAGATAGTATACGGGTGCTCAGTGGAGACTGGGTACACTGAAAGGACTCGTCGAGAACTCCTAGATGGTATTATACCTATCGTCAGATAGCAGTTTTCTGGTGACACCAGTACAGGTTAGTCTGTAAACTCGAGATCATCATTGAGTCTTGTGTGATTCCCACTATGCTTTGATTTCCACCTTACCACGTTCATGAGAATGTGCAAAATGGTGGTTTTTGGGTACAGTCCCGAATCACATGGAGGCAATGAGTGATAGGAGGGGTTTCGTCTCTCCCGGTATTGGGGGTTGATGTTGCGCTGTGCTCAATTGGCTATAACTGGAAGTCCCTGGCCAGGGCTGATATGGAGATCTACTGGTAAGTGTTATCAGTAGTTTCTCGACTCGTTATGAGCCTCACATCGGCATGACTTATCGATTACTGGGGTCTGACGTTTACCATCCCTAGAATGGATATGCGACATATCAGACGAAGGGACCGGACTGTACGGTAGTGTTACTGATTGGATTCACAGGAGTGTGAGCAGGCTTGCTTGTTGATCTTCTGATCGCTCAATACCCGGGTGGCCGTTACGTTTAGCTGACCGCTTGCGGCTTGTGGGTCTTTAGAGTCGTATACAGAGGTTTCCTGCCTCAGGAGAAACGGAGCAGGAGCACATATGTGATATGTGCGGGACCGAGATTAATACGATATGTGATACCGTATTTTATTCTCGCGATATGTGATATCGGCCGGTTATATGTGATATAGCTGGGTTATCGGATCAAGTGTTGATTCGATAAAATGATACATATTATATTAGTCGGTTATATAGCCGGATTATTAAATCAAGTGTTGATTTAATAATTTAATGTAGAATTATATATTTGATATATTAAATTATGTTAACTAATATTAGCTCACTTAAGAATTACTTTTTCTCACTTGATAATACATTGATATATTTATATGATATATGTTAATTGTATTATTTTCTTTTGTTCACAAAATTATATATGTGATATATAATTGTGACATGCTTGGTTACACATGCAAACTTGGGTGTATGAGAATGATACGATAATTGTAATTAGGATTAGGTTTTTATTTATTTTAGTTAATTCAAATATCTTGGAATTAGTCAAGGTTGAGCTTTCATGAAGCTTGTAGAACCATTGACTAAGTCCAAGTGTTTTGTTTTAACTTATGATATTTATTGACCTAACCCTAATCACATACCCATGGTCAATTCTCTACATGAGTTAGCCATGACAGATATGAACCCAAGGTTGCATTTCTAACCTCATCTCATTCATTCATCTTCTTCCTCCTTCATCTCCTTCAAGCTCTCTCTCTAGGTTTTGAAAAGGAGAAGAAAAATTGTGAGAAAAAGAAAACTAAAGAGAGCCCACTTCCTACTTCATCATCCTCTTCTATACTAGCCATTTAGATTAGGGTGTTAGTTTCACTAATTTCATATTAGTGAAGAGAAAGCTTGAGTTCGTGTTGCCTCGACGTAGATCATCTTGGATTGTGAAGACTTCTAGCAAGGATGCATCATTCACCTCATGGAGCTTCTCAAGAGCCCGGAAGCTTGATGATCGCAGCGAAGAGACCACAACTTGGAGCTTATGAAGCGAAGGAACGGACTACAAAGGTTGTAATCCCTAATCACTTAGAAGTAAAGTTGTTTGCTTTTAGTTTCGTATGATTCTCTAGTATAAGATCTTGTTTAGGATTGTTTAAGCATGGCAAAATTTTTAATTTGGCATGGATGATCCCACCCGAAACCTTGCTGCTTTGCTTAGGAACCCTACAGTGTCTTCTGAGGGTTTTCAGCGGATTACACCCACAAAATCCTATAATAAAAGAAAGATGGTGAAAGTTACATATAAAAATAAGAACTATAAAAGAAATAACTTAAAAAGAAGAGTTTCTAACTATACCAGCTTTTCTGTTGCTATGAGCCCTATCTTAATGGTCGTGAAAAAATGTTAGAAATCACATCATCCCTCAATTAAATATCGCCTTTAGTCTTCCTCCCTATTTTTCTTCTAAACATTGATCATATACCCCTACGTGTGTGTTAAAGACATCCCTACACTTAGAGAATTTAATTCAAGCTATCATACTCTTGTCCATCTTCCAAAGTACTTTATAGTTGGTGAATATTTTCGATAAAATTGCTCACACATTCTTCATGCGACCGTTAATACTTCTTGAGGTACTAACCGACCAATTACAAAATGTGCTCGCGCATTTAAGCGTAATTTTCTCGTCTTGTAACACCTAAGTCTTAGTAGTGGCTCTCAAACCAGTTGGTCTAAGGCACTAGGTGATAAAGCACTCTCGCTATATTTTTTTTATGCTGCCTTGGTAATTACAAAAACCAGTGTTCATTTTTTTCACCACTTATATATATATATATATATTTTCATACTTTGTCTTTTAGACAAGTGCATTTCAAGGTATCCTTTACTATCCCAAGTTTCAAGATGTGTACATGTGCGTATAGTAGGGTATCAATATTCAGATGTTTAGCCTCAAGAATAAGGACTATTTTTCAGATTTATTTTTATCCTCAGATTAGTAATTTCCTTCATCTTACTAACCCTTGGGACAACGGCTCATAACTACTTATTACTAGTTTTGTTTAAGAAAATATCTAACTTTCTTGCTTTTCTTAAACTTTTCCTATCTTTCATATGTAATTTTTCACTTTCTACTCTTTTATTATCAATTTTTTTTGTATAGTGCCAAGTGCCAAAAGATAATTTAGTGAATACAAACTTCCCCCCCAAACCTGTTTTCAGTAGTGTCCTCACTGATGTCATCTTTGAATGCATAGACCTGTAGACTTGGGGAGAGAAATTAAGTGGGGTAAAATAATAGTCAAATGAAAACTACCCCCAAACTTGTACTTTGGCATGCACAGATATTCAGTTAAGTCTTTTTTCACTTACCTCCATTCTTAAAATGAGAAAATGTTACCGAAATATGGAGGTGAGGCGGAGGAAATTCAGTTATGATAAAGCGGCTCCTATAAAAACAGGAGCTCCTCCGCTGGGTCAGCAGAAAAATACGGTTTCAATCTATGCCCATTTACTTTAAAAATCGAACCGTTTTAATACTTTCAACTTCTACTGCCCCGTGTGGGTATACATACCGCACCACAAAAAGTCCTTTCCAATGAGATTTTAGCTTACCCGGATGAAAATGGAGACGAGAATCGTAAAAAAGGACTTGTCCCGGTGCGAAGGTTTTTCTAAAAAGGTTTTTATTGTGGAACACTTTAGTCCGGTTCTTTACTATAACCGCATTATCGTAAGCTTCATCGCGGAGTTCGCTTAGCTCATTTAGTTGCAGCTTCCGATAGCTGCAAGGTTGATCATAATCGAAGTTAAGATCTTTAATAGCCCACATTTCTTTATGTTCGATCTCGACAGGAAGGTGGCAAGCTTTTTCAAACACTAGGCGGTATGGAGACATACCAAGATCGGTCTTATAAGCGGTACGAAATGCCCAAAGAGCATCCGTCAATTTGGTTAACCAATCCTTACGGTTTTTAGAAACCGTCTTCTCCAAAATTTGCTTGATCCGCTTATTGGAAATCTCAGCTTGCCCGCTCGTTTGGGGATGATAGGGCATAGAAAGTTTGTGGTTGATTGAATATTTCCGCATCAAAGTCTCGAAAGATCGATTACAGAAATGCGTCCCGTTGTCACTAATTATAGCGTGAGGGTGCCCGAATCGCGAAAAGATATTTTCTTTAAGGAACTTAATAACAACCTTGTTGTCATTAGTGCGACATGGTATTGCTTCCACCTATTTTGAGACATAATCAACCACTAACAAGATATATAAATTCCTAAAAGAGTTGGGAAAAGGGCCCATAAAATCAATACCCCAAATATCGAATATCTCCACAACCAATATAGGTTAGAGCGGCATCTCATTTCTTCGTGAAATCCGACCCATGTGTTGACACCGATGACAAGTTTTACAATGATCATAAGCATCTTTAAATAATGTTGGCCAATAAAAACAACATTGCAAAACTTTCTCCGCCATTTTACATGGACCAAAATGACCGCCACATGCCTGATCCTGACAAAAAGACAATACACTCTTGAATTCATCGTTAGAGACACATCTGCGAATGATTTGATCGGAACAATACTTAAACAAATAAAGTTCATCCCAGTAAAAGTGTTTTACTTAGGATAGAAATCGAAGATTGTCTTGTTTCGACCAATCGCTAGGAATAAGTCTCGTCGCTAGATAATTCACAATATCCATGAACCAAGGTTCGCAGGATACGGTCAAGAGCCGTTCGTCATGAAAGGAGTCGTTTATTGGCACGGTCAACGTTGGTGAAGAATTGATGCATGAAAGATGGTCGGCTACAACGTTTTCACATCCACTCTTGTTTCGTATGACAAGATCAAATTCTTGTAACAATAGGATCCAACGTATTAGCCTGGCCTTAGCATCCTTCTTCGATAAAAGGTGTCGTAGCGTGGAGTGATCGGTGTAAACCACTATTGGCGAGCCAATCAAGTAGGGACTGAATTTTTCTAATGCAAATACAACTGCCAAGAGTTCTTTCTCGGTGTTGTGTAATTAATTTGTGCATCATTCAAGGTCCTACTTGTATAGTAAATTACATGCGGCATCTTATCAATGTGCTGTCCTAAGACTGCACCAATAGCAAAATCTGATGCATCACACATAAGCTCGAACGGGTGGTTCCAATCCGGAGATGATAGAACGGGGGCTGAAGTGAGAGATCTTTTAAGCGATTCAAAAGCAGCCTCACAATCCGAATCGAAGTGAAATCTTGTATCCTTGGCCAAGAGAAGAGTTAAGGGTCTAGCAATTTTTCTAAAGTCCTTAATGAATCTCCTATAAAATCCTGCATGACCAAGGAAAGATCGTATATCTTTGATGCATTTGGAAGGAGGAAGGTTATGGATGACATCAATTTTAGCTCTGTCAACCTTAATGCCTTTTCGTGAAATGATATGTCCAAGGACAATACCTTCTTGGACCATGAAATGGCATTTTTCCCAATTCAAAGTTAAGTTCTTTTCCTTACAGCGGGTAAGAACCGCGTCAAGATGACATAGGCATTCCTCAAAGGAGTCCCCAAATATGGAGAAATCGTCCATAAATATCTCCAGAAAATTCTCAACCATGTCTGAGAATATCCCCATCATACACCGCTGAAATGTAGCGGGAGCGTTGCATAACCCAAAGGGCATGCGTCTATAAGCAAAAGTACCGAAAGGACAAGTAAATGTTATTTTATCTTGATCCTTTTCGGCGATGGGGACCTGGTTATAGCTATAGTATCTGTCCAAGAAACAATAGTATTCATGTCTAGCTAATCGTTCTAACATCTGGTCAATGAAAGGTAGAGGGAAGTGATCTTTCCTTGTTGCGGCATTGAGTTTTCTGTAATCAATACATACACGCCATCCAGTTTGGGTGCGTGTTTGGATCAACTCATTAGCCTCATTAGTTATGATCGTGATGCCAGACTTTTTAGGGACCACATGAATATGACTTACTCATTGGCTATCAGATATTGGGTAAATTATACCACCATCTAGACACTTGACGATTTCTTTCTTTACCGCCTCCTTCATAACGGGATTTAATTGTCTTTGTGGGTCTCGGGTTGGTTTGGCTTCATCCATCAGATATATATAATGTTCAACAATTAAGGGACTAATCCCTTTGATGTCAGCCATTGTCCAACCAAATTCTTGCCGATTTGATCTCAATACCGCCAAAAGTGCGTTCTCTTACTCTAAAGCTAGAAAAGCGGATATGATCACGGGAAAAGACTCATTCTCTCCTAAATATGCACATTTAAGATGAGAAGGTAGCGGTTTGAGATCTAGTGTCGGCGGAGAGACGATAGAAGGTGGGGTAAGGGAATGATACTCGGACTCCCTAAGAGGTTCATAACTTACGTAGGATATTGACTCAGAAAGCGCTACTGACTTTTGCGACGAGTCAATGGATTCAAACTCAGGGATAAACTCATCGAAGATATTCTCACTATAATAATTTGCCAGATCAAACAATGTCGCACTAATGTTGTTGAGATCATCATAGCAAAGTACTTCAGCTTCGCAGCTGTCGGAAGCTATCTCGTTGATAGAACAAACATTGATTAAACGAGCAGAAGGTTCAGATGGTTGACTTCCTAGCCTGTAAATATTAAGCTCAATTTTCATCTTCCCTAAGGATAAGTTCATAGAACCGTTACGACAATTAATGACAGTGTTGGAAGTTGGTAGGAAAGGTCGACCGAGTATCACCGAGATTTGGTTGCGTGGGTTCGCTACAGGCTGTGTATCTAAAATAATAAAGTCTACAGGGAATATGAATTCCCCAACTTTGATTAATACATCCTCTAGGTCACCCCTAGGTTGGGCGATAGATCGGTCTGCCATCTGGAGAGTGCAGTGGGCAGGTTTCAACTCTCCTATACCAAGCTGCTCATAGACAGAATATGGAAGTAAGTTAACACTAGTGCCGAGGTCAAGTAGAGCACGATTGATACTTTTACCCCCAATAGTTATAGATATTGTAGGACAACCAAGGTCTTTACGTTTCTTAGGCAATTGTTGGGTAAAAGCTGTGCTCACGTTACTTGTCATGAATACCTTTTTCGGCACTTGAGTTTTTCTCTTCCTAGTGCACAAGTCCTTAAGAATTTTTGCATAAGACGGAACTTGTTGAATAGCATCTAGGAGAGGAATATTTATGTTAACTTGCTTAAACATTTCCACAATCTTCTCCATTTGTGCGTTAGGTTTGTTGTCCCTCAACCTGTTTGGAAATGGGGCTTTATCAATAAATTTTGGGTCCAACATTTGTGGAGAAGTTTGTGGGGATGGAATCGATCCCAGAATTGGAGTAGGGATCGTTTTAAGATGACTCGAGGAAGTGGGCAAAGGGTTCGAACCTTGGGGAAAACAGAGAATAGGCTCGGAAGAAGGTGGGAGACTAGACGAAATAGGGCAAGAAGTGGAAACCGGGGTTTCAATTGATTCCTCATCATCAACCTGTTCACCAATTTGATTGTTCAACACTCTTCCTGATCTCAACGTGGTAATGGCACCCACATTATGACTTTGTGAGTGACCAGGATTCGATAGGGGTTGAGATGGAAGTTTCCCTTTTTCTCTCGCACTCATCGCGACATTTATTTGTGCAAGTTGTGCTTCTATCGATTTTATACTTTCACCGTGGGAGGTGGTGGTCCGTGTTAATGCTTGGATAGAAGACTTTATTTCATTCGTCGACTGCATATAATGTTTAATAAACATATCCACGCTCATTCGAGTGCAGATGAGTTTTCGTTCCCGGCCGTTTGGAAAGAATTGTTATAAGGTGTAGAATTGTTGGCCGGATTTTGAAAAGGTTGCGATTGAAGGGGGTGCTGACTCTGTGGGTATGGTTGCTGCTAATGTGGAGGAGTTCTTTGATAATTGCTTTGGAACTGGTTTTGATTTTGGGTTTGGTTTTGGTTCCAAGCAAAATTAGGACGATTCCTCCATCCCTGATTGTACGTGGAAGAATAAAGATCGTTTCTAGGTTGCTGCTGAAAAGTAGCATTAGTGTGTTCTTGACCTTGAAACGGTGCATTTGAAGGACATTCTTCCGTCATATGTGATGGATCGGAACAGCAACCACACACGGTCTTGGGAAGCATAACCTGGTTTAGGGAGATTGATGAGAATTTGTTCTCTATAGCGTCGAGTTTTTTTTGCATTGCTGCCATTTCGGCTTTTACTGCGATGGAAATATCGAGCTGATGGATACCTCCCCTAGATGATGGTCTAACGCTTTCCCACTGCAAAGTGTGTTCAGCGAGATCTTCCAAAAATTTCCAAGCCTCACCATCGTTTTTGGACATGAAATTGTATTGACACATGGTTTCAAGCATCTGCTTTGTCGCTGGAGTAATGCCCTCATATATAATTCGGCACAGATCCCATCTATGTACTCCATGATGAGGACATTGGAAAAGTAGATCCTTAAACCGTTCAAAGCACTTCCAAAATGGTTCATTGGGAAGCTGGGTAAACTGGTTGTTTTTGCTCCAAACACGGGCGGTCTTATGATTGGGGTAAAATTTCTGAAGGAATGCTATCACGAATTCATCCCAATTGGTAATAGAGTGTACGGCAGTGTTATAAATCCATTTTTCTGCTAAATCGCACAAAGTGAAAGGGAGAAGACGCAAGCGCATAGCATCCACTGAAAGTTGTGATGTACCCATCATTGCGCATACGTTTTTGAATTTAGTGATAAAAACATATGCGTCTTCAGACTCAAGCCCATGAAATTTGGGCAACAGGTTGATGAAGTGGGATTTAATTTCAAAATTATTCCAATTGGCTGGTGGAATAGATAAACAGGTAAGAAGGGGACCGCATATAGGATAACATTTTTCTTGGAAAGAGATGCGCGGTGGATTCTACGCATCGACGGGTGGTGGCAGGGTGGTGTTATAATCTGATGGAGAACCGTCCATCTCGGTTGATGTGGTAGGTGGAGGGGAAAAAGAAAATGAAGAAGTACCGACTTCGGAGTCGATAGCAGGAACGTGGACAAGACGGGCACTAGAATCCCGTGTCCAGCCAAGTATGCATTAAGCGGGTTTAGCGCATGTGGCAGCGTGTGTATGATTTAAAATTGGTTTATTTTGAAAAGATTCGGACGTGAGACAAATCACACAAAAATGAATAATCAACGCTAGAGCTAAGGTTACCTAGGTCAAGTCTCTAGACCGCTCCTAGACTTCCAAAGGACAAGCCGCATGATCAATTCTCTACCACCTCTTTATTGCTCTTGTGGCCAGATAAGTGCCAGGTAAGTGGGAGGTACCCGCTATACGAATCATCGAAAATAGCGGGCCTAATTAAGTAACCACTTGTCTTAGACACACTTGCCTAGACATCGTAAAAGAAATGCGGATAAGCGATTGATTACCTATGACCTACCTCTGTTCTTATTGAGCGCGACAGTCCTTAGAGTCTCGGTCTAGATATTTTTTAATTAATGTAGGGTGATACAGATGCTTATTTTGTGATTTGTGTGGTCTAGGAAGGGTGATAAAATCCCCACCTAATCTGAATTTGGTCTTTGCTCCTTAATGTCCGTATTAAAATATGCACAAACTAATTACAAAACACGCAAAAAGAATTTTTTTAGCGGCGATATTTTGCAAAGAATCCTGCAGAAAAATATATTATTGGATTTTTCAGAGGAAAGAGAACGTATAGAGGAAGTTAATAGAGAAAAATGAAGCCTTAGATCCCCAACTCGGCCGCGGTTCCGCTGCCAAACCGCACTTCTTGCCGCGGTTCCACCGCGGATTTGAGGGATCGCTTGCAAATTTTTTGTATTGTGGCCTCCTTTGCTCCTATTGTCCTCTCTGAAGGTCTCCGATTCTCTATTTCCTCGTTCTATTGTCTTCAGATTCTCTCGCAAAAATCGCACACTAATCGTTAAATACACAATTTGCTTTTTTGTTTTATTTATGATATGGATCGAATAAGAATTCAATACGAATAATAAGAATAAAAAAAAATTACGCACGTATCCCTGCCAACGGCGCCATTTGATTGTTTTCTATTTTAGAGAAGTGTGGTAACTGCAATCAATAACGGTGTCGCGTATAGCTAGACCGAGATGAGTACGGGCCGTCCTCAGGGAAACGTGGAATCTTTCAATCTTACTTTAGATGTGTTTAAAAAGAGGAAGAATAGAAGAATAAAGAATAGTGGAGAATTGTTTCTAGATCTACGTTAAAATACGGATGCAGAAAGTAGATCTAGTTTAAATAAATATGTAGACTTTATATCAGAAGAGGGCTTGTAAAGTTCATTAGGATTTAGTAGTAATGGATGATTAATAAAAATGACTCCTCTTATCTATTGATAGATTTAAAATTGGATTGATAATGATGAATGAGGATTAGGGTTCTTGGAAGAAACTATTGTTTCCACACTATTGACCCTTGTCCTTTTATTGATCTCTATTCATGTCTAGCCCTTAACAAAACAATTGTTAATCTAATCTCAAATCGCGGTCAAGACTATCAATAAATTGATAGCGCGCCTGATTAGGATGTTAACATTTATTTTTCTAAAGCTTATAAACTTCAGTAGACTTAAAAGAAGTTAAGAAATTTTCATCTTCCATTAATCTACTCTAATCCTACGAACCCTATCAAGCGGTGAATTACTCGCACATGATGGAGATGTTGGGTTACGGCAGTGCCCCGGCCTTTAATCCGTGGCCAAATGCGGAACAAAAAACTCTTAAAACCCGGCGCTAACGGAACCCTAATCTACGGATCGTACCATTAACCCTATACTAGTTCTATAAAAGGAGTTTAGAGAGGTTATACTGATCGATCCGTATCCTTCGGTCTTCAACCACTGTCCCAAGCTCCTCGCGGCTTCCCTGATCAAGTTTGATCTCCGTCTCCCTCCATCGAAGAAGATCCACGCCGAGGGTTCGTAATACGGGCTCCCGCCTCTAAACCGAAGCAACTCGGGTATCTAGTTTGCTAGACTAGATAGCCAAGATGAAGTAGAGAGTATGTGTGAATATTTTGTCTCAATACACCCAAGGATTCTCAACTCATGAGAGGGTATGGGTGGAGGTTGAAGAAGAAGCCATGGAGAAAGAAAGTGTGAGCTTAAGAAAAATAAAAGAGTAAGTCAAGAAAATAATTGTGAAGTCTTATGAGCTATTGTGTGAGAGTGAGCAACTAAAGAAATGACCCACCAAAAAAAAAGATCTGCCCCCTCTCAACAAAATATCTCACAATCCTCACAAAAATATCTTAGCCAAGACAAAAGCCTAGTCATACCATCATGACTTACAATCATGAGTCACCAAGTGCAAAAGCTAGATTCATGCCAGGAATGAGTCACACTTTCCACAAAATAACATTTAAACCAAAATATTTAATCCAAAAAAGTAATGGCATCTACTAAAGTAATCTTGTAACGAATTACAAGAATACCCTTCATCTGTATATACATACCCGCATCCGTATTCCGACTGAATACAAATACAACGAGACGAAAGTAATCCAACAATATAATACTAGGATTCGGCTTAAACTAAAGTCCACTAGTATTATCCATCCGATCATGATCCGTGCACAAGTGCACGTATATGATCAAACCCTGCCATAAAACCATACGGCCTCTACAACATTTCGCCCGAACCAGGAAAACCCTCTGTGCGGGACTCTAAAGACTCGTCAATACGCTGACAGTGGGTTTAACCATAAGCACGTCAGTGACACTAGCTGTACATAACGAATGCCCAGGTATTGAGCGAAAGGGAGGCTGACGAGCAAACTCATCCTAAAACCCTACTGAGCCTGACAGTGACAATATCCGTACAGTCCGGTCCGTTCGTTTATGAGTATCGCATATCGAGTCTAGGGGGTGGATTAAGTCAGACCCCTAATAACTTGATATTCAGTGTCGGTATGAAACCTATCACCACCTGAGAAACTACCGATCTTAGATCAGTAATTCTCGACTACCTTGGCCAAGGATTTCTGGTGATGGCCACCCGTGCACACGCGACATCAACCCCTAATACCGGGAGAGACGAATCCCCTGACAATCCGCTCACCGCCTCCATGTGTCTCAGGACTGTACCTAACTAAAACCTGTTTGCATGACTCCTTTGAGCCGTGGTAGGATAGTAATCAAAGCACAGTGGGAACTCACACGAGACAAATGACGATCTCAGGTTGATAGACTAACCTGTACACATGTCACCACGGAACTACTATCTGACAATAGGTATAATACCAACTAGCATGTTCCCGACGAGTCCGTCCGGTGTACTCATAACCTAATTAGCACCTGTATACATCTTAGGTGAACCAACTGACACCAATGGCTTGTGAGACCGGCCACCACCCCTCGTCGGGGTCTCGATCCGTATACATTAGTCTACTCTTGGAGTATAGATGCCCAGTCTCGAAACTCCCACGACTAGGGACACTTTAAGGATGTGCTTATAGACCACCCAACTCTCACGTATATGATCGCCATCATACTGCTGGTAGTCAACAAGGAATCCTATGGGCTCTATCAACGTGTAATAGTGATCTGTAATGTCACCTAAAGCATGTACACGATGATAAAGATAAACCAGATAGCATACTATCATCTCGAGTAAGACTGTTCTACCGGTATAGGTCCTCCCTCAATCATTGCAATCATGTGCCTGCGATCCAATAATTGACTTGAGGGCAGTATAGCCAACAGGAGATAGAAGAACGGATAGAGATCATGATGTAAATAAAAAAATAAATGCAATAAGAATAGAACAACTACCTTTATTAATCAACTTGATCAATTACACTTTTTGTTCCTTTAGAAAGTGGAATATAAAACCCTAGTTTGCTTCTCGATCTATCTTGAAGGAGGTAAATGAACAGCCGATTGATCAACCTGGATGCGTGAGTCAACTGGAACTTCTTGATCTCTTCGGTTTGATGATTTCTAGGTTTAGCCCTCGGTCCTTTATATAGCCCCAAAGCCAGAAACTAAAGATCCCCAGAATGAGGGTTAGTTGTAGCAAATCCAACCTGAAAATCCCAACTCATGACTCGGTGAATTGGCCGCGGATCCGCCGCATATTTCATGGTTTGGCCGTGAATCCATGGCTGTTTGGTGGGATCTTGGCTGCAAATTTCTGGGGCTTTATTCTTGTGACACATGGAGATTTAGCTGATGTCTGGAACTTGAAAATATTTCCTGAGTCTCTACCAGTATTGATTCTTCGATTTTATCTAATTTCATCGGCAGATTTCTGATTCCTGATATCTCAACATCTCGATCTCCTGACCTGAACTAAACCTTGCACAATATCTCAATGAATAATGTTAGTAATATTTGGTATTTTTGAGATATTATCCTAACCATTTGATACAATATTATATTTTAAGAATATTGGTTAAGGATATATGATATGATATGCATATTTAAATTATCAAAAAATTATATAAATATTATATGCATACATTTTCCTTCATAATATTAATTATAATATATAAACATATGAAAATAGATATTTTGCAGATAAACCCTCATATGTTTCATATTTATAATAAACACCTTTAAATATCTAAGAAAAATAAGGAAAATGTTATATCAAATATACAGTATTTTTGACTGAACAATCTGCACCAATCTTCTTTTTGAAGATCCACTTGCATCCAAAGGGTTTTACCCCAGGAGGAGTAACATTCAAAGTTCACACTTTGTTGGTGTACATAGACTCCATTTCGGATGAGCATCAAGCCATTTTAGAGAGTCCCTACTGTTAATGGCCTGCTTATAACTAGTAGGATCATTTTCTTTCAAGATGCAGTCCTCTCAATCCCTATCTATAAGGAAACCGTATATCTCTCGGGCGGACGAGAAATCCTACTAGATCTGCAGAGTGGCTGTGGTTCGTCCGGGATTATTGAATCTTGAGGTTCCACCAATTCTTCAGTTTCAGTTTATGGTTCCAGAATTTCTTCCAGTTCTACCTGCTCCCACTAATTTCTTTTGCAAGAAATTGTCATTCTTAAAAGGTGGCTTGGCGAGCAATAAACACCTTCTGTACCTTGGTGTGGTATAACAGATATCCTATCGAATGTTTTGGATATCCCACAAACTTACATAAAACTGAACATGCCTGAAGTTTGTCCGGATTTTGTACTTTGATATTGGCTGGACAACCCCATATCTTAATACGTTTAAGATAAGGTCTTTTTCCACTCCATATTTCATATGGAGTCTTAGGCACAGATTTGGATGGAACATCATTTAATAGGTATGCCGCTGTCTGTAGCACATAACCCCAGAATGAAAAAGGTAATTCAGCATTACTCATCATTGAGCGAACCATATCCAATAGGGTATGATTCCTTCACTCTAATACACCGTTATGCTGTGGTGTATACGGAGGAGTAAGCTGAGATAGAATACCATTCTCTTTTAGGTATTCTAGGAATTTCGTGCTTAAGTACTCCCCTCCTTTATTAGATTTGAGGATCTTGATACTTTTGCCAGTCTGGTTCTCTACTTTGTTCTTATTTCTTTGAATTTCTCAAAAGCTTCATATTTGTATTTCAAAAGATACACATATCCGAACTTAAAGAGATCGTCAGTGAATGTAATAAAGTACGAGAACCCACCCCTCGCTGTAAGTCCATGTCATGCACCCCACGGGTTCGCGGGGAGACGGAATATATGAAAAACAATTATCAAAACTTCGTAACACGGACTTAAGCACACGGATCGTGTCTAAACCATTACTAGCAAACAATGAATGGTTTAACTACTCGCATTCGAAGTTATACCTCACGTTACATGTCCTTCGGGTCTTCATCGCTGTCCTCCACCCATCGTCGGCTCTATGGATCGTGGGTACCTTAACGGCCTCCTCGAGTCAAAGACGATCCACCCGAGAGTCTATAGTCCGAGCTCCTATATCAAATCTGAGATAACTATGGCTTCTAGTCTGCTAATCTAGAAGTCCTAGATGGTGTAGAGTATTTAGATGGATTACTTTGTCTCTTTAAACCCTAGGATTCTCAACACATGAGAGCTTTTAGGGTTTTGAGGAAGAAGAAGATGATTTGAGGAGAGAGAAGGTGTTTGTGATAATGTTAATAAATAATCACACATGCTTGAATAATATGAAGCATATAAATATCTCTTGATAAATATCTAGAAAATATCAAGCATGCTTCATTTAATTCAAATGGTGAATCATTTCATGAGTCATGGTTCATTTAATGAAAACAACACCTCATCTCCTCCACCTCATTAAGTTTAAACCCAAAAAGAAATAAACCCTAATGAGTCACCTTCTTCTAGAAGCTTCCCGAAAAATTACAAGACTGCCCCTCCCATTTGTATTTATGAAAAACACGAATAAATTGAGACTAAATAAATCCATCAGTATAATACTAGGATCTGTCTTAAACCAAAGCCCACTAGTATTATCTGCCCGATCATAATACGTGCACAAGTGTACGTAAGTGATCGAGGCCCTGCTGTAAAACCATACGTCCTCTACACCTTTTTCCCTGTGCAGGGAAACTCTCTATGTGGGACTTTAAAGACTCGACACTACGCTGGCAGTGGGTTTAACCATAGGCCACAAGCGGTACTAGCTGTACGTAACGGTCCCCATGTAGATGTCGATAAGAAGGCCGATGAGGTAACTCATCCGAACTCCTACTGAGCCTGAATGTGACAATCTCCGTAGAGTCCGGTCTTTTCGTCTAAGAGTATCGCATATCGGGCCTAGGGGATGGTAAACATCAGACCCCTAATAGCGGTATAAGTCGTGTCGGAGTGTAGCCCAGAACACCCTGAGAAACTACTGGAACACCTACCAGTAAATCTCACTTGCCGTGGCCACGGACTTTGTGTAATGGCTCTCCAACACAACGCGATATCAATCCCCAATACCGGGAGAGACGAATCCTGTCTAACCGCCACTGCCTCCAAGTGCTTCGGGACTGTACCCAACTACTACCTGTTTGCAATACTCCTTTGAGTCGTGGTAGGGCAGTAATCAAAGTACAGTGGGAACACACTCAAGGCGAAGTAGCAGTGTCAAGTCGACGGACTAAGCTGTACTCATGTCACCTGGGAACTGCTACCTGACGACAGGTATAATAACCATCAGCAGTTCCTGACGAGTCCTGTCCAGTGTACTCGTAACCTAACGAGCACCTGCATACTATCTCCAGTACGACGCACTAATGGTTGTGGGACAGACCATCTCCCCTCCTGGGATGAGAAACTATACACCAGTCTACTCCGTAGTATCGATGCCCCGTCTCGATAATCCTATGACCAGGGACCTGTATAAGGATTACTTATAGATTATCCAGCCCCCACTAGTGTGACTACCATCACAACGCTGGTAATCAAGAAAAGATCCTAAGGGCTCTACTAATATGTATAAGCGATATGCTAAAAGAAACATACGCACATATCTGAGTAGAAACAAACAAAGTAGCAAATTACCAACTTGAGCAAGACTGTCAATACAACTGTGAATATCCCAAGCTTCTATTAGTAATATACAAGCCAGTATGATACAATAATGGCCTCTAGGGCATATACACAAACAATCTCCCACTTGCACTAGGGCCATGTACTGGCGTATCGCAGACCTATCATCTCGATTAGCCGTTCGAACTGTGTCTGAGAGATGGCCTTCGTGAGTGGATCAACAGTGTTATCCTCTGTATCTACTCTCCTCACCTCAATCTCCTGGCGAGCTACGATCTCCCTGATCAGGTGATACCGCCTTAAGATGTGTCTGGACTTTTAATGGGACGTGGGTTCCTTTGCTAAAGCTATAGCGCCGTTGTTGTCACAATACAGTGGTATTGGATCAACAATGGTTGGAACCATCTGAAGTTCAGTTAAGAACTTCCTCACTCAGACAGCTTCTTTTGCGGTATCGCAAGCAGCTATGTACTCCGCTTCCATCGTCGAGTCAGCAATGATGTCCTGCTTGGAGCTCTTCCAACAGACCGCCCCTCCATTGAGGGTAAAGACATAATCCGACATGGACTTGGAGTCATCCTTGTCACTCTAGAAGCTGGAGTCAGCAAAAGCCTCGATCTGGAGGTCTTTTCCTCCATACACTAAGAACATCTCCTTAGTCCTTCTCAGGTACTTGAGAATGTTCTTTACTGCTATCCAGTGCTTCTCCCCTGGGTTCGACTGATACCAGCTTACAACGCTTAATGCATAGGCTACATCTGGTCTGGTACATAACATCACATACATTATATAGCCTACCGAAGATGCATAGGGTATAGATGACATGCGGGACCTATCCAAATCAGTCTTTGGAGACATCTTTTTGGAGAGGGTGATTCCGTGACAAGCCGGTAAATTACTGCGCTTAGAATTATCCATACTAAATCTTTTTAGTATGGTGTCTATGTACCTTGACTGTGAAAGTCCAACTATCCGTTTAGATCTATCACGATAGATCTGGATCTCCAGAATGTAGGAGGCATCACCCAGGTCTTTCATGGAGAACTTCTGTGAAAAGAATCCTTTGACTGACTGTAGTATAGGAATGCCATTTCCTATTAAGAGAATGTCATCCACGTACAAGACGAGGAATACTACAATTCTCCCTACAATCTTACTGTAAATGCATGGTTCATCTGGATTTTTTATAAAGTTGAATTCTTTAACAGTATCATCAAAATAGATGTTCTAACTTCGCGATGCCTGCTTCGGTCCATAAATGGACTTAAGCAAATTGCACACTTTCCCGCTGCCCCACTCTGAATGAAACTTTCTGGCTGATCCATATAGACGCACTCTTCCAAATTACCATTTAGAAAAGCCGTCTTTACGTCCATCTGCCAAATCTCATAATCGTGGAAGGCAGCAATGGCAAGAAGGATCCGAATGGATTTGAGCATAGCTACTGGAGAAAAGGTTTCATATTCCAAACCAGGTCTTTGACGAAAACCCTTTGCAACAAGTCTAGCCTTATAGGTTTCAACCTTTCCATCTACACCAATCTTCTTTCTGAAGATCCATTTGCAACCTATGGGTATTACCCCTTCTGGAGCAATGTCCAAAGCCATACTTTGTTGGTGTACATGGACTCCATCTCGGTCCGCATTGTATCCAGCCATTTTACTGAGTCGTCGCTTTTAATGGCTTGCTGGAAGCTAGTAGGCTCATCATTGTTAATGATGCAATCCTCTCGATCCCCGTCTATGAGAAAACCGTAGTATCTCTCGGGCGAATGAGGCTGCCTACTACTTCTGCGGAGTAGCGCTGGGATGTCCGGCTCTTCTAAAACTTCTGGTTCTACCATGTTTTCAGTAATAGATTGTGGTTATGGAATTTCTTCCAGTTCTACTGCGCTCTCACTAGTCTGATTTTCTAAAAATTCAGCTTCCAAGAAGTGGGGATGCTGAGAAACAAAAACCTTTTGTTCCTCTGCGTAATAGAAAAGATATCCCCTGGAGTTCTTTGGGTATCCCACAAACTTACACAGTACTGAGCGTGCCTCGAGCTTGTTCGCATGCTGCTTTTTTACAAAAGCTGGACATCCCCATATCTTAAAGTACTTAAGACAGGGTTTCTTCCCACTCCACATCTGATATGGTATGGTAGGCACAGTCTTGGTTGGAACCTTGTTCAAAAGATATGCGGCAGATTCTAGTGCATAACCACAGAAGGATCGCGGTAACTCAGCCTTACTCATCATGGAACGAACCATATCCAATAGGGTTCGATTCCGCCTTTCTGATACACCGTTGTGTTGTGGTGTGTATGGAGGAGTAAGCTGAGAGAGAATTCCATTCTCTTTTATGTAACACAGGAACTCGGCACTTATGTATTCACCAACTCAATCAGATCTTAGTGTCTTGATACTTTTGCTTGTTTGTTTTTCCACTTCATTCTTATATTCCCGGAATTTCTCAAAGGCCTCGGATTTATGCTTCATCAAGAAGATATGTCCATACCTAGAGAAATCTTCCGTAAAAGTAATGAAGTAGGAATAACCACCTCACGCATGTGTAGACATTGGACCACACACATCGCTGTGTATGAGTCAAGAGCTCGCTCGCTCTTACTCCGTGTCCAGTAAACGGAGTCTTTGTCATCTTTCCCATGAGACAAGATTCACAAGTAGCATAAGATTGATATTCGAACGGATTCAAATATCCTTCTCTATGTAACTTAGTCAACCGTGTTTCATTGATGTGACCCAGTCTACAATACCATAAGAAAGCCTGATTTGTTTCCGGAGACTTTCTTTTAAGTGTGTTCTGGACATTGAAAACCTGAGCTTGATTTAATACATATATACCGTTATCTAATTTACCTGACCCAATCATAACTTGATTTAGATGGATGTGTACCACATCGCTTACATATGTAAAATCATATCCCTCTTTAGAAAGTAAGGATACTGATATGATATTACAAGCCAGACTAGGTACATACAAATAGTTACGTAGAATCAATATCTGCCCACTTGTCAATCCTAGATGATATTCCCCTACGGATTCAACATCCACGCTCATTTCGTTCGCAACTCTGAGAGTCATATCACCTATCCTGATAACTCTACGGTTTCTCAAAGCCTGTAATGAATTACAGATATGAGATCCTGATTCGGTATCTAGTTCCCAGGAAGTAGATTTAATTGACATACAGTTTTCAATTACAAATACACCCGAAGTCGAAGCTACAACATGCTTCGGATCCTGGATTCTGGCTTTCCAAGCCCTGCAATCCCTCTGCCAATGCCCTTTCCTATAATAACAGGAACATCCTTCCTTCCCTACTGTTAACCCCGAAACTTTTGCCCTTCCCTGCCCTTCTACCTTACTGACACCGCATATCAGTTTTGTGGAGGTCTTCTTCTTCTCATCCTTAGCTTCCGCCTTGGATCCAGAAGAGGAAGTTTCTTCAATAAGCAGAGCGGGTGTCACCCTAGTTTCCTTCAGGGTGCCCTCAACTGGAAGTATAACTTTCTTCCTCTGGGCGTAAGTAGGAGGTAAGGACTGTAGAATCAAGTCAGCATATGACTCGTTTCTCAACGTGGTCTTCAGGTCCGTGAGCTCATCAATATAGCTAGTCATCGTAAGGACGTTGTCCCCTATAGATAACCCGACAGCCAACCTCGATTGAAGTAATTCCTTCAAGGTCTTATATCTTGCGATATGAGATTGCTCTCCATATAAAACTTTCTTATGGAGGAAGATAGAAACTAAGTCCATCTTCTCGTGCTGCCTCTGGTTTACACCATCAACTGAGGCTATCACGAGGCACTTGGCATTCACACAGTCTTTTTCCCTTGTCTTATGGATATCCTTATCCGCGATGGTGGAAACTGGTCCTGGGACGACGGGGGCTTGAGTAGTAATGAGGTGGTCCATCTTGTCATAGGCAATGGACATCTGAACAAAACTTTGCCAGTCATTATAGTCAGATTCAGTTATTTTATTATCTAGATGTAACCTAGTCTTGGTCATATGGTCGCTGCAATTAAGAGAGAGAGAGAGAAGAAAACACTTAGCACGATGCTATTGCAAGTTTTGATTGGTATTTAATTTATCTAAACAGGATGGCTCCCACTGTTTCTCGAATCCTTCCTCAAACCATAAAAGAAGAACTAGTCAGTATTAATCTCACCGTACAATACTTGCTTAACCGTTCAGCCAGGCTAGTGTTGGTAATTCGAGGGAGGTTTTACAATGCTTTCACGAAGTTCCTTAATTAAATAACCTCTTTTCCCTGGAGGCGTAGCCCTGCTAACACCGTTCTAGACACCTACTTGGTTTATAACATTGATTGTTAAGTGAAAAATCTCCCGTGGAGTAGCATATACTCACAGTAGGATCGGGACCCAAATATCATTGTGTGATAATGCTGAAGGAATTCTACCAACATTATCAAACTCCAAATGGTATGCAGCACTAGCAAGTTTCAGTTTCTTTAGAAACTCCCAATGTGGATTTTTGCCCCATGCTCTTATGACCTTGACTAAGGTCAACAAATCATAAGTCACATGTCAAGTTCTACCCATCATTGTCCAGGTTAATTTGAACCCGCCCGTATATACTCTTGATGAAGGTCAACAAGTTAATACGACTGTCCCAAACCAACGCATCTATCTATGCTATATATGAACACCCAGCAGCTACTAATCACTATGTCTTGACGAAGGTCAACAAACATAGCTTGAATACTATTGAATATTCATATGAAATGACGGAGGGCTACGAATGGTTTTGGTGAAACCGTGAACGTAGTGAACTTGATATAATCGAAGGAACCTGATAGCTTTTAAAAGGAGTGGTTTAAGCTCTGCAATTAAAAGTTTGCTGCTTTGAAATAACCGAGTGGTTTTTAAACTTTGTTCCAACGATCCAGCTTTGGTTTGTTTGCTTTGCATTAATATAATCCAGTCCCATCATAAACCTATCATTGCAGAAAACAACGAAAATATAACGTACGCTTATGCCATCCGCATTCGCCACTGGTAGGTTACTTAACTAACGACAGAGCGGGGGCTGGACTAGCGCGGATGCAAAACATAAGCAACGCCTACTAGATATCATATATAGATATGTACATTCGTCTGACGCAATAATAGGCATTCCGGATCATAGATGAACACATTGGATATATTAGGAAGTCCGCGTTTCGTTCTGCAACAAAAGACGGTTTCCACGGTCGTGATGAATAGCCAAACCCCACCCTAGACCCCTACGGGTGCGGCAAACTACCCACCAAGTACACAAAGTGAAGCAGTCTCCCTCAACAACGTGAGTAGACCACTTAGCACTTCAAAGTATCCGGTAGTTTGTGCACCCCATCTTGGGTCTATCCTAGGAGCAATAAACAGTAAATAAAATAATACAACAGTGGTTACAACCTCAACCCGGATGTGCCCCGCGAGAAAATATTACAACAATTTATAATTTACAATTGAATGAAAGAATATAAAACCTCACATCCCCGGCTATTCATTCAGGGCAATCCAACAAGTCCATATACACAAACCAATATAACCATCACAGAAATATGCAACCCCCAACTAACCGACATATAGCAATTAGCGGAAGTTTACAAACACATTAAACAGAACTTGAAACATTAAACAACATTAAAATGCGACTTCGAAACACCCGGTATTTTTCATAGTAAAAGATTTACAGTAAAATAAAAATTGGCAAAAACAAACAACTCCTGAAGCCCTAGATTCAAGTCAAAAAGCCACACACAAAAAATGAAGCATTTCCTCCCATTTTGAACCGAGCTTCGCCGGAAAATGTGCCATTGTGGCCGGCCCATTTTATGAGGTGTTGGGATACCTACAACGGCAACAAGGTTCCGGGTGGCATCTCTCATGCCAATTTCAAATTTTGCCATTATAAATAACCCTAAACATAGGAACATTAATTAGAGAATCAAACAAAACTAGCATGTTAACACTTTAACATCTAAGAGTTAGGGATTACAACCTTTTTAGTCCGTTCCTTCGCTTCATAAGCTCAGTGTTGAGGTCCCTTCACTGCGATCATCAAGTACCCGGACTCTAGGGAGGCTCCATGAAGAGAAAGATGCAACCTTGCTTCCAATCTTCAAAAACTAAGATGATCTATCTTGAAGAAACACTAACCAAAGCTCTTGCTTTACTAATCATGTATTAATAAAGCAAACACCCTAATCTAAGTGGCTAGAATAGATGAGGATGATGAAGTAGGAATTTTGCTCTATTTTGTTTTCAATTTCTCACATAATATCCATCACTAATGAAAAGCTAGAAAGCTTTCAAGAGAGGAAGAAGAAGAAGAATTTCTTTTGTGATGAGTAATGAATTATTGTTGAGGTTAGAAATACAACCTAGGGTTAAGCATGACATGCTTAACCCTTGTAGAGACTTTACCATGGGTTAAGGTTTGGGTTAGGTTAACAAATATCTCTCCAAAATATCAAAGAAAAATGGACAAATTCAAAGCTTCAAGAAGCTTCCACAAAGCTCATCCAAACAATAACCCTAATCCAAACCCTAATATGGTTAAGTCTCAAAACCTTTGTTGCATTTGTAAGCCTAACATGTTACAATATTATATATCACATATATAATATATATAGTAACAAAATAAAATAATACAATTAACATATATCGCATATACATCAATGTATTATCCAAGTGAGAAAAAGAATCAATAAAGCGAGCTTATATTAGTTAATGTAACGTAATATATCACATATATAAATATACATTAAATTATCGAATCAACACTTGATCCGATAATCCGGCTATTTCATAAATAACCGACCAATATAAATTGTATCAGTTCATCGAATCAACACTTGATCCGATGACCCGGCTATATCACATATACCCGGCCGATATCACATATCGCGAGAATCGAATACGGTATTACATACACGTATTGTTCTCGGTCCCGCACATATCGCATATGTGCTCCTACTACGTTTTTCCTGAGCCAGGAAACCTCTGTGTAGGACTCTAAAGAATCGTCAATACGCCGGCAGTAGGTGATGATCATATCAAACACCCACAAGCTGCAAGCGGTCAGCTAAACATAACAGCCAACCAGGTATTGAGCGATCAGAAGATCAACAAGCAAGCCTTTACATTCTCCTGTGAATCCAATCAGTAACACTCCTGTACAGTCTGGTCTCTTCGTCTGATATGTCGCATATCCAGTCTAGGGGTGGTAAACGTCAGACCCCAGTAACCGATAAGTCTGTTGATATGAGGTCCATAACAGTTCAAGAAACTACTGATAACACTTACCAGTAAATCTCATCAACCCTGGCCAGGGATTTTCAGTTATAGCCAATCGAACACAGCGCAACATCAACTCCCAATACCGGGAGAGACGAAAGCCCTCCTATCGCTCATTGCCTCCATGTGATTCAGGACTGTACCCAAAAGCCACCGTTTTGCACGTTCTCTTGAACATGGTAAGGTGGAAATTAAAGCACAGTGGGAATCACACAAGACTCTATGACGATCTCGGGTCTACAGACTAACCTGTACCAGTGTCACCAGAGAACTGCCATCTGACATGAGGTATAATACCATTTGGGAGTTCTCGGCGAGTCCGTCCAGTGTACCCAGTCTCTGCTGAGCACCCGTATACTGTCTCTGATGTCAAACATCAATGGATATGGGATCATCCATCGCCCATCTACATGGGCTGAGAAGCTATACGCTAGTCTACACTGGTATATCGATGCACTGTCTCGATACACCTATGACTAAGAACATTTGAAGGATGGAGTCAGCGACTACACTGTCCCTACTAGTATGATCTGCATCATAAACCTGGTAGTCAAGTACTTATCCTAAGGGCTCTATCAACATGTAATATAAAGACAATCAGAGTACATGTTAAGATAAAGAGCAACCAGATAGCATACTATCATGTCGAGCAAGAAAGTCCTCCATATATATGTCCAAGTATCCACTACAATATACATCGTATATACAGTAATGGCCTCTAGGGTATACATATCACTAACAATCTCCCACTTGCACTAGGGCCATCTGTTGTGGTATCTCATACCCAACAATCAGCTGTGGTTGAACTATCTCATACTCAACCATCTCATAAAAGTCTCTACTGGGAAATAGGCCTTTGCGAGTGGATCCGCGCTGTTGTCCTTTGTATCTACTCTCCTGACCTCGATCTCCCTGGAGATCATCCATCTCCATGATCAGGTGATACTACCTAAGAATATGTATGGATCTCTGATGGGACGGGGGTTCCTAGGCCTAAGCCACAACTCCATTGTCACACAATGGTAGGAACGAAGTTCATCTCATAAACTTATATATATCCAGACCGCCTCTTTGGTAGCATCCTTAGTAACGATGTATCTTGCCTTTAATCGTCTAGTTTGCCACGGTATCTAGCTTGGAACTCTTCCAACATACCGTCCCTCTTCTGAGGGTAAAGACAATGCCTGTGACTGACATTCAGTCGACCTTATCACCCTGGATGATATCCAGTGATTCTCCCCAGGATCGATTGATACCATCTCACTACACCTAGTGAGAATCCTAACATCCAATTAGATCTATCTCATAGATTCAAAACCCAGGATTTAGGAGGTATTATCTTGATCCTTTATGGAGAATCCTTGTGATAAGAGGAGATTGACCGAGCGTAGCATAGGAAACTCCTTTCTTATCAAGAGTATGTCATCCACGTACTATACGAGGATCACCACCATACTCCTTACTACCTTTTTGTATATAGGTTCATCTACCATTTTGATGAAGTCAAACTCTTTGACTACCACATCAAAACAGACGTTCCAACTCCGCGATGCCTGATTTATCCATAAAACATCTTGCACACGTTTACGCTGCTCCCACTGTTTATGAAGCTCTCTGGCTGTGTACTTATAGACGCTATCTTCTAAATCACTATTTAGAAAAGCAGTCATGACACCCAACTGCCAGATATCGTAGTCATGGTATATAGAAATGGCAAGTAGGATCTGGATGGACTTAAGCATTGCTTTGAAAGTCTCAATTTTTCCATGTACACCTAGTAATCTTCTCAAGATATACTTGCTCCTGATGGGGATTTAACCCTTCAGATAAAGTAACCAAAGTCCATACTTTGCTGGTGTATATGGATTCCATCTCAGATCGCATAGCATCCAGCCATTCTCACAGAGTCCCCACTCTTGATGGCCAGCTCGAAACTAGTTGGGTCATCATCTTATGATGCAATCCTTGCTCCCACTGTCATAGAGAAAATCAAAGTATCTTTCAGGTGGATGGGGAACCCTACCAGATCGGCGGAGAGGCTGAGATTCGTTGGAAACTATTGAATCCTCTGGTTCTACCAAATCATCAGCTGCAGTTTGTATAGCTGGAACTCCTTCCAGTTCTTCCTCATGACCACTAATTCCTTCACAAGAAATTCCCTTTTTCTCAAAAAGGTGGCATGCCGAGAAATAAAACACCTTTTGTTCCTCGGTTCGGTAGAAGATATTCTCTTGTGAATGCTTGGGATATCCAACAAACTTCAACAGAACTGATCTTGCCTTGAGCTTGTCCGGATTTTGCTTTTAGACATAGGTCGGACAACCCCAAATCTTAACATCCTTAAGAGATGGGCTCTTCCCATACCATATCACATATGGAGTGGTAGGTACCTGATTTGATTGGAACCCTATTCAATAGGTATGCAGCTTCTCAAGTGCATATCCCCAAAAAAGGAAATAAGCAACTCAGTAGTACTCATCATAGAGCACACTGTATCACATAGGGTGCGATTGCTCCGCCCCGATATACCAACGTGCTGTGGTGTATACGGAGGAGTAATTCTGAGAGAGAATCTTATTCTCCTTTAGAATAGTCCAGGAATTCTGTGCTCAAGTATTCTCCTCTCTGATCTCATCATAGGACATAATACTTATACCTATTTTGGTTCTCTACTTCTAACTTATATTCATTGAATTTCTCAAAAGGTTCAGACTTGTGTTTCAACAGGAACATATGTTCGAATCTTGAGAGATAATCAGTGAATGTAATGATGTATAAAGAACCGGTCCTGGCATGTGTACACAGGGGACCTTACATACATCATCATGTATCAATCCCAAGAGTTCACTAACTCTTTCTCTGTTTCCAATAAACGGAGCTGTGGTCATCTTATCTTTGTTACATGACTGGCAAGTTTCACAAGATATAAATCCAAACTGATTTAAATATGCATCTTTATGTAACTTCAGCTAGTCGGGTCGCATTGATATGACCTAGTCTACAATGCCTCAAGAAGGATTCGTTCATTTCTGAACTCTTCCTCTTGTGTGTGTTCTGTACGTTAAGAACCGTGGTTTGATTTAGAACGTTTATGCTTTTAGATAACGTGCCTGAACCGATCAACTCTTGATATAGGAAATGTTCAAAACATTATCCAACAATACAAAATTATATCCTTCTTTACCAATAAAGATATTGATATGATTTTGTATATCAGGTTCGGTATCTAATAACATTCGTTCAGAATCAATGTATTTGGTAATACAGGGTGATAACTGCCAACAGACTTGGCTGCAACTCTTGCACCATTTTTAACTCTTAAAACTTATCACCCTTTCTCAGTTCTCTACCTATCTGTAGCCCATGTGACAGATTACATATGTGGGATCCTGATCTGGTATCTCATACCCAGGATGTAAAGGATACCGAGAAACAGTTCTTGGTAATGAACACACCCGAAGAAGATGCATCATCATACACTTTCTTCGTTTGGGCGGCATGGGAATTCTGGTAATCCCCTATTTCCTGTTTGGTCTTATAACAATTATAAGTTGGAGCGGGACCAACGTTCCCTAGCACAATATAACAAGTGGGTTCGGTCAATACATCCGTATTATTATCTTGATTAAGGCGTGATATGGTCGCTACATGGGGAGAGAGAGAAGAAAACACTCAGCGTATGCTCTTGCAATATTAGATTGGTTATTTATTTATCTAATCAGGATGTCTCCCACTGTTTTAGTCAAATCTTCCTTCAAACCCTAAAAGGAAAGACTAGCCGGGATTAATTACACCCTACAAGTTTGCCAATCTTTCAGCCAGGCCAGTGCCGGTACTTTGAGGGAGGTTTCCCGTGCTTTCGCACGGTCCTAATTAAAATAAACCTCGTTTTCCCAGAGGCGTAACCCCGTTGACACCTTTCTAGACACTTACTTGATCGACTATTTGTAATGTGTAAAACTCTCCTATGAGTAACTCTTACTCGCAGTGGGTATCGGGATCCAACTATCTCATAGGAGGTATGCAATCTCATTGCAAATTTTAACACTTGAAATTCCCGATAATATTTTGCCCCTAACCTCCTTTGACCTTGACAAAGGCCAACAAACCATAGGATGCTAGTCAAGTTCAACCCGTCATTCCCTGATTGAATTAAACCCACCCACACGACCCTTGACAAAGGCCAACAAGGTCGCACGACTACCCTAACTCAATCGCATCATATGCTTATACAGATAAGCAGTAATCAGCTACCGCACACTACGCCTTGACAAAGGCCAACGAACGCAGCACGAATACTAACTATTACTTATCTGAAACGACGGAGGGCTACGACAGTTTTTTATGAAAACCTTTTGCGTAATAAACTCGATATCGTTGTAGAATTAAATGATTTAAATAGAGTGTTTTTGAGGCCTTTGCTAGTTTTGCTAAAGAGGTCACTCCCAGTGAAGGAATCGTCGGCTCTTTCTTTATCGAATAAGGTGCAGGATATTTCACAAATACCACTATGCAAAGCAAAAACTAGAAAAGCAATCAAAAGACAAAACCGAAGTTGTAGCATCTGCCAGTTATTGCTAAAGAGGTCACTCCCGGTGAAGAGATCTCGGCACTTTCCTTATCGAATAAGGTGCTGGATGTTCTACAAGGAACACCGCTATGCAAAGCAACAACTAGAGCTACCTGTTTTTGAAAATTCGATTCCACAACATCATTAGGTTTCTTTTATTTCATTAATCTCATTAATGAAGTCCCATCAATTAAGTTTACCTAAACATCACAGATAAATACAACGTACGTTTATGCCATCCGCATTCGCCTTGATGTCCCCTCGTGCACCGTTAGGTTAGGTAACTAACAGCAGAGCGGGGCAGTCTAGCATGAGTGTAAAACATAAGCAACGTCTATATAATATATCACATATACCATATCCAATATCTATCTCAACATATCAAATGATCACATCACAGATATCGCAGCAGAAGAAACATATAAAATATTGGATATACTAGGAAGTCCGTGTTTTAATGCGAGCCTGTATAAAACACGGATTCCACGGTCGCGATGAATAGCCAATCTCACACCCCTAGACCCCTACGAGAATGACAAGCAACCCTACCAATTCTAGTGTTAGGAGACCCGGTCTTGACTCCTCGAGATGGTCTCCTACTGGACTCTAGAACCCGGTTACTTGTGCTTCCCGTCTTGGGTCTATCCTAATGCGGAAAAGTAAATAATATACAATGGTGACATCATTCTCAACCCGGAAGTTCCCCAATAAAAGAATATTACATACAATGAATTTTACATGAATGAAAATAAAAAACTTTCATCTCACATAAAACCCCCGGCTATTCAAAACACAACGATCCAATATAACATATCACAGCAACACATAACATCACATGTCATCAACGTAAGTAAATATGAGTATCCCAATTGTCGTTGATGTATAGCAACGAAACCGGCGATACACCACATATTACACTTACGGTCGCAGAAAAGAAAGTGTAAAACTACAACAGTTGGAATCCGCAACCTCTTTAGACATCACATGCCTAACCAAATGAATTCCTTAGATATCGCATGCCTAACAATTATAAACCTCGCATTTTAGTCTCGATCTCGAAAACACTTTTCAATATCAAGTCGGGCAATTCAACAAGATTCCCGACATCCTGATCGAATGCTTGTCGGAAACTTTAGTAGACGGCCGCACCCCCCGATGCCGTCGACGAAGTGCACTAAGGCGGAACACCGCTGCTGCGAGCACCCGAACGGATGCTTTTGGCGACGGAGTTCTCCTACAGTCACTTGGTCGGGGCTATGGGGCGTGGCTATCTATTAAGTTTACCCGGCGAGTATCCGCGTACACTACGTGATTGCGACGGACTTTTGATCGCATCAAAATCCCGTGGCAACCGATCAACTGAGACTAAACTGCTAGATTTATAACATTCAAAATAGTTATCTCATAACTACATGTGAATTCCAAATATTGTATTACATTACAGAAAAAGTTAGACGATGTTAAACATTCCGATCGGATCAACAAACACCAAAAATTTTCCTATTTGCTCAACACTTGAACTTAGTTTAAAAGCATCCATTACATACCACAGTACCAATGGACCAGCCGTAGAAGGGTCAAACCAACGTCTCACATGTGGCAACGCCGAACTGCCACAAACCTTAGGGTTTAGAGGCGGTTCTGATGGTCACATAATCGAGTTAAGGTTTCGTTCTTTTAGAGGGTCCACCGCATTACTTGCACGATATTTGAATGTTCTTTAACTAAGCAAAAATCCAACACTTGGAAATTTTCCGATAGGGGAAAAAGTGAGTTATTGATATCCGTTCGAACTTTTTAACAATGTCTAAACAAACCGAAACAAATCTAGAATTGCAAATAAGAAACACTCCGAATTATCTTTTAAGTAAATAAACATCTCATGCAAATTTAGCCAAAATAAACAACACCTGAAGTACCAAACCCTAGAGACCAGAGCATGACCAAAACCTGAAGCCCAAAACTCTCTGCCACACCGGCCTGCTCGGATTTTTGTGCTCTGTACTCGGCCAAAATCCGAGCACAGGGGTCCAAGTATGGGTCATGTTCACTATTTGTCCCATACATGATTCTGTAGTTGTTTGAAAAATTTTTAGAGTCCATTTTGAAATCGACAGAAACATGGGTTTGATATCGAGTGTTTCAGAGTTATTTCGGTTTTGTAATCCTACACTTATCCGTCTAATTCTCTAACCTGGATCTAATACCACCGTTGGGATGCCTACAATGGCAGCAAGGTTTCGGGTGGCATCTCTCATGCCAATTTCAAAATTTTCCTTTATAGATAACCCTAAACATAGGAACTTTAACTAGAGAATCAAACAAAACTAGGATGTTAACACTTTAACATCTAAGAGTTAGGGATTACAACCTTTGTAGTTCGTTCCTTCGCTTCATAAACTCCGTGTTGAGGTTTCTCGCTACGATCATCAAGTACCCGGACTCTGGAGAGGCTCCATGAAGAGAAAGATGCAACCTTACTTCCAATCTTCAAAAACTAAGATGATCTACCTTGAAGAAACACTAACCCAAGCTCTTGCTTCACTAATCATGTATTAGTAAAGCAAACACCCTAATCTAAGTGGCTAGAATAGATGAGGATGATGAAGTAGGAATTTTGCTCTATTTTTTTTTTCAATTTCTCACATAATATCCATCACTAATGAAAAGCTAGAAAGCTTTCAAGAGAGGAAGAAGAAGAAGAATTTCTTTTGTGATGAATAATGAATTATTGTTGAGCTTAGAAATGAAACCTAGGGTTAAGCATGACATGCTTAACCTTTGTAGAGACTTTACCATGGGTTAAGGTTTGGGTTGGGTTAACAAATATCTCTCCAAAATATCAAAGAAAAATGGACAAAGTCAAAGCTTCAAGAAGCTTCCACAAAGCTCATCCAAAACAATAACCCTAATCTAAACCCTAATATGGTTAAGTCTCAAAACCTTTGTTGCATTTGTAACCCTAACATGTTACAATATTATATATCATATATATAATATATAGTAACAAAATAAAATAATACAATTAACATATATCGCATATATATGAATGTATTATCCAAGTGAGAAAAAGAATCAATAAAGCAAGCTTATATTAGTTAATGTAACGTAATATATCACATATATAATTATACATTAAATTATCGAATGAACACTTGATCCGATAATCCGGCTATTTCATAAATAACCGACTAATATAAAATGTATCAGTTCATCGAATCAACACTTGATCCGATGACCCGGCTATATCACATATACCCGGCCGATATCACATATCGCGAGAATCGAATACAGTATCACATGCACGTATTGTTCTCGGTCCCGCACATATCGCATATGTGCTCCTACTACGTTTTTCCTGAGCCAGGAAACCTCTGTGTAGGACTCTAAAGAATCGTCAATACGCCGGCAGTAGGTGATGATCATATCAAACACCCACAGGCTGCAAGCGGTCAGCTAAACGTAACAGCCAACCACGTATTGAGCGATCAGAAGATCAACATGCAAGCCTTTACATTCTCCTGTGAATCCAATCAGTAACACTCCCGTACAGTCCAGTCTCTTCGTCTGATATGTCGCATATCCAGTCTAGGGGTGGTAAACGTCAGACCCCAGTAATCGATAAGTCGTGTCGATATGAGGTCCATAACAGTTTGAGAAACTACTGATAAGACTTACCGGTAAATCTCAGCAACCCTGGCCAGGGATTTTCAGTTATAGCCAATCGAACACAGTGCAACATCAACTCCCAATACCGGGAGAGACGAAACCCCTCCTATCGCTCATTGCCTCCATGTGATTCGGGACTGTACCCAAAAGCCACTGTTTAACACGTTCTCTTGAACGTAGTAAGGTGGAAATCAAAGCACAGTGGGAATCACACAAGACTCTATGACGATCTCGGGTCTACAGACTAACCTGTACCATTGTCACCAGAGAACTGCTATCTGACATGAGGTATAATACCATTTGGGAGTTCTCGGCGTGTCCGTCCAGTGTACCCAGTCTCCACTGAGCACTCGTATACTGTCTCTGATGTCAAACATCAAGGGATATGGGATCATCCATCGCCCATCTACATGGGTCGAGAAACTATACGCTAGTCTACACTGGTATATCGATGCCCTGTCTCGATACACCTACGACTAGGGATATTTGAAGGATGTACTTAACGACTACACTGTCCCCACTAGTATGATTTGCATCATAGTCCTGGTAGTCAAGTACTAATCCTAAGGGCTCTATCAGCATGTAACATAGAGACAATCAGAGTACATGTTAAGATAAAGAGCAACCAGATAGCATACTATCATGTCGAGCAAGAAAGTCCTCCATATATATGTCCAAGCATCCACTACAATATACATCGTATGTACAGTAATGGCCTCTAGGGCATACATATCACTAACACGAGGAAATGTCCCATTTTTTTTTCTGTGTTCTTTTTATAGTTCAAATAGCACTCTACACTTGTTTAAATAATTTTCAGAGCCCCATTAAAAATCGATAGAAACTTAAATCTTGGCTTCGATGTTTTCGGGTCATTTCGGTTTCATAGCTTAACTTGTTGTTTAAACTGCTAGCTATGGTTTAGTAGGCTCTGATACTACTGTAAGTCCATGTCACGAATCCCACGGGTTCGCGGGGAGGCGGAATATATGAAAAACAATTATCAAACCTTCGTAACACGGACTTGAGCACACGGATCGTGTCTAAACCATTACTAGCAAACAACGAAAGGTTTAACTACTCGGATTCGAAGTTATACCTCACGTTACATTTCCTTCAGGTTTTCATCGCCGTCCTCTACCCTTCGTCGTCTTTATTGATCGTGGGTACCTTAACGGCCTCCTCGAGTCAAAGACAATCCACCCGAGAGTCTATAGTCCGAGCTCCTATATCGAATCTGAGATAACTATGGCCTCTAGTTTGCTAATCTAGAAGTCCTAGATGGTGTAGAGTATTTAGACGGAATACTTTGTCTCTTTAAACCCTATGATTCTAAACACATGAGAGCTTTTAGGGTTTCGAGGAAGAAGAAGATGACTTGAGGAAGAGAAGGTGTTTGTGATAATGTTAATGAATAATCACTCATGCTTGAATAATATGAAGCATACAAATATCTCTTGATAAATATCTAGAAAATATCAAGCATGCTTCATTTAATTCAAATGGTGAATCACCTCATGAGTCGTGGTTCATTTAATGAAAACAACACCTCATCTCCTCGACCTCATTAAGTTTAAACCCAAAAATAAATAAACCCTAATGAGTCACCTTCTCCTAGAAGCTTCCCGACAAATTACGAGACTGCCCTTCCCATCCGTATTTACGAAAAACATAGATAAACCGAGACTAAATAAATCCATCAGTATAATACTAGGATCTGGCTTAAACCAAAACCCACTAGTATTATCTACCCGATCATAATACGTGCATAAGTGTACGTAAGTGATCGAGGCCCTGCCGTAAAACCATACGACCTCTACACCTTTTGCCCGGTGCAGGGAAACTCTCTGTGTGGGACTGTAAAGACTCGACACTATGCCGACAGTGGGTTTAACTACAGGCCGCAAGCGGTACTAGCTGTACGTAACAGTCTCCATGTAGATGTCGATAAGAAGGCCGATGAGGTAACTCATCCGAACTCCTACTGAGCCTGAATGTGACAATCTCTATACAGTCCGGTCTGTTCGTCTGAGAGTTTCGTATATCGGGCCTAGGGGGATGGTAAATGTCAGACCCCTGATAGCGGTATAAGTTGTGTTGGAGTGTAGCCCAGAACACCCTGAGAAACTACTGGAACACCTACCAGTAAATCTCACTTGCCGTGGCCACGGATTTTGTGTAATGGCTCTCCAACACAGCGCGATATCAACCCCCAATACCGAGAGAGATGAATCCTGTCTAACCGCCACTGCCTCCAAGTGCTTCGGGACTGTACCCAACTACTACATGTTTGTACGACTCCTTTGAGCCGTGGTAGGGTAGTAATCAAAGTACAGTAGGAACACACTCGTGGCGAAGTAGCAGTGTCAAGTTGACGGACTAAGCTGTACTCATGTCACCTGGGAACTGTTACCTGACGATAGGTATAATAAACATCAGCAGTTCCCGACGAGTCCTGTCCAGTGTACTCGTAACCTAACGAGCACCTGCATACTATCTCCAGTACGACGTACTAATGGCTGTGGGACAGACCATCTCCCCTCCTGAGATGAGAAACGTATACACCAGTCTACTCCGGAGTATCGACGCTTCATCTCGATAATCCTACGACCAGGGACCTGTATAAGGATTGCTTGTAGATAACCCAGCTCCCACTAGTGTGACTGCCATCATAACGCTGGTAATCAAGCAAAGATCCTAAGGACTCTACTAATATGTATAAGCGATATGCTAAAAGAAACATACACACATATCTGAGTAGAAACAAACCAAGTAGCATATTACCATCTTGAGCAAGACTATCAATACAACTGTGAATATCCCAAGCTTCCATTAGTAATATACAAGTTAGTATGATACAATAATGGCCTCTAGGTCATATACACTAACACTCGCATATATAGACATCGGACCATATGCATCACTGTGTATGAGTCCCAAGAGCTCTGTAGCTCTTTCTCCGTGTCCGGTAAACGGAGATTTGGTCATCTTTCCTTTGAGACAAGACTGAAAAATTTCATAAGATGAAAATTTGAACGTATTCAAATATCCATCCTTATGCAACTTACTTAGTCTTTTCTCACCGATATGACCAAGTCTACAATGCCATAAGTAGGTTTCGTTCGTATTTGAAAATTTTCTTTTGCGTGTGTTTTGTACATTGAAAACTGCGTTTTGATTAAGAACATAGATGCCATTATAAAGCGTACCTTTTGCAACCAATACCTGATTAAGGTAAATGTTCATGATATTTCTATTTAGAACAAAGTTGTATCCATCTTTATCAAGTAATTAAAATGATATGATGTTGCAAAGTATGGAAGATACATAGTATCAATTGGTCAAAATCATTGTCTTGCCGCTTGGCAATACTAGGTGATATTCACCGAAGGCAAAAGTATCAACCTGTGCTTCGTTCACTACTCTTAGGGACATGTCACCCGGTCCAACCATTTTACTTTTTCTCAATCCTTATAATAAATTACAGATATGAGATCCTAATCCGGTATCTAGTACACAGGAGGTAGGGTTGACCGAAAAACAGTGTTCAATAACAAATACACCCGAAGAAGATACATTAGAATGCTTCTCCTTCAATAGGGTTATCTCGAATTCCTTACAGTTCTCTTTCCCTGGCCCATACTCGTGACAGTTGTCATAAGTTAGAGCCGAACTGACGTTCCCCAGCCCAGTGTAATAAGCTGGTTCGGTTAAGTCAATCATTTTATTATCTTGATTAGGGCGTGAAATGGTTGCTACCCGGAGAGAGAGAGAGAGAAAAGAAACACTCAGCGTGCGCTCTTACAAGATTAGATTGGTTATTAGTTTTTCTAATCAGGATGGCTCCCACTGTTTCCTCAAAGTTTCCTTTAAACCTTAAAAGAAAAACTAGTCGGGATCATTCGCACCTCACAAGTTCGCTATCCGTTCAGCTAGGTAAGTGTTCGTACTCCGAGGGAGGTTCCCCGTGCTCTCGTATGGACCTAATTAAAATAAATCTCATTTCCGCAGAGGCATAGCCCTATTAACACTTTTCTAGACACCTAATAGGTTAGCTAATTGTGAAGTGAAAAATATCTCCCAAGAGTAATCCTACTCATCAGTGGGAACGGGATCCAACTATCATCGCATGATAACCTAAGTGGAAGCCACTCTAGTTACCACACTCCAGAAAGTATGCAATACCGGCAAGTTTCCTGTATATTTGAAACTCCAGATATGGGTTTTGCCCCTAGGACCCAAGTGACCTTGACTGAGCCAACATATCAAAAGGTCCTAGTCAAGTTCAACCCGTCATCATCTTGATTGCATTAAACTCATCTGTACGAGTCTTTGACTGAGCCAAAATGACAGTACAACTGTCCTAATCAATCACATCTAATGCTACAGAAAAGTACTACATAGCTACTGAACACTACGCCTCGGTTGAGCACAGCATACGTAGCACGAATACTAAGCAATATTAATACGGAATGATGGAGGGCTACAATTGGTGTTTGGCGAAAAGCCTTTAGCGTAATGAACTTGATATTGTTGATGGAACTGAGCAGTTTTGAAAAGTAGTGGTTTAGGCTCCTCTTTTGAAAACTAGTGGTTTTGAAGAAAACCGAGTAATCTATAGTTATATAAACTTTTGCTCAAGAGGTCACTCCCCGTGAAGGGATCTAGGCTCTGCCTTCTTGAATAAGGTGCGGGATATTTCTAACTGAATACCCTATGCAAAGCGAAAGAGTATGACTATAGTTTTTCGAAATTTGTTCTAACAGCATCTTTTAGGTTTCTTTTTCTTGCATTAATTAAAATTAACGCGGTCCCATCAATCAAAACCTATCACACCAGAAAAGAACAAAAATAAAATGTACGTATATGCCATCCGCATTCTCCATGGGGCCCCATCATGCACCGTTAGGTTACTTAACTACCGACATAGCGGGGACAGGACTAGCACGGATGCAAAACATGTACAACATCTACTAGTGTGTGTGTGTGTGTGTATAACTATTTGTCCTAGGCATGATATAAGCAAAAGCACAGAACATCAATAAGCAACATGGAATTGCGGATAATCTAGGAGCCCCGAATTTCATTTGAGCCGCAAATGAAACTCGATATTCTCCGGTCGTGTGGATAGCCTGCGCAATGAAAAACCTAGACCTTTATGAGTGTGGAAAGTTACCCGCCAATCCTGGAAGTGAGGCAACCCCAATCAACAAAGTGAATGAGCCACCCAGCACTTCACGAAATCCGGTAACTTGAGCACCCCTCCGTGAGTCATCCTATACCCCCTACGAGTGTGGTGAATAGCCCGCCAATTTTAGAGTAAGGTCCCCTCCATTTCAACGCCATGAGATGCGGGCCCGTTGCCTTCTAGAACCTGGCTATTCGAGCACTCCTCCACGGGGTTATCCTAATACAGAAAAGAAAAAATATATATACAAACGGTGACATCGACCTCAACCCGGCCGTACCCCAATAAAAGAATATACAAACTGGCAGAAACGACAGTCCACATGTCGGACGCTCGCCCCGCAATAATGAATATACAAATGAATCATCACTGTACTAGTACCATTGCACTATAGGCTATCCACCACGACAATCCATCCATAATATCAGTGCAAAAGGAACACCAACGCGAATATCGTGTTCGTAAACTCGTCTGATTGTACATATAGCAAGCAGTCGGATTATGCCGCGGTATGATATCCACAGTCGCAGAAACAAATGCTCAGAAAGGCACAAATTTAAAATTTCGATCGATTAAAACTTTCCGCATTGGCCCCCATGTACAAACCAGTACACAAACAAAACTGGGCTAAAACAAAATATACCAAAAATCACATTTCCATAACATGAACCCCAGAAAAATTTGGAGCACCTTAGCCACAATTAGGCCGCGGATCCGCGGCCAAATAACCTATCTGGCGGCGGATTAGCAGTCCAATTTGGTGATTAGGAGCTCAAAATTTTTTCTAAGCTCTAAAATCGCCGCACATAATTTTAATACGACTTAAAATATTTTTTGAACAACTTTGAAATACGAACATCAAGCATGTTTTTGGAGATGCGATTCGGATAATTTTGTCGATCGCAGTTCTAAATTAGTGCAAACTAGCTAGTTAAGGTTTATGAACCGGCTCTGATACCATGTTGGTGAGTTATGCTCACTCTACATCGAAATAGAGAGGCGGAATGCACAAAAATTTAATTTTTAAGTAAGCATAACCAACTTAACCTAAGTGATCAAACCATAACCCTAAACTAGCAACTACTAAGAGTTTTATCTACTATGAAAGAAAAGTTATACCAGAAGATCTGTGTCTTTCGGGTCTTCATTTCTCTTCTTAAGCTCCTTGGGGTCTACTAGATCAACCTTGATGGCCGACCTCCTCGGTCCTAAATGATCCACTCGAGAGTTTGTAATCCAAACTTAGCTTCACTAATGAAGCAACATAACAACCTAGTTTGCTAATTTAGGTTGCCAAGATGATGTGGGGAGTTTTCTAGTGTATTTATATCTCTTTTCCTTCCTTGATTCTCAACTCATGAGATGGTAGGGAGAAAGATGAAGAAGAAGATGGAGGAACTCAAGAAAGACAAGTGAGGAGAGAGAAGCTCATGGCGAGAAATGCGATCAACCCCTTGTGTGGAAAATCAAGAACCATGGTTTTGTATATCTTAATTTTCCAATATAAAATCACAACCATGCTTGAATAGTTTGCACAAATGAATATTCAATTCATTTGTCAACACTATTGAAGTATGGTTCTCACCATTCTCACCTCACCACCTTTACACCTCATTTCCATTTAAAAGAATAAATGGATAAATCAAAAAATGAGGTTTCCACCTTCTATAATGTTTTTCGTATAAATACGGAATACATTCTACCGTATATACATACCCGTATTCGTAACAAAATACGAATATCCAAGAGATAGAACAACACCACTAATATAACACTAGCTTTAAATCAATATCCGATTTAACAAACCGGCTTAATCCTAAACCCGCTAGTATTATCAACCGTCCGATCAAAAACCTGGATAGCATTAGAATATGCATATCGAAATATGTATATGTAACTTATTAAATCAATAACTGATTTAATAATCCAGCTTAATCCTAAGCCAGCTAGTATTATCATTCGATCGAAAACCTGCTCGATCAAAAACCTGGATGACACTGGAATATACATATCGAAATGTGTATATGTAAATTATTAAATCAATACCTAATTTAATAATCCGGCTTAATCCTAAGCCGGCTATTGTTCTCATTCGATTGAAACCCTGCACGTATAAATATACGGCTACCACATCGTTTTTCCTGGATCAGAGAAATCTTTTGTTTGGGACTCTAAAGACTCGACAGTACGCTGGCAGTGAGTTTAACCATAAGTACGTCAGCGGCACTAGCTGTACGTAACGGCTACCCAGATACCTGTCGAAAAGGAAGGCCGACGAGCAAGCTCATCCGGACCCCTACTGAGCCTATCTGTGACAATCTCCTTACAGTCCGGTCTCTTTGTCTAAGAGTATTGCATACCGGGTCTAGAGGATGGTAAATGTCAGACTCCTACTAACCCGATAAGTCGTGTCGATTTGGCTCAGGACCAATCCAAGAAACTACCGATCTAACCATCAGTAGATCTCAACTGCCTTAGCCAAGGTCTTATGGTTCAAGACAATCGGACACAGTGCGATATCGACTCCCAATACTGGAAGAGATGGATCCCTGACAATCACTCACTGCCTCCATGTGGCTCGGGACTGTATCCAACCAAAAGCTATTTGCACGACTCAGTAGAGCCGTAGTAAGATAGTGATCAAAGCACGGTGGGAACTCACATGAGACAAATGATGACCTCAGGTCCTAAGACTAACCTGTACTCATGTCACCTGAGAACCACTATCTAACGATAGGTATAATACCATCTAGAGGTTCTCGGCGAGTTTATCCAGTGTACTCACCCCCAGTGAGCACCTGTATACAATCTTAGGTGATCACACCAATGGCTGTAGGACCAACCACCGCCTCTCGTCGGGGTCTAGAAACATATATACAAGTCTACTATGGAATATCGATGTCCGGTCTTGATATTCCTGCGACTTGGGACCTTTAAGAATATGCTTATGGACTACCCAGCTCCTACTAGTATGATCGCCATCATAACGCTGATAGTTAAGCAAAATCCTACGGGCTTTATCAATATGTATCCGCCATATGTGACATTGAGTATAACATATGCACATGTTAAGATAAAGACAAACCAAAATAGTATATTATTGTATCGAGCCTTTATCAATATGTGTAACAATACAAAGCAACAAAAGAAAGAAATACACATATTAAGACAAATACAACTCAAATAATATACTATATACAACTGAGTAAGATTATCATGTACATACACATCCCTAGTATTCTATACAATACAGGCCTCTAGGACATACATATCCAACACAAGTATTCGATATTTGCTTTTACATGCTAGTTACGACGACGCTTATGTTTTTCGTAATATTATTTTTCTATTTAGCATTATGCTATAGAAGTTTAAATATAAAATTAGTAGTTTAAATATATTGATGTTTTAGTAATAAGAAGCAGCATAATATTAAGAAGAATTTTTGTATTTATATTATAGTGTAATATCATTACAACATTTCAGGTTAATATAAATGAATGTTAATATTAGTTTTTAATTTTGTTTGGTAAGAATAATGATTTATTATTTTCATATCATAAATGTAATTATATAAGTATAAGTCACAGATCATATAGTACATTTAGTTTTATGTTATATTTTCATTATTTAAATATGATTATCATTGGTGTTAGATGTATATATATATATATATATATATATATATATATATATTTGTCTTATGATTACTAATTAATATTAAGAACATAGTGTATTTAGAAAGATCATTTATTTTTATAGTATTTTAAATTATGTCAGATTAAATTGTTAGTATAGTGGTTTATGTGATTATATTAGATATATTTATCTAATATGTAATACTGTACAATTATATAATAGGTTAGTATTGGTATATATAATTTGGTCAATAAAGTATTATAAGGATGTATATATGATATTATTAGTACAAAAGAGTGTTCATCATGTGTTTTGTTATAGAATAATTAATTAAAGTTTGCACATTCACTAGTTTAGTAACAGTTTCTTGGTTATAACTTTAACATCAAATATAAAGTATTCACTTTCAATACCCTTTATCATTGACCGTTTATCTGTACTGATGCTTGAATATGTTCATTAGTTATCATGTCAAATTTATTTACAATTAATCAATGTTGGTAAAACAAACTAATATAGTGTCTTAACTGCTTACATTGATAAATTAGTAATAATGTTAAAAACTAATCTTAATTGGACCGTCATCATGGCTAGTACATTGATTGTTTATTATACCTATGATATTTTCTAATCATACTAGTATATTGATTGATTTCATGAGAACATATTGAACTTGTTATCTCGTTATCGTTATCATACCTGTACATGATTGCAATACCAATGCCTACCAATTCATGATATTGTTTGTTACTTGATTGGACATGACTTGATATGACCTGAATCCTTACTTGTTCTAGAGTTGGCATTAAGTACCAATTAGCTTGACACTTTACATGAATTGAAACGTGGGAAAAGGGAAACCGATAATGGAAACCGAATTGTAACTCAGTGGGTTTGATTGCTAGATACTGATCAGTCGATAAGGGCTACGGGCCCTGAAATGGTGATGCTGACATTATTCGCCAGATATTGTTATTATTTTAATGCCTAGCGGCATGTCTCGGATTCAACCCCGAGAGTCATGAGACCGTGGTCTCGGGCACGCATGGGATACTACTGAGTTACAATGAGGATTAAATTAATTGATTTCAAATACCTGTAGAATAGATAACTTAGCAACATGAATCATAGGTCACATATGGCATGACGGAACTATTATCTTGTTTGTTACATCGTATGTTATTGCTATTGCCTATTATTACACATGACATCGAGTTCTTACAAATGGTATACAATATCACATATTGGTTATATTATTATTATGATGTTATCTACGATGCACTGACATTTGGATTTTACATGGCCCAGATTCTTTGACTTTAGCATAGGGGAATCGTGAGTGTTTCAACAGGATTGCTGATCAGTGAGGAGCTTTCCATTGATTTAGTTCTTATTTATGGTGTAGGTTTATTTTCTAGTATCACACTTGTTGGAATATCATTGTGAGCCCATAAGGGACAACTATTGGTTATTATTTCTTTTTATTTCCTTGGATCTTTATTGCTTCTCTATTGTTTCATGTTATTGTTTATTATGGTTATTGGACATGTTTATAGATTTATATTTATATTCTTTTTCTTTATTATGTATTGATAGTCGTAATGTGATTATAGAAGGATGTTTTCTTACCATTGGTAGCATGGTTGGTTTTGTTATGTTCCCATATTGGTGTATTTTAGGAAGCAGGGCGTGACAGTGATGGTTAGCCGAATACGGCCTTTTATATTTGACTCGCCGAGTCTTACAATTATGAAAATACAAAGGTTATACTTATTTCTAAAACTAACGATTCGTTTCATATTTTAAAACCGTAATATAAAGGATGCGCTGCTGTACTTCAAAAGGGCTATCTATTTTTAAAATATCACAGCCTTTCTATTTCCAAACAATGTTTCGTTCTATTTTAAACTATAATTGGATTATTCGGAAGTATTTATCCATTTACAATGCACGTACATGCTATGCTTACCTTACTTATTATTCGTTCATGCTATACTTTCTTTACCTATTATTCATTTAGGCTATGCTTGCTTTACTTATTATTCATTTACGCTATGCTTACTTATCATTCGTTTCTGCTTTACATGTTATTCGTTCACGTTATGATTATGTTATTAATGTGTGCCATGTTTTTCATAAGACTTATGAAACCGCGTGGTGTTATTTTATAAACTTTGTTATGTTTGCATATTACGGTTTACTTTTGATATAATGATAATACGTCCACCATGAGTTTTATATATTTATGGTTTATTGTTATCTAATATCGAGATTGGGAAGAACCGATTACGGATACATGGTGAACTGGTTTGTTGATATCGGATATCGAGGTGGGGGGAACCGATTATGGATACATGGTATGATCAATCCATGAGCGATTGAGGTTATATGTGATCAATCCATGAGTGATCGGGGTTAGAAGGCATAGGATGTCTTGATGAGGACCGAAGGGTCATTATAGATACCCTGCCGGGGATGAGATGTATTAAACTATATAGTTTTCGAACATGACTGGTCCAAGAAATAGTACCTAAGATATTGCTTTCATGTATCGATATTTGCTATCCTTTTCAAAAAAGATATTGTCATACTATTTTCCACGTATTTATGATCGACACAAGAGTTTTCAAAAGAAACCTTTTATATTATTTTTAAAAGGCATGACGTATATTTTAATGAAATGGTTATATTGCTTTACAAATTAACATCCGCTACATATGCCTTGATATATACACAATATGGCTTTTAAGTGATTATATTGGATGTTAGTTATATGTATGCCCTAGAGGCCATTATTGTACATAGGATGTATATTGTAGTGGATGCTGGGACATATATAGGGAGGACTTTCTTGCTCGACATGATAGTATGCTATCTGGTTGCTCTTTACCTTAACGTGTATACTGTTTGTCTCTCTGTTACATGTTGGTAAAGCCCTTAGGATGTGTGCTTGACTACCTGGACTATGATGCGGATCATACTAGTGGGGACATGGTAGTCCATAAGTACATCCTTCAAAGTCCCTAGTCGTGGGTGTATCGAGACGGGGCATCGATATACCAGAGTAGACTAGCGTATACCTTCTCGACCCATACAGATGGGCGATGGATGATCCCATATCCATTGGTGTTTGACATCAGAGGAGATATGCGGGTGCTCAGTAGAGACTGGGTACACTGGACGGACTCGCCGAGAACTCCCAGATGGTATTATACCTCACGTCAGATGGCAGTTCTCTGGTGACACTGGTACAGAGTAGTCTGTTGACCCGAGATCGTCATAGAGTCTTGTGTGGTTCCCACTGTGCTTTGATTTCCATCTTACCACGTCCAAGAGGGCGTGCAAAATGGTGGTTTTTGGGTACAGTCCCGAGTCACATAGAGGCAATGAGCGATAGGAGGGGATTCGTCTCTCCCGGTATAGGGGGTTGATGTTGCGCTGTGTTCGATTGGCTATAACAGGAAATCCCTGGCCAGGGTTGCTGAGATTTACTGGTAAGTGTTACCAGTAGTTTCTCGAACAGTTATAGACCTCATATCGACACGACTTATCGAGCTATTGGGGTCTGACGTATACCACCCCTAGGCGAGATATGCGACAGATCAGACGATCAGACCGGACTGTACGGTAGTGTTACTGGTTGGATTCACTGGAGTGTGAGCGGGCTTGCTCGTCGATCTTCAGATCGCTCAATACCCGGGTGGCCGTTACGTTTAGCAGACCGCTTGCGGCTTGTGGATGCTTGATATGATCATCATCTGCTGCCGGCGTATTGACGAGTCTTTAGAGTCCTACACAGAGGTTTCCTGGCTCAAGCGAAACGAAATAGGAGTGCATATGAGATATGTGCGGGACCGAGAATGATACCAGTATGTGATACTGTATTTGATTCTCGCGATGTGACATTGATCGGTTATATGCGATATAGCCGGGTTATCGGATCAAGTGTTGATTCGATAAGTTGTTACTAATGATACCAGTCGGTTATGTGCGACATGACCGGATCATTGAATCAAGTGTTGATTTAGTGATTTAATGCATAATTATATATTTGATATATTACTTTGCATTAACTAGTATCGGTTCACTTTGAATGGATTTTCTCACTCGGATGTGCGCATTGCATATGCGATATGATTTTGTGCACTTGCTTGTATCATGTTTGATGATACATGCTTTTTGGTTAAGTGTAAAGTATTAAACCTTGGTTAATGAAATGGTTAGGGTTTATTATTTGTTATTCATTTATCTTATTTAATTATCCTTTTATTTTTGATAAATGAATAAAAGAAAAGACAAAAGAATGGTGGCTAATTTTGTTCTTTAGTTGAAGCTTCATGAAGCTTTGATCAAGTCAACCATTCTTATCTCATTCTTAACCCTAACCATTCCCACTAACCATGATTCATTCTCTACACTTGACTAGAGTTAATATTATGATAAGTATTGTTTTTCTATTGATTTTTAATTAACTTATCATATATCATCTTCTTCTTCTTCCATTTTCTTCAAGTGAAGAAAGCTTGCCCCATCAATGGCAAGTGATGGAAATGAGTGAGAAATCCAAAACTAAAGTCTACCCACTTCCTATTTCTTCATCCTCTACCTCTTGCCAAGTAGTAGAGTGTGTTTCCTTCACAAATTTTCACGACTTGATGAAGGTGGAGCTTGATTTAGCGATGCCTCGACGTAGATCATCTTCGGCATAGACATCGACGACCTAGCTTGCCCATTCTCCGACGAAGCCGACACTAGAGCCCGGATTTGATTTGGACAGCGGAGAGGACTTCGTTGCGGAGCTATGGAGGTGGAGCACCGGATCTACAAAGGTTGTATTTCCGTATCTTGTAGTTAAGTGTTAACTAGTTAGCTTTTTCGCCTAGTTTTCTAGCAAACGATCCGTAGTCGGGTCTCTCGGCACCGTTAAAATTTTAATTTGGCATGATCGATGCCTTGTGAGAACTCATTAGGGTGCCTAGGAACCCTACAGTGGTATCAGAGCCTAGCTAGAGCCTTAGGCGAAGTCTAGACGGATTTTGAAGTCCGATCGAACCAAAACACGACCCCAAAATTGCTCTCTGTCCAGATTTTAAAAACGTGGATTTTTCCAAATTAAAAATTGCTAAAAAATTCAGCAGGGAAAAATAAGAACTACGATGCAAAAATTGAGAAGTGAACAGTATAACTTGCGGCGGAACCGCGGCATAAGCCCTGCTTATGCGGCGGTTCCGCGGTCCCATGATGACGTCAGCTCCTCTTTTCTGCACAGTAATTCCTGATAAATTCTTCTGAGTTTTCTGGGAATTTTCAAAATTTTTTCAAGAGTTGAATTTTCTGCAGTTGTTTTGGGGATTCGGTGTTTCGATCGGGGTATCAAATTTTGTCTATTTGGCTTTCCGAATAAATTTTAGAATATGTTAAAAAGTTCGACCGTATATAAATACCCAATTTTTCCCCTGTCGGGAAATTTCCAAGTGTTGGATTTTCCGTAGTTTAACGACGTTCTAAGTAGTGCAAGTAACGCGATGGTCCCTCTAGAAGACAACAAACCTTAACTCGATTATGTGACCGTCTTGAACTGCCCTTTGAACCTTAGGGTTTGGGGCAGTACGGCGTGCCACATGTGAGGCGTTGGCTTGACCCTTCTACGGCTGGACCGTTGGTACTGAGGCACGAACGGAATGTTGTTAGACTTGTTTCATGTGTTGATCTGTATCGGGAAAACTTGGGTGTTCGATTGTTCGATCGGAAAGTTTAACATTTTCTGTTTATCTGGAATGTGATACAATAATTGGAATTCACAATAGTTATGAGATAACTAAATGAATGTTATAAACGTAGCAATTTAGTCTCACATGATCGGTTGCCACGGAATTTTGATGTGATCAAAAGTCCGTCGCAATCACGTAGCGTACGCGGATACTCGCCGGGTAAACTTAATAGACAGCCTCACTCCATAGCCCCGACCAAGTGACTGTAGGAGAACCCCGTCGCCGAAAGCATCCGTCCGGGTGCTCACAGTAGCGGTGTTCCGCCTTGGTGCACTTCGTCGACGGTATCCGGGGTGCAGCCGTCTACTGAAGTTTGCGACGAGCATTCGATTAGGGTGTCGGGAATCTTGTTGAATTACCCGACTTTATATTGAAAAGTGTTTTCGATTTTGAGACTAAAATGCGGGGTTTATAATTGTTAGGCATGCGATGTCTAAGGAATTCATTTGGTCAGGCATGCGATGTCTGAGGTGATTGCGGATTCCAACTGTTGTAGTTTTACACTTTCTTTTCTGTGACCGTAAGTGTAATATGTGATATCGCCGGTTTCGTTGCTATATGTCAACGACAATTGGGATATGCATATTTACTTACGTTGATGACATGTGATGTTATGTGTTGCTGGATATGTTATATTGGATCGTCGTGTTTGAATAGCCGGGGGTTTTTATGTGAGATGAGTGTTTTTCATTTTCATTCATGTAAAAACTTGTATGTAATATTCTTTTATTGGGGCGCTTCCAGGTTGCGGAAGTTGTCACCTTTTGTATATTATTTACTTTTCCGCACTAGGATAGACCCAACGAGGGGAGCACAAGTAACCGGGTTCTGGGGTCCAGTGGGAGACCAACTCGAGGAGTCGAGTCCGGGTCTCCTAACCCAAGAATTGGCAGGGTTGCTTGCCGCTCTCGTAGGGGTCTAGGGGTGTGGGATTGGCTATTCATCACGACCGTGGAATCCGTGTTTTATACTGGCTCGTATTGAAAACACGGACGTCCTAGTATATCCAATATTTCATATGTTTCTTCTGCTGTGTTTTATCTGTGATCATGTGATGTTCTGTGACAGATATTATATATAGTATATATGATATATTATATAGACGTTACTTATGTTTTACACCCGCGCTAGCCCTGCCCCGCTCTGCCGTTAGTTACCTAACCTAACGGTGCACGAGGGGACATCGAGGCGAATGCGGATGGCGTAAGTGTACGTCATATCTATCTGTGATGTTTAGGTAATTTAAATGATGGGATATTCATTAATGAGATTAATGAAAGAAAATAAACCTAATTGATGTTGTGGAATCGAATTTCAAAATAAAACAGGTAGCTACAGTTCTTGCTTTGCATCGCGGTGTTCATTATAGAACATCCTGCACCTTATTCGATGAGGAAAGGACCGAGATCCCTTCACCGGGAGTGACTCCTTTAGCAATAACTGGCAGATGCTACACACTCGGTTTGTATTTGATCGCTTCTATAGTTTCTGCTTTGCACAGTGATATATATGATATATCCCGCACCTCATTCGACGAGGAAAGGGCCGACGATCCCTTCACCGGGAGTGACCCCTTTAGCAAAACTAGAAAAGCTTCAAAAACATTCCATTTAAAAAAAAAAAACCATTTGATTCCGCAACGAGATCAAGTTCAAAGCGTTAAAGGTTTTCACAAAAACCAGCCGCAACCCTCCGTCATTTTAGGAAGTAGAGTACTTAGTATTCGTGCTGTGTTTGTTGACCATAGTCAAGGCACAGTGTACGGTAGCTAAGTGATGTCTTCCTACACCGCATATGATGCGATTAGTTAGGACAGTCATGTGGCTTTGTTGACCTTAGCCAAGGGTCATGTGGGTGGGTCTAATTAATCACGAAATGACGGGTAGAACTTGACTAGTACCTATGATTTGTTGACCTTAGCCAAGGTCATAGGTGCTAGGGGTAAAAACCTTTATCGGGAGTTTCAAGTGTTGAAATTTGCAATGAGATTGCATACCTTCTATATGATAGTTGGATCCCGATACCCACTGCGAGTAATTGTTACTCCTGGGAGAGTTTTATACATTACAATTAGCCGATCAAGTAGGTGTCTAGAAAGGTGTTAACGAGGTTACGCCTCTGGGAAAACGAGGTTTACATTAATTAGGTCCGTGCGAAAGCACGGGGCACCTCCCTCAAAGTACCGACACTGGCCTGGCTGAAAGATTGGCGAACTTGTAGTGTGTAATTAATCCCGGCTAGTCTCTCCTTTTAGGGTTTGAAGGAAGATTTGATAAAAAGCAGTGGGAGCCATCCTGATTAGATAAAATAATAACCAATCTATTCTTGACAGAGCGCACGCTGAGTGTTTTCTTCTCTCTCTCTCCAGGTAGCGACCATATCACGCCTTAATCAAGATAATAATACGGAATATTGACCGAACCCGCTTGTTATACTGAGCTGGGGAACGTTGGTCCCGCTCCAACTTATAATTGTTATAAGACAGAGCAGGAAATTGGGGAATACCAGATTTCCCGTGCCACCCAAACGAAGAGAGTGCATGCTGATGCATCATCTTCGGGTGTGTTCATTACACAGAACTGTTTCTCAGTATCCTTTACGTCCTGGGTATGTGATACCAGATCAGGATCCCAGATATGTGATCTGTTACATAGGGCTACAGAAAGGTAGAGAACTGAGAACGGGTGATAAGTTTCATGAGGCAGAAAACGGGGAAAGAGTTGCAGCCAAGTCTGTCGGTCACTGTCACCCTGTATTCCAAATACATTGATTCTGAACGAATGTTATTAGATACCGAACCTGTATCAAAAGTTGATCGGTTCAGGCACATTATCTAAAAGCATTGAAGTTCTAAATCAAACTACAGTTCTTAGTATATGGAACGCACACAAGAGGAAGAGTTCAGATATGAACGAATCCTACTTGAGGCATTGTAGACTAGGTCAGATCAATGTGACCCGACTAGCTAGAGTTACATATAGATGCATATTTAAATCAGTTTGAATTTACATCTTGTGAAACTCGCCAGTCATGTCACAAAGATAAGATGACCATAGCTCCGTTTACTGGAAACAGAGAAAGAGTTACTGAACTCTTGGGATGATACATGTTGATGTATCTAGGTCCCCTGTCTACACATGCCAAGACCGGTTCTTTGTACTTCATTACATTCTCTGATAATCTCTCGAGATTCAGATCTATGTTCTTGGTGAAACACAAGTCCGAACCTTTTGAGATATTCACGGAATATAAGTTAGAAGTAGAGAACCAAAATACGGGTAAAAGTATTATGTCCTTTGATGAGATCAAGGAGGAGAATACTTGAGCACGAAATTCTTGGACTTTTCTAAAGGAGAATAAGATTCTCTCTCAGCATTACTCCTCTGTATACACCATAGCACGATGGTATATCGGGGCGGAGCGATCACACCCTATATGATAAGGTGTGCTCTATGATGAGTACTACTGAGTTACCTATTTCCTTTTTAGGAGTTATGCACTTGAGATGATGCATACCTATTGAATAGGGTTCAAATCAAATCAGTTGCCTACCACTCCATATGAGATATGGAAAGGGAAGAGCCCATGTCTTAAGCTAGTTAAGATTTGGGGTTGTCCGGCCTATGTCTAAAAGCAAAATCCGGACAAGCTCGAGGCAAGGTCTGTTATGTGGAACTGGAAGTGTTCCAGCTATACAAACTGCAGCTGATGATTTGATAGAACTAAAGGATTCAGTAGTTACCAACGAACCTCAGCCTCTCCGCCGATCTAGTAGGGTTCCTCACCCACTTGAGAGATACTTCGGTTTCTCTATGACAGTGGGAGCGAGGATTGCATCATGAGATGATGACCCAACTAGCTTCGAGCTGGCCATCAGGAGTAAGACTCTGTAAGAATGGCTGGATGCTTAGTGATCTGAGATGGAATCCTTATACACCAGCAAAGTATGGACTTTAGTTGCTATATCTGAAGGGTTAAATCCCCATCAGGAGCAAGTATATCTTGAGAAGATTACTTGGTGTAGATGGAAAAGTTGAGACTTTCAAAGCTAGACTTGTTAAAGTTTGCATCATTGACCAGGTGTGGATAATGATGAAACCTTTTCAAGTAGCTATGCTTAAGTCCATCCGGATCCTACTTGCCACGGCTACATACCATGACTACGATATCTGGCGGATGGGTGTCATGACTGCTTTTCTAAATGATGTTTTAGAAGAGTGCGTCTATAAGTACACAGCCAGAGTTCTTCGTAGACAGTGGGAGCAGCGGAAACGTGTACAAGATGCTTTATAGGATAAAGCAGGCATCGCGGAGTTGGAACATCTGTTTTGATGAATTAGTCAAAGAGTTTGACATCATCAAAATGGTAGATGAACCTTGTATAAACAAAAAAGGTAGTAGGGAGTATGGTGGTGATCCTCGTAGAATACGTGGATGACATACTCTTGATAGGGAAGGAGTTTCCTATGCTACGCTCGATCAATCTCCGCTTATCACAATGATTCTCCACATAGGATCAAAGTGATACCTACTAAATCCTGGATTTTAGATCTATGAGATAGATCTAAATGGATGTTAGGAATCTCACTAGTTGTAGTGAGATGGTATCAATCGATCCTGGGGAGAATCACTGGAAGGGTTCCAGGGTGATAATGACGACTGAATGTCAGTCGCAGGCATTGTCTTTACCCTCAGTAAAGGGACGGTATGTTGGAAGAATTCCAAGCTAGATACCGTGACATACTAGACGATGAAGGCAGGATACATCGCTACTTAAGATGCTACCCAAGAGGCTGTTTGGGTGTATATTGGTTCATGAGATGAACTATGTTCCTCCCATTGTGTGACAGTGGAGTTGTGGCTTATGCCAAGGAACGCAGGTCCCATCAGTGATCCAGACATACTCTAAGGCAGTACCACTTGATCATGGAGATAGTTGATCTCCAGGGTGATCGAAGTTTGGAGAGTAGACTCAGAGGTCAACACAGCGGATCCACTCACAAAGGCCTGTTCCCAGAGAGAGACTTTTATGGGATGGTTGAGTATGAGATACTAGAACCACTGCTACAGATGGCCCTAGTGCAAGTGGGAGATTGTTAGTTATATGTATGCCCTAGAGGCCATTACTGTACATAGGATGTATATTGTAGTGGATGCTGGGACATATATAGGGAGGACTTTCTTGCTCGACATGATAGTATGCTATCTGGTTGCTCTTTACCTTAACGTGTATACTGTTTGTCTCTCTGTTACATGTTGGTAAAGCCCTTAGGATGTGTGCTTAACTACGTGGACTATGATGCGGATCATACTAGTGGGGACATGGTAGTCCATAAGTACATCCTTCAAAGTCCCTAGTCGTGGGTGTATCAAGACGGGGCATCGATATACCAGAGTAGACTAGCGTATACCTTCTCGACCCATACAGATGGGCGATGGATGATCCCATATCCATTGGTGTTTGACATCAGAGGAGATATGCGGGTGCTCAGTAGAGACTGGGTACACTGGACGGACTCGCCGAGAACTCCCAGATGGTATTATACCTCACGTCAGATGGCAGTTCTCTGGTGACACTGGTACAGAGTAGTCTGTTGACCCGAGATCGTCATAGAGTCTTATGTGGTTCCCACTGTGCTTTGATTTCCATCTTACCACGTCCAAGAGGGCGTGCAAAACGGTGGTTTTTGGGTACAGTCCCGAGTCACATGGAGGCAATGAGCGATAGGAGGGGATTCGTCTCTCCCGGTATAGGGGGTTGATGTTGCGCTGTGTTCGATTGGCTATAACAGGAAATCCCTGGCCAGGGTTGCTGAGATTTACTGGTAAGTGTTACCAGTAGTTTCTCGAACAGTTATAGACCTCATATCGACACGACTTATCGAGCTATTGGGGTCTGACGTATACCACCCCTATGCGAGATATGCGACAGATCAGACGATCAGACCGGACTGTACGGTAGTGTTACTGGTTGGATTCACTGGAGTGTGAGCGGGCTTGCTCGTCGATCTTCAGATCGCTCAATACCCGGGTGGCCGTTACGTTTAGCAGACCGCTTGCGGCTTGTGGATGCTTGATATGATCATCATCTGCTGCCGGCGTATTGACGAGTCTTTAGAGTCCTACACAGAGGTTTCCTGGCTCAAGCGAAACGAAATAGGAGTGCATATGAGATATGTGCGGGACCGAGAATGATACCAGTATGTGATACTGTATTTGATTCTCGCGATGTGACATTGATCGGTTATATGCGATATAGCCGGGTTATCGGATCAAGTGTTGATTCGATAAGTTATTACTAATGATACCAGTCGGTTATGTGCGACATGACCGGATCATTGAATCAAGTGTTGATTTAGTGATTTAATGCATAATTATATATTTGATATATTACTTTGCATTAACTAGTATCGGTTCACTTTGAATGGATTTTCTCACTCGGATGTGCGCATTGCATATGCGATATGATTTTGTGCACTTGCTTGTATCATGTTTGATGATACATGCTTTTTGGTTAAGTGTAAAGTATTAAACCTTGGTTAATGAAATGGTTAGGGTTTATTATTTGTTATTCATTTATCTTATTTAATTATCCTTTTATTTTTGATAAATGAATAAAAGAAAAGAGAAAAGAATGGTGGCTAATTTTGTTCTTTAGTTGAAGCTTCATGAAGCTTTGATCAAGTCAACCATTCTTATCTCATTCTTAACCCTAACCATTCCCACTAACCATGATTCATTCTCTACACTTGACTAGAGTTAATATTATGATAAGTATTGTTTTTCTATTGATTTTTAATTAACTTATCATATATCATCTTCTTCTTCTTCCATTTTCTTCAAGTGAAGAAAGCTTGCCCCATCAATGGCAAGTGATGGAAATGAGTGAGAAATCCAAAACTAAAGTCTACCCACTTCCTATTTATTCATCCTCTACCTCTTGCCAAGTAGTAGAGTGTGTTTCCTTCACAAATTTTCACGACTTGATGAAGGTGGAGCTTGATTTAGCGATGCCTCGACGTAGATCATCTTCGGCATGGACATCGACGACCTAGCTTGCCCATTCTCCGACGAAGCCGACACTAGAGCCCGGATTTGATTTGGACAGCGGAGAGGACTTCGTTGCGGAGCTATGGAGGTGGAGCACCGGATCTACAAAGGTTGTATTTCCGTATCTTGTAGTTAAGTGTTAACTAGTTAGCTTTTTCGCCTAGTTTTCTATCAAACGATCCGTAGTCGGGTCTCTCGGCACCGTTAAAATTTTAATTTGGCATGATCGATGCCTTGTGAGAACTCATTAGGGTGCCTAGGAACCCTACATTGGATGCGTGCTATATATGTGTTATAACCTTGCTATAGTGATTGCGCATGTCGCGTGCTATAGATATCACACCACGGCTATGATGATAGTGATTGTACACCGTTATATAATTATATTGTTGCGTTGTTTACAAATAATTATTGTTACCGTTTCATTGCGCTTAAATTCAAGTTTAATTTATGCATATTACATTCATGACTCACATGCTTTATTATACTTTAGTTGTTTGCTATGCCCGTATCGGGCGGGATGTAGATTTATTTTATGATGCCATGATGACCACACATATTGCATACTACACATGCTAGGATAGAGGTACACAAGTAGTGCTTGATGGGCTATTGTAACGACCCTGAAATCCTTGTACAATTGCAACTTGTTCAATATATAGAAAGGTGTATTTCAGCCTGATTAGAAGTTATATGTTAAATTTGTTCAATAAAAGTAAGAACAAGCTTGTAGCTCACCAGTTAAGACTCGATGCTGCCGTTCCATAACTCGCGTGTTCGATCCCATCAACCCCAATTATTTTTAATATTTTTCTTTTTAAATTTTCGGAATCCCATGAGTTGCACGTGCAATACCCGGAGAAACGAAAAGTTTCTGAGAAATTAAATTGGAGAAATGAGGTGTTAAATAAGATTAACACATTGGGCACGAACTTTGAGGCATATAGCCTTCTTCCAACCGCCCATCTGCCGAGACCAGTGCCCATCTAGCCCTAATTGACTACGTGCTTCGCCCGTGCACCCCTTCGACTTCCCTCAACTCTGTTTAATACTTTAAAACTTCTGATTTCACCCAGAGACTGGCAGACTCTTCATATAGCCAAATTAAACTTATTTTTATGCAAATTAATCCTTTGCTTTGGCACTAAAATACCCTAGACTATTCCTATAAATACCACCCTATCTCCTAGCTCTCCCCTATTCAGAAAACTCTAGAAAATCTCTCTCAAAATCCTTTCTCAAAACTAAGAGGAGTTAGCTTTATTCAAGTCGTTCTTTTGAAGGCCGGAGCCATTCTTCGATCCTTGACGTACCCTTGATGCTACCACGGTTCCATAAAGACCTCCTCTTATCTTCTTCTCTTTTTAAAGCTTGAAAACCCATAAGTCGCTTCTTTCATCTCTCGTTTCGATTAATCTCTAACACCCTTAAAACAATATCGACAAAAGTGGAGTTAGATTAAATAAACTTTCTTTTAAATTTTTTATCACCCTTGCTATAATATATAAGTGACACTAATCCTTCTAACACCACTTTAAAAGATTATTCATCTCATTTACTTTTGAATGTGTTTAAAATTTCATGTTAAAGAAATATACATTGAACATTTACACAAAAATACCATGAACTGTACATATACCCTTTTTATGTTATGATGACCTATAATTCTATAAAATTCATTGGGTAACGACCTACCCCACTAACTTACATTATGGTTCATAGCACGATATTTTAGATACAATGTTTTATCCTAAATGAAACAATTTTTCATTAAAATATTCTCACTTTATAAAAATACTTTTTGATTGTTATTTTTAACCTTGGCAATTAACCCTCGTTAGGGGACCCTTTTATGGATGGTGCAGGTTATCACATGTCTTTGGGATAGTAGAGAGAGATGCAGAATACCTCACGGAGAATTCGGTCTCGAAAGAAATAAAAACACGATTTTAAAGAATACGTCTTTTAAAACAAATTAAAATTTTGGAAAATTATATAAAATCATAAAATCCGAATTTTCTATGAAATAAATTGTGAAAATTTTATTTTTAAATGAAAAATTAAAATTTTAATAAAATACCATCAAATTTCCAAAAGTAGTATCTTTCATTAAAATACCATAAACTTTAAAAGTTAGATCTTTACACTAAAATACTACAAAATATAAAATACTTTTTTATACAAAAATCTTGAATTTTTAAAACAACATATTTTTATTAAAAACTTATTCGAGGCTTTAAGATGAATTAAAAACCCTTGAGAATTTTTAAATGACATTTTTATTAAAATACCCTAGAAAATCAATATACTAGTTTAGGCTACGTATTTAGGCTGTAGATTGGTTTAAGCGGCATCTTCTCTTATTAGTTGCTTCGGGGTTGCCGGAGACAATAATGCACCACTTGTCTCTCCTTAAATATAGATCGTAACCTTAGGAGAAAATTATCAAACGATAATCGTCTTTAAAAAAGACAGTGGTTTTCGACAATTTTCCAAACTCAATGATTTAAATGATTAAAGTTATTCATAAGATTTAAATCTAGTAATATGAAATGACTATAACCGAATACAAATTCGAACTTGTTTTAAACTGGAATTCGAATCCAAATTTGAACATAAATTTGAATTTAAACTCGAACCCGAATCCAAACTCGAACCTAAACTTGAACTTAAACTCGAACTCAATCTACTCGAACTAACTTGAATCGACCTAGGAATTGACATGACTCGCATTCTACTTGACTTACTCGACTACATTATTCACTTTTTCAATTTATGGTTTCGATCAAGACATGTTATAATTAACCAATCAAATCAACTAAGTCGATACAACAGTTATAATCTATTATAATCAGGGTGTTTGGGATAATTTCAGGTGTGAATCCAACAGAACTTCAGGAGTCCCGTATTAACCTACTCGAATTCTATTTACTCGAATCTCAGTCGGGTCGACTCCTCCACAGTTTGGAGTCCTGTTACTAACACATGAAATGGGCCCGTGTTTCCTTGCTCCTGGGGCCCCACTTTTGAGCTCGTGAATATTTCTACGGTTGCGTTGACATTCATACTTGGAACTTAACGTTAATATAGTGACCATATAGAGACCTACAGAATATATACCCATGTACATTTCCACTTGCATTTTACTTGTCATTTACATTACTTCATGATTATGCTATACATGTCACTCTTCACTTTTACCCTATCTTTGGGACTTACCGAGCGCTAGTTCGCTGACGGACATTCCATCCATCTTTATTTTCTTGGAATGTTTATTTGATACTTTTGAGACTGCGGAGGTGGATGCCACAGAAGAGGCTTATGACCAAATCGCTGCTCAGGCTTAGCTTAGCTTACTTTTTCTTTCAGTTTATGTATGCCACCAGTTTAGGCATTTATGTTTTTGGATTTCCTTTTCAGTTGAACTCATGTATTATAAATGCTTCAAGTTTGAATGTAAATAAAGATATTTGTTGAAAAATTTTCAGTCTCCATTTATTCTTGTATTTTGTATTATTGTTTCAATACGCTTAGTATATTTATTAAGGGAATGACCTTCTCTGGATAAATATGTCGCGGCCTTGACATGTTACCGTTTCCGTCTATTGGGAAGTAGAGCGTGATAGCTATTATTATTGCTGTTCATCCCTCGAAATCTAGTTCCGATGCATGATTATTTACCCTTCTTAATATACATGTTTACCCATGCTTTAGTTGTTTCACCGCTTATGCATGCGATTTCTATCTTGTTGTGTGAATTCTACTCACGAGTTGGCAACTTACCCCCGTTGTGCCATAACTTCATGCAGGTTTGGTCACTTGGATCGATAGTGATAGTGAGAGGCTTTTTGGGCGTGGTTGTGTATTTATCTCTGGGCTTGGTGGGTTAGAATTCATTTCGGTATTTTCCTTGTATTTATCTTTATACCTAGAAGTAATTCATCAACCAAGTCCAGTGATATTGCACGCAACTTTAGAAGTTGTATTGTTGTTGTAGTCGAACTCGTTTGGAGTCGGCTTGACTGTATTTATATATAGTGTTTATTGTTTTCCTCTTATTTTTCTCCGCCGTGTAGGCGTCATATATTATTATGTGGATTGTGCCTCCGCTGTGTGGGCATCGAGCTAGCTCCCATATGGGGATGCTTTTATATTTTATCATTGTACAAGAATTTTATTCAAAATTTACAAAGGAGGTGCTGCCCGTTTTTCAAATGTTAACTCTCTACAAAACAAGTTTTATTTCATTTTATAAATTCTTTTCTTAAAACTTCAACTTTATTTTTCTTATGTATGGCTTAGATTCCTGGTTTTTGGCTTATTTGGGTTACGGTTGGGTCTACTGGACTTCACGTGACCCTTATGTTGGTCATTTTCCTTTTAGGGCCGTGACAAAGTTGGTATCAAAGCACTAGGTTTTACCTTTGTCGAGTCTATGTTTGACTATATGGAGTCTAGATTGTAAGTTTTGAAACCTAAGCTTAACCTTGCGGAACTTAGACTTGACTTTGGGGGGATTAGACCCAAACTTTCGATTTGTAGGATGCCCTTGGTTTGATGGAGTAGATAGCTTAAATATAGTTACATAGCGTACGTATGTTCCACGGCATACTTATGATACAATACTCCGTTTAAGTAACCTTAGGACATATCTTCAAATTCTTCAATGATTCGCTTTTCTTCTTTTCCGATTTGTAGCTTTGCATTGCCATTTTTTTAGATTCGGAAATCGACCTTTGTTCATTTCTTGTTCCAGTCACCATGCCGCCAAAGACCGCGCTAGTCGAGAGGGCCGCAGTTAGAGATAAGGTCAGGGCAGGCTCATCTGAGACGAGGATTGACCAAGATGGTACTCTAGTGACACAGGAACAGGTCGATCTTCATTCTTCTGATAGGATTTCTCATTTTGAAGTGAGCGTTCAGGATCTGCATCATTTGATGGGGTGGTTAGCTGAGACTATTTGGACCCAGAGACCTGTCGTTGCGCAGCCAGCTCCGGAGACCTTAGCGCAGCCTGATGCTCAAAGATCAATGTTTCCTATGATTGAGACTATTGATGTGCCACTTTCCGAGTTCATAAAGCCTAAGCCCCCAGTTTTTACTGGTATGGATGCAGCAGAAGATCTTCAGTCATTCTTTGATAGAATGGCTAGGATATTTCGTTTGTTGAGATGCTCCGATACGAGATCAGTGGAGTTGGCCAGTTTTCGTTTAGAAGGTCTTGCTTATACCTGGTGCGAGTCGATCGAGAGAGGTCGAGCAATGGGTACTCCTCCTATTGATTGGGATGAATTCTCAAAGGTCTTCTTAGCCCGATTTCTTTCTCAAAGTGTCAGAGATACTCGAGCTCATAGTTTCGAGTTTCTACGCAAGACTTTGGGCATGACGGTGGCTGAGTACGACCTTCAGTTCACTCAGTTATCTCAGAATGCTCCTTACTTAGTCCCTACTAAAGAGATTCAGATCAAGAGGTTGGTGCAGGGTCTTGATGCATAGCTGTTTTTTTCCATTGGTGGCCAGCGTTTTGAAACTTATGCAAAAGCAATGGATGCAGCCACACTGATGGAGGAATGTCATGTTGAGATTAGAGCTGTCCCAGAACCGAAGCGGGCTTGAGTTGAGGCTCTATCTTTTGAGCAGGAGAGCGGTGGCATGACGGAATGTCCCCGAGAGCAGTCATTCAACACCTGTTGGATAGAGATGCTAGCCTTTTGGGTTTCGGTGCCTGCTCCACGGAAGCCACGGCCGAGGCGGAAGCGAAAACAAAAAATTTACACGCGCACCAAACACCCGTAACCCAGGAAAACGATCCATAAACCTAAACTAGCTAACTAGATATACAAGGGTTGAGAAACTACAAACTTTTTCTCGTGTCCACCGAATTGTTGAAGACCCCTCCAAGCTCGTAGCCGTCGGGATCGCACTTGAAATCGACCACCCTCTCCGAAGACGATCTACCTGAGGGAAACCGGAGGAGACACTAACTGATGATCCAAACTTGCTAGGTGTGGATGGTCGGTAATGTAGGAATATATCACTAAACTTTTCCTCGTTCAAGCGAGCAAGAAGAAGAAGGAGAGGAGGAGAAGATAGAAAAGCTCACCATGAAGCATGAACTCTAGCAAAAAAACATGTGGAATGAATAACTCTCCATGTGTACAAAGTATGGCTACAAGTAAATCAACCATGCATCAATAGTGCATCGAAATGATTTTCCATTATAAAATACCTCTCTACATGCATAAAACCATACTTCATGCCATTTCCCTTTCCACCTCATTTCCCATTTGATTTTCTAAAAAGAAAAACAAACATGAGGTGTCCTTCTTCTTGAAGCATTCCCGGATAAATACGGAATACTTCACATGGTATATGTATCACTACATATACGCGTATCCGTATAAAAAAACGGATAACACCAAAGAGAGAAAATGAATAGTGAAAAATAATACTAAAATATATGTATTAAAATACATATATAAATTATTAAATCAAATCCTGATTTAATAATCCGGCTTAATCCTAAGCCGGCTAGTATTATCAACCGCCCGATTAAAGTCTGTGTATCCCGTATATGTATTTAATCGGACCCCTGCACGTACCAACGTACGGCTCTTACATCTATTGCCTGAACCGGGAAAACCCTCTGTGTGGGACTCTAAAAACTCAACAATACGCTGGCAGTGGGTTTAACCACAAGCACGTCAGCGACACTAGCTGTACGTAACGGCTACCCATGTACTTATCGAAAGGGGGGTCGACAATCAAGTACGTCCTTATCCCACTGAGCCTGAATGTGACAGTCTCCGTACAGTCCGGTCTCTTTGTCAAAGAGTGTCACATATCGGGTCTAGGGGGTAGATAACGTCATACCCCTACTAACCCGATAAGTCGTATATGAGTCAAGCTAATCACCAACAGAGATACTACTGATCAACTATCAGTAAATTTCATCCACCGTGGCCACAGATTTCTGGTGATAGCCAACTGAACACAGCGCGACATCGACTCCTAATACCAGGAGAGAAGAATCCCTGACAGTCGACCACTGCCTCCATGTGGCTCGGGACTGTACCTAACTAAAACCTGTTTGCACGACTCTTTTGAGCCGTGGTAGGGTAGTAATCAAAGTACAATAGAAACTCACACGAGACACATGAAGACTTCAGGTCAAAGGACTAACCGGTACTCATACCACCTGAGAACTTCCATATGACGATAGATATAATACCATCTATAATTTCTCGGCGTGCCCGTCCAGTGTACTCACCTCCAGTGAGCACCTGTATATTATCTTATGTGACACAACACCAATGGGAAACTTCCTCAATCTAGATCTAAAACCAGAATCCCTGATACATTATCTAGCTGGTTTTTGTACAATACATTGCATGATTGACTCAATTGCCTAAGTAAATGATATGTCATTTATGCCAGGCCCTCTCCTCATCAGTCTAGATGACATCTCTTTGGAGAAGGTGACTCCATCACCTATGGGTACACTACCACGTCAGGAGTTGTCCATTCTAAAATACTTTTAGAATGTTCTCTAAGTATCCGATTTGGGAAACATCCCAAATTTAGATCTAGTCACCAGAATTTCTGATATACTATCCATATCGAACGTGGAGAAAACACTATGTGACAACCAATGTTTGACCGATTGTAGTATAGGAACATCACTTCCTATTTGGAGTATGTCATCCAAATCCCAGACAGTTCTCCCTAAATCCTTCTTAGTAGGTTCATCTTTTGTTTTGATGAAGTCAATCACCTTGACTGTCACATCAAAACAGATGATCCATCTCCGCTATCCATGCTTCAGTCTACGAATAGACATAAGCAACTTGCACACCTTCCGCTGCTCCCACTGACTACGATAACCCTCTGGCAGAGTCATACACACGTGCACTTCCAAATTCCAATTTGGAAAGACGTTATAGTCATCCACTTACCAGATATCATAACTAAGAATTATATCGGCACCAACTCATATCCATATGGATTTCAGTATAGACACCGAAGTAAAAGTCACATCATAATCCACAACGTGTATTTGATGAAAACTCTTTACAACAAGTTTAGCTTTATTAGGTTAGTACCTTTCCACCTGCATAGATCCTGAAAGATCTATTTGCTTCTAATAGGTTTTACCCTTCAGGAGCACCTAGCAAAATCCAAAATCCATGATTTGCTGAAGTCCGTAGAGTCCATCTTGGGTATGAAGCATCTAGTCATCTGGAAGTTACCACTTCCTATGACATGCCGATAACAAGTAGGGAGAATAGTGTTGGATATATATGCCATAGAGGCCATCATTGTATAGGATGCTAGGGATATGTATGTACATGACAATCTTGCTTGATATGATAGTACGCTATTTGGTTTGCCTTTATCTTAACGTGTGATATATTTTACATTGTATACATGTTGATAAAGCCCGTAGGGTGTTTGCCTGACTACCGGCGTTGTGATGGCAGTCATACTTGTGGGAGCTGGATAGTCAATAGGCACATCCTTAAATGTCCCTA